>CM057811.1:25306408-25906408 GCA_030067965.1 Latrodectus elegans | reverse complement strand
AAAGAATTGCATGAGAAAGATAGCACTGTATTCCTATAGCACAATTCAATTCTATAGCAAACTTCAATTCAAGAACATTGAACAATTTTTAAGCCAACATTCAGACAAGAGCAAATATACCCATATGTTTACATAAAAATGAACTCTGGACAATAGTTTAACTACATTAGTGCAGAGATATTGTAGGAGTTAAATTACTAATTCGTTACTTTGAGCATCTGGCTGAAATCATTGCTTTGTTGAATATGTCCCTTAGGAACAACTTGTAGTTCAACAAATCATATCAAGCTGTTTATTAGTGTCCATATAGAGTCAATTTATGTTTGAGGTCCATTGTAAAATTGTAAGATTACCGATGGTTGTAGTCACAAGCATCCCACAACATGCCATCATTTCCTCATATTATACCATAACTGTTCCACAACCGGAACAGCCAAATTATCAAGATACCATTTCGGCACAAGTGCCGCATAATCCATGATGCCAAATTCTGAGATTGGCGAACTTTTGTCGGATCTTCTTATGTACATGTCAATATTTTTTTATTACGTCATGCATATGGAGATCTATAAAAATTATGCAGAGAATTCTATTTTGGTAACCCTAGTATTTACGTCATCGCGCACGTCACGATACGCCATCATGACAACATTTCTTCATCGCCAAAAAAGTTCAGAATTTGGAATCATGGATTATATGGCACCTGTGCCACCATTTCTTTCCCTTAATGAAGATGTTCGAAATCTGCTTGCCACCACAAGAAATAAAAATTCAAGATGATTCAAATTTTTATGATATGTGATTTAAGCGATATATCATGTTTGCTGTGTAAATTTTAATTTAAATTTGGACTGGTTTTCTGACATAAAACTGCAACTTTTCATTATAATTATCATTCCAAATTGCTTTAATATTTATTATACTGAAAGTCATGTATTTAATATTTATTATAAATATAAAACATAAAATTTACATTTATTTATGGTTCATTAATAAGAAATAAAATGAAACTTTAAAAATTATTCAGTATATTTAAAACATGTTCTCGTGTTAAAAATATTCAAAGTAATATAACATTCTATTATTGCTACCCATTCTAATAATTTAATTACCTTCATGTTTTCAATTAGAAGTATTTTAACAATTATCAATGAGAACATTTTTGTCGTTTTTTAATTATGTCATTGAAAAATAAAATGAGAGCATATTTTTAAATGAATATGAATAGATTTTGCCATGCTGATGGTTAAATCATACACACAGATATTTATGTAATAGTAAATGTAATTTTATGAAAATATTTCTTAATAGGAAATACGTAGATTTTTCAGATTAATATCTCGAGATAAAATTATATTGGATTAATCTTGTTCCTTAATTTGGGAATTTTTATTCTATCTACTATTAGTGATAATAATTATAGTGGTGATAATGCATCAAAGCAATGTTTTAAAATATATAAAGGGTAATTTATGAAATTTTTATACGATTATTACAAAATGCAAATTTAAAATATACCAAGATAAATAGAAATTGAATGATGTTGTTTCGTGTTTGGTGTTTTAAAAAATACCAAACACGAAACGACATCATTTCATTTCTATGTTTTCCTTGTTTGTATTATTTTTTTAAAATAATTTTAGTAAATTTGATTTGTAAGAAAATGTAGCAAATATTTTATTTATAGAAAATTCATGTTACCATGGGTCTTTCAGTATGCTAAAAAAATCATACAATTATTTTCCTCTAATAATGTTATTTTATCATCTTTGTTCTTTAATAAGTAAGTGTTTCTTTTAAAATATTAGTTGAAAAGTAAGATTATATAAATTAATTATTTGAATATATTTTGAGTTTTATTTAAAATAAAGAAAAATATAAAACAATATTTTCGGCAAATATTTGTTTTGCTTTTATGATTTCAACATAATGAGATTATAAATTATCATCGATTGTTAACATAATTAAACAGCAATCTCGATATTATGTCACATAAATATTTTATAAGCGGCAATTAAAAATGTTTTGAAGAATATACTTTAAAAAATTTGTCAAAATAATAAACATTTTTGATTCTCGGAGTGTTTCTTGAAAATAATATTTATACTCTCCCTCAGTTTATAAAAAAGGAAAAAACTTATTAAAAATTAATGATAAACAAAAATTGTATCACTTTTTTATATTTTCCATAATTTAAGAAAAATTGCATATGTTAACATTTTTACTTGTTTTATCATACTTTACAGATTTGTTGCTTATAGTTATCTTTTGTTTATAATATTCATTACTTTTGTTTATAAATTATTGTGATAAAATTACTTAAAGAATTTTAAAATAAAAAATATACTTACTTAATGAATGAAAAAAGAAGCTTTTAGTTTTCTGTTGAATCTGAAATGTAAATTGTGTGATTATGATATAAATAGTCGACAAAGTGTGTGATCAACAACAAATCAAATACTTTGGTCTCCTAAATATACTCTTCTGCTAATATTTCTTTAATTTTTTAAAGTATTTTTAAGGTTATACAAAGCACTGATTTTGCTCAAAATTTAAGATATTACTATTGTAAATAAATTGTACGAATTACTTTATATTCTGAATGGTGTTTTATTTTTCATTAATATTAGTTTATTAGAGACATAATCAATAGAGAAGTAAATATTTTGAAAGTTATGATAAGCATTTTCGACTTGTAAAACCACTCTTAAAATAATTAGTATGTAAACAGAATTTCAATTTCATGAAAATTTTGAAAACTTTTGACATGTTTAAGGTATATTTGTATTTCACTATTGAAATATAAAATATATAGTTTGCAAAAATAATAAATTATGCTGTAAAGACAAGTGCATTAAAAATCTTAATTTAGTATTTTTTGTTATCAAAGATGTTTAGATATCCCTATGAGAAAGTGAAACATCAAGATTTAATTTTAATATTTGGATGAGATTCATACTTACAAATCATATTTCCATTTGTATTTTTTAGATGATATCATAATGACAGTAAAATTTTATTATATTTATGTATTTAATATGAAATAAACTCACATTTATAAATTAAGGTACAAGGGAAATCATTTGATTTATCAAGAAATTTAGATAATAAAAATGCATAACATTGTAAGTGATAATATAAAATTGCATGGCAATTAACACAATTTCCTTCTGATAATTTCAATTTATTTTATTTTATTATTTAAATCGTGTAATTCTTATAGTGTTATATATTTTTCAATAATAGAACATTCAAATTTTACTTAAATATCTTAGAACAGTTATTTTCAATCCGTGGGATGCGAACATATCCAAGAGAAAATGTTATTTAAAAAATTAATTTACTGACTGAAAAGCATATATAGATGCAAAGTAGAATACATTTTGTCATAATTTTTAATTATTAACTTATTAAATTAAATTAATTTACTAAATCACAAAACCTTTTATTATGTTACTTAATTTAATAAGTTTTTATTAAAAAATATTAAATTATAATAAATTTAATAATTATATTTGGGTCTGTTTTGCAGAGTGTTAAGTTTCTCAAAGGATGGTTTAATATTAGAAATAGACATCCTCAATTTTTTTTTCCTATAGCTGAGATCTATATTTTGTCCTTAAAGAAGCCACCGCAGAAAAAAATGCAGCTTCTCAAAAGTAGAATATTAAAAATGGTAATAGAATAGGAAATGTAATAGAGAAAAATCATCTTCTACTCTTGTCCAAAATGGAAAGTTTAAGTCAGTCTGAAGTGTCTTTTGATATCAGTTCGGTGAAACCCATAATTTTAAACTCGTGAGACAATTCTCTTGATTTTTATTTTCCGAACAATGTTTGTCCGTCTACTTATTGATGTTTGACTATCGTCTGATGCTCATTTACGACCACTTAAAAATTTATCCATTTATCTGAATAAATCCTCTGCCACGCATATTTAAAACGGTGAGCTACAATTAACACAAAACATGCATATTCAGGCAAGATTGTTAGCCATAATAGAATCGATCTGAATTAGACAGCCAGAAATTGAAATTGGCGTTATCGAACATTCTTTTCCTCCCTATAAGAAAAAATCTGCTGAAGTCTGCGAAAGTTTGAGACGGAATGTTTGCAATAATCTAGTATGTTCATAACCAATTAGAATTTCTTTCTAAGCCACCAGAACGTCCAACATGGTGGACACAAGAACAGATTCCTGTACAAAAATAAAAAATATGTAAAATATATTTATAATAGTAAGACATAACAAGCACTTCTCATTAATCTAGTGCGATTTATTTTTGACGAATTTCATTGTAAAATTCACTATAAAAGAAAATGAAAACCATTATTTTTGAGAAAAATTACTGAAAGGTTAAGAAAAAAATATTATTTTATAAATCTACTGATAAATATATACAGAAACAAGTTAAGGAATTATGAAAACTGCTTACAAGTATAATTAAAAATATAATCAAACTACTATTGCATACTATGTACTGTTAGACAATTTAATACTTAAAAGGAGAAAATTAATAATTTTGAATTATATACATTAATTAAAAATATTTATTTACATCAAAAATGGCGTCGACGATAGTTTATAACCATTTAAACTTTTTAAAAAAATGTTTACCACTCTATTTTTCTACTATCTAATGCTTCTCAAATCTAGTATTTTAGATGTATCTAAATTCATAAAAAAGAGTGCGTGACCAACTACAAATTAGAAAAGGTATGGTAGTATTTGATTTCCTTTTAAGTTAAATAGATATTTCTTTTAATTACATGTCTCCTTTTTTCTGATTACACTTAATCTCGTAAATAATACATTTCTGGTCCTAGCAATGAGAATACATGGACATCGAATTTAAGAGATGAATAATTCTAACAATAAACATTCACAATGTCTAACAATAATTTCTCTTGATAGATTATATTTCCTCATGTACGTGTTTTTATTATTTCTTACATTTTTTAATATTTCTATTATTGCTGAGAAGTTTTTGTAACATTGATTATTTTCAATGTAAAACTTGCTGTTTCAATTTCATTTTAAACTTCATACGCACTTGTCAAACTTTGTGTATATCTTGCATGTACATACTTATTATTTAGTACTTTAACAGTTTGTGAAGGTTTAAGTGTAAAAAAAAATATTTATATATCTGCATGCACGATTTTTCTACCATAAAAATTTCATTTTTCATATCTTTTCGTGCTTTAAAAAATCTTTATTTTTTTGTAAATTACTGTCTACATTTCAATATTAAATTCAGAAGGAAGCGTCTTGCAGCTTTACATCTCTTCTAAAATTTGTTTTTTAATTTTTATCAATTATTCACTTTTTCAAAACATTGTTTTAAAAAAAAATTCAGGTCATCTTTTATTGTTATAACAAGTTAATTACAACATCATTCATTCTGATTTATTTTAGCTAATTTTTATTTTATATAAATTATAAAAATGAAATTTTATTTTCTGAATTTTACATAATTAAAATAACTACTTATTTAACAATTTTCTTAATCATTTAAAATCAGAAACATATAAAATTCTCATGTAATGATAGTTTTAAATAATCCAATTTATCTATGGTTTAAAATGTTGTATTTTATGAGTATAATTAACTGAATTGAAATTATTATTTGCCAAATTTTTTAAAGTATATAGAGAAGCAGAGTAACCATTTAAAGTATACAGTGTAATAAATAAATATTTTCTACTGGAGTTACATTGTACATTTATAAAAATAAAAGCATCTATAATTTTTAACTGTTTATAAATTGATTTTAACCTTCCATTTGGAAAATGAGAAAAATAATGAATAGGAAATTGAAATCTAATGTAATTATGATGTTGGAAAAGACCGAGCATTAGTTCATTTTTTCCATAAAGAAAGATAAGTAAAAATATTTAGATATTCTGAAGGCCAAATCATCAATTTCTCATTAATAAAATTAATTTAAAATATAAAGTATCTGTAATATTCAATATCTGAAATAAGAACAATTTGATTGTTTTATAAATTAAAAAATTATGCTAGTTATTAAAAGTCTCTATTTGCCTCCATGTAAAAGCTTCACAAGTAAATAAAAATTTATAGCTCTAGAAATGTTTTTTACAACCAATTTAAAAAAAGTATGCAACTTTTGTTCATAAATTAAAATGCAGTATTTAGTATAAGAAAAGCTATTTTTCATAGATAGTTTTGAAATTATTTAAAGATTTCATTTACTTTTTATTCTTTGGAAGAAATGTGATGTTTTTCAAAAAATATAAAAGTATTTAAATCTATGCATTATAGTCTTTTTAAATAATTAATTATTGTTATCCAGTATTAATTATTTTATTCCATGAAATAATTTAATTAGTTTAAATTTTAATAATAATAATTAAATCATAATTTAGTTTAAAATATTAGCCGATAGTCATTAATGTTAAAGTTAGTAAATTCATTTGGCTAAAAAGAAAATAAATTTCTGTACATTATAAATTTTCCAGCATCGTACATTACATGTAAATTATAAATCAGCATTGTACATTAACTTACATAATATTGCTTCGTTTTCTTTCTTACAGATATCGATTTCAGCTCATAAATGTTTTGAAATAAAATGAACCTAATAAACTCAAATCTCTATCTTGATAAATGAAGTTGTATTACAATTATTTCATACATGCAGAGAAATTATCTAGGAATTTCCGTATTTTTCTTTATTCTGTACATCAAAATATTTAACTACATAAAAATAATAACACAATAGAAAATTTTAATGTATAAAATGATCGTATTTTTTAAAATTTAAGCAATAATTTACATAAAATATATTTTTTGAGTATCAAATTTTGATACATTTTGTATAAATTAAATGTTCAAATTATTTTTATTATATGATTGTACACTCTTTTGAAAAATAAAGCAATTAATCTTGGTTGTTCAAACTAAATTAACTTTTTTCAAAGCTGTAACATATAAAATATATTAAGTTACATTTGATAATAAATGTAATCGACAAAGAAATATAGTTGAAAATTTAGAATAAATTAGTATTTTTGAAATTTATTTTAAGTTTTGAAAAAAAAATGCTTGTTTTGAGGAAAGTGCAAATTTTATATTTATAGTAAAATTCTGTTGAAAAAAATAAATGAAGTAGAATTTTTAAATTTTTAAACATTATTCGTTTTAGAGTTTTGCTTCAAATATTTTTACTCCATTAAAATTTCTTGATGTAATATTTACGCTAATATATAATTACATGCAAGACTTATTCAAATTATTTTTAAATATGCTACAAATTAGTTCACTATGAAACTACTTAACATAAATTTTTTTTTTATAATAGTTCAATATTTATTGTTTTGTTATTTCAAATCTAATACGTTCTAAATTGTAATTATTTCCAAAATAGCTGCAAAATTTACTTTTGTACATAGGACTTGAATTAAAATTATATTAGTCGAAAAAAAATCCAGCTAAATTGTGGTGAATATTGCTACAGCTGAAGAAGATATGGTTCATTTTTCTGAATAATCTCTCTAATTTTGACTTACTTAGTATGGTCAGCAGGTTGTAGGACCACCGTCAACGGTGATATACGAAGCAACACGTCTAAACACAGAGTCAATGAGAGTACGGATGTCGTCTTGAGAAATGGCTCTCTATTCCATGTGAACATTTTGTTAAAGGGCATCTTCTAAATAAGGCAGTGGCAGGGTTTCCAAATGACCTCCAATCATTTCTCAAATGTATTCAATTGGTGAGAGATCTGGCTAAACGGTGACCAGGGAAACAGCTGTACACCTTGCAGGGCAAGTAGCTTCATGCTAGAAATGTGCTGTCGGTCGTTTTCCTGTAGATAAAGAGCGCTGGATACCCCTTAAAAGTAGGGAAGTGTCACCGGCCCCAGCACATCATTCATGTAACGTTGGACTGTCATAGTACCGTAAACTATCAGTGAAGAATAAGAACTAGAAGTGCCGTGAAATCGTACGCAATGGCGCCCCAACCATGATGGTGTATTGCCGCACTGTGGAGTGTTTCACAATTGCTGCAGGATTGAGCCTGTCTCCATATTAACGTCACACTCATACGACGTGACTATCATTGAAGATACGGAAGTGTGACTCATCTGAGAAGATGATCCTGTGCCAATTCCTCGTCTACATCTCTTTAATCCAGGACCATTCCAGACGTTAGTGTCTATGCTTTCTTGTTCCAACCTTCTTCGCCACAGGTGATGCACTGTGAAAGCGTCCAGGTGTCTGTCAGCTGTGATTTGCCGTAAGGACAAACCAGCCCTTCTTAGTCCAATCACCATTCTCCTCATAAACTCGTCTGTCTGCTGGAAGTTACTCTGTCAATGGTGGCCTGTCATTCTCTGCAACTACAGGCGTCCTTTGTGAAAGAGCAACGATTATTTTCCAAGCAGCAATAACTGCGCGAATATTGCCCACTCTGCCGGTTCCTCACTTTATATCTTATTCTACGTGCACTGGAGAACTTCGGATTTCACATCATTTGCCTAACTCGGTAAGTTGCGCCTACTCTTAAATTTGCACAATTTTCAGGCCATTCCTTCTTGGTGTTGCATTTTCAACGTCAGGCAGAGTAATTGCTTAGAGATTGAAGCAGTTTCTACAATGTGTTGCATGAAAGCTATTTAAATCAATTTTATCCTATAAAATCTATATCTTTTCTCTTCATATGATTGTGAAATTTAGAACTTTATTATACGTACAAAATTTTATAATGTTAAATTTTTAAACAAGGTACGTTAGAGATTTCATTTCAAATTACAATTTTTCCATTTGATGCCGCAACACTTAAACAGCAATGAACCTTTTACAACAATCTGTAACATTGTATGTGATCTCATGTCAGCAGTTCCATTTATCTGTCTTCAAAGTAAAAGAGTAATTTATTTTTTATAATATTTCTACTATAATGATTCAAATTCCATCGACATTAATCAAGAAGCAAATCCATCAAAAACAAAACTATTTGGTTAGTTTTTCTTCACGAGAAAAAAATGTTTTTGGTGTGAAGAAAGTGAATATAGAAAATAATGATTAAGTACCTTTTGAATCTGATAAACTGTTAAGGTAAGCATTTTAGCATAATTCATACATGTGTTGAAATAAATAAGCGTTTTTAGCATGGATAAATATCATATCTAATAAAAATCCATTCTTATAACATATAGATTTTACTAAGAATATTTTTAATGTTAAAATTATAATACCTGAAAATAACAGAAAAGAATTATTTCAATTATACGCTATAAAAGAAAAGGAAGAAAATTGGATTTTGAGGAAATTTGTTGGTCTTGAAAAACCATTAACAAAGCAAACATTTTTGGTATTATTAAAAGCATTTATCTACCTGAAGATGGAGTTGAACAGAAATTAAGTGACATTTCGAGTACAGCATTTCATTTGGCTTCAATAATAGGCCACAATTTATCAACCACAATGACAGTGAGAAATGATAGGCCTGCCACCTACAACTATTTAGTAAACATTTTCTTTTCATAAGAGATCAAGAACACGTATTAGCTAGAGAAATAAATCAATACATTCGGTAACAAGAAAGGTCATGGTATAAGAGAGATAACATGTTAGTCAAGAACAGACTTGCGTTAACATGAAGCTACAAAGATTACAAAATAGATCAGATACAGGAACCATTAACTTGCCAATAAGGTTTTGCAATTTGCTTGAAGTTATGACTTGTTGATATCAACGTCACGATTCAGTGAACAGAATGTGAATTCATTTGAAAGCATGAAGTCATATTATTTTTGTGACTGATTCAGTGGTGATCACACCATCGAAGGGTCTCCTATCTGTGATGTAACTCCATGCTTAGCAGAAGACATAGTGTCCTATCTCAATGTCCATATATTTGCAAACATTGTTCAACTTTTCAAGGATCATTTTTTCCTTTCAAACAACTCCAATTTTTGACCCAATATTTGCGACATGATTGTATGATCCTTTTCAACTATACATTAAGATCTGTTTTCTCAGTGGTCATTGAAATGATCGATCGTTGAGATCATATAGACGTTAGATCTGACTGCTTTAAGCTGAGGATTCCATATTCTGCTTACAATTAAGGAATATTGATAACTATAATCTCGTTGGATAAAAATTCTATCTCTACCAAACTCAGATAAGGACTGTTAGATGTTTTTTTTTTCTTACTTTGGACATAACAACCGTTTACCTAACCGGATATTTTATATCCGGTTAGGTAAACGGTCTACATGTACAATAAAGATAATAATTTGGATAACACAGTGTATTTCTTCTGCCATGGAAGATGTTACGTGGTCAATCTGTCATTATCTACCAGTAAATGCACCTTTCAGCATAACATTTAACACATACCATTTAAGTTGTGAGTTTGAAACTACTTTTGAAAAGATTAGAGATGATAATTCTATATTCAAATGGCTGACTGAGAACATGACAAAGGATCAGCAAAATTATATTAATCTAAGGCTTGAAAATTCTAGTGAAAATATTTTTAATTTCAAAGTGGCATAATATTCTTACTTTAAGATTACTCCTTTTGTAAAAAATGATTGTTCGTCCACATAATAGCAATAGAAAGTTATTAATGTTATGCAAAAAAGTTAACGTAAGCATTCTGCTATTACAATTTGTTTTGTTGCTAAAGAGGAAATTTCATTAAATAGTTTTACCGATTTTTTTCTCAAATGTAAGGGAAACGGAACTATTTATTAAATTGAAACAATTTTAATACTTTATGGTATGATTGTTTATCAAACATTTATTGATGTGATAATTGCTTACTTTGTAACAATAAAATTATATTGAAGTATAAATTAAAGTGGTATAATTTTAATTATTTAGTACAAAATGGAAGAATTTTTCCAACTTTTATTTAGTCTTGGTTTTTGACAAATTTTGATAGTAATGCAATCTTGATGCGATTATTTCGACACCTTCTTTAATATCCAGTTTTTAAATTTACTATTTTGATTAAATTTTGATTTCAAATTATTTGCATTAAATAAAAAAAACGGAGGTTATTTTCACAATCATTGTAATTCAAACATTTTTTAGAATACATCATTCTTTATTGTTCTATAATTTAAATAAAATTAATTAAAAAAGTTAAAGAAATGCTTATGCATTAATCAATTAGAATTTTTTAATTAATAACATATATGCACTGTTTTCAGCAATAATAAGTGCAGAAAGTATTATTATTCTATCATAGTATGATATTTCGCATTTAGTTACTAGAGAAAGGCTTTATTTTTCATATAAATTTTGGTTGCTAAATAAAATTGTAATTACAAGTTAATTATTGGTAATTCTCTTCATACTTAAAGTTAAGTAAATGTGGTAAAATAATTTAAATGAATATATCACCATTCAAATTAGAAATTGTCCTAGTTATGTACTTGCTGTTGAAAAAAATTCTTCACCGTTCTTTTTTTTAAATTGAAAGTTAAAATTTGAGAATACGAGGCATATACAGTAGACACCATTCAAAATTTTCTTTAATTAGACAAGAATGCTCGATATTTGGCATACATAAAAATGATTGAAAGGATTTGACATTTTAAGAAATAAATATAACTAATAAAATAATTTAAAATGTTGGTACTGGAGGAAAACCCAAGATATTTTAACACACATTCTATTGAAAAAAAAAAAATAAAATAGCTCATCCAAATAGAATTACTGTGAGCATATTATTTGAGAAAGTAATGTTCACCATTTTATCAGCCTGTTTCTTGTCAAACATTTTTCTCTTTACAACAAAACTCTACTTTATTAACTTGCAATGTAATAAAGGATGTGTCTATCTGTAAATGGTAAAACTATATCTCCAGGGCATTACAAGCACATACTAAGCAGAACAAAAAAAATGAATTAATGTGTACGTCCCGCTGTGACAGTCTTTGCCAAATGTCGCTCTAGTTAAATAAATTAAAGTTAACATGGACGCTTAAAATGTAAAAAATCGAATGAACAAAGCATGCATTGTTCAATAAATGGTAAAAATAATTTTAGAGAACTCTAGAAAAGATTTTAAAAACACCATGAATTCGATTAAACAGCTAACGACCGGTTTCAGTAGAATTTATTATAATTTCCTTAGCGACAATATAAGTTAACATAAGCAATATAAAAGTAACATAAGCATTTAAAATTTGGAAAATTGCTCAAAGTATTGAAAAAAATTTTTGTGTTATTTATTGTATTGAGCATATATATTTCCCTGTTTTTATGTATATTTTTATTGAATCATATTGTTTTCAATAAAAATGTTTTCATCGGCTATTTTATTAATTTCGTTTCCTATATTTATATGACACCACGTTTTTCTGTTAACATTTTACTATATTTCTCAGTGCTTACAAAATCAAGGTATTTTTTTAATGCTCATTTAACTTTCATTTTCAATTATTAACTCAATTTTATAATTCATTATTATTCACCAGACTCAGATACTGGTAAAAATTTGATTTAACTCTACACAAAATTGTTTATTATTTTACTATTTTTAATTTGTTAATTTTTGGTTTTGCAATTTGTTGAACACTTTCTCAGTTATTTTACTAAAATTAATACAGTTTTCTATATTTATTTGTTTATAAATTCAATAAATCTTATAATAGTTATAAATAGCAAATAGAATATTACAATAGAAACAAAAAGCAATTAAATAAAAAAATGAAATAGTATCCAAATATAACAAGAAATAATTGAAGAAATCAGAAAAATTTTGAATGATTATTGAATGTGTAGAAAAAATCTATTTTTTTACATAGAAACCATGCTTTCAAATTCCTTATGAAAGTTGTTCCCAGTACTCTTTTTCTATTAAAAAGCTTTATCATCTTACATGCTACTTTGAGATTGAATTTTGTTTATGTGAACATGCAATATAAGATTTTGAGAGAACTGCTGATCCAAATTATAAAAAGGGAATAAAATCACATAATGTATATATTAAGTCTCTTAATGTCTTTTTATCTATAAATATTATCTATACTGCTTTGGAAACATTCATTCGATGTTAAACATCAAGAAAATTGGTAAAAAAGACAGTTCCTGTGTAAATATATATTTTATCTAAAATGTGTGAAGACGTAAAAAAAAATTCTGTATGTCACATAAAGTAACTAAGTAGATCGTATAAATGTTGATGATCACTGAATAACAAAAAGTTATTAATATAAGTGTCTCATTTAACTGGTTGTATAAATTGCTTTAATCTCTCTGTGTATTTCTATCCTAATTCCCAAAGTTAAAATTTCAAGCATTCAAGTAATATTTCGGAAAAAATGGTTCTATGCATGAAAATGTAGTATTCTTACAATTATCTATAAAACACGAATTAGTAACAAAAATTTGCACAGAGGTTGGTTGACATGCAATCATGTAGGCATCAGTCAAAATATGATGTGTCATATTATACACTTTACATTGCTCTCTTTATTGTTTCCTGAATGAGAGATGTAGATATAAGCTGAGCACGTGTTCTGAGGACTTAAATCCTGGAAATTTCACTTATCACACCATATCGTTTACACTCTTTTCTTTCAAATAATCAGCGTCAACCACAGCTCTGTGTGATAGAACATTATCATTCTTAAAAATGAATTTGTCTCTCATAGTTTTCAAAAATATTCAAACTGAATTCTTAAAAAAATCTCATGTCTTTAACGTTTTGGTGTCTGTTTACAAACAAAGAACTCATAAAACAATGCTCAGAGGACCATCATGATCTCTTCCCAAACGAGCACATTTTGCAATCGAATTGATCAATTTGTCTGATGTTTTCAAGTAACAGAATCTTCCAAACTTTCTATCAAAAACATGTTGAAAACTTCTTTGTGAGTACTGGATCTTGAAGCAACACTAAAGAATATAAGAAACCAATCATGATCTGTCAAAAAGGTGTGTTTATGGATCCAAAATAGATGTGATCTTCTGTGAAATTGCGTGGGTTGAACACGCACTCCTCAAGATCCAGTGCGTAAAGGTTCCCCTTAGATAGTCACCTATACACGATGTGCCTCGATACCTTTACTACAGTCGCAGCAGCAAAAACTTGAAATAGCTATCTAAGACACTTTATTTTTAGCTCTAACTTCTAAGACACTAAGAAAGTATCTTTAAGGCACTTTATTATTAGCTCGAATCTCTAAGACACTGAGAAAATATCTCTAAAACACTGTATTTTTAGCTCTAATTTCTAATGCACTAATAAAATATCTCTAAGACACTGTATTTTTAGCTCTAATTTCTAAGGCACTAAGAAAGTATCTCTAAGAAACTGTATTATTAGCTCTAATCTCTAAGACACTAAGAAAGTATCTCTGAGAAACTGTATTATTAGCACTAATCTCTAAGGCACTAAGAAAATATCTCTAAGAAACTGTATTATTAGCTCTAATCTCTAAGACACTGTATTTTTAGCTCTAATTTCTAAGGCACTAAGAAAGTATCTCTAAGACACTGTATTTTTAGCTCTAATCTCAAAGAAACTGTATTTTAAGCGTTGCACGCTTAAGCTTGTAGTATGATCTATAATTTTTCTTATCCTCCTGGGGATCGTATTATGTCTGAAATTTCTTTCATAATTTAGAAATCACCCTATGTGATTCTTATATTAACATATGGACCGATTTCTAGCCTACAAAAGGTTTTTCACATCATAATTGCTGGCTTAAGTAATACTGTAAAGATTATTTTTAATTGTAATATTCAAGGATGGAGTTTTGTTTTCGTTTTTAAAAAGTGTATTCCACGCATACATATTCGAGTTCCAGAAAGCTCTCATTTGTCAGTTTCAAAAACTGAATTTTTAATATTTTACTTGAATAGCAACCTTCTTAACCATTAAACAGTCATTATACTCATAAAAATAATTTCCAAAATTTCAATACATAATATCAGTTTTTTTAAGTAATAATAGTAAGTATTTTTATTCGTTACAAAAAACATTTATATTTCGAAAACACTTGGTACATATTTACGTAATTAGATGTGGTGTAGAAAATTACTGTATCTGATCGTAAGGGAAGTCTCTCCATAAATAATAAAATATTGTAAAACTATTAATTGAAAAGTAAATAATTAATTTTCTCGATAAAATAAAAATTAAAATTGTATCTTTGACAGATTGTTACACCATTGCACTGTTCATCAATTTATAAAAAAAATTTCGTTAAAAAATAAAAGAAAATCTAATGGTATTACCCAAGAAGAATGAAAAATATCTTGGTATACATACTCCTCTAAAAACTTACATATCACAACAAAAATATGATAGCTAAACTTGTGCGTATCAGCTCTTAGTTTTTTTCTTATGAATTGAATGATTCTTTACAGATAAAACCCAAAACTCTAATAAAACCTTATGCAGTTTTATTTGGCAAAAATAACGGAAGAAAATTTGCGTAGATAAAGCTGAAATTATGTATTAATTAGATATTTAATAAAAAAATACAATTTTTTGAAATATTGAGAGAACCCATATCTATGTAAGAATTCTTTTTTTTTTTTTTTTTTTTTTTTATTAAACTTTACTGGAAAATAGAATCAAAAAATTTCAAAAAAGTATATTGTCATTAAAAATTTAAAAAGAAATTTTCAACCAAAACCAATGTAGCTTGTGTGATGGAATAGTCTATTTATTTGTTGTAAATTCGGTGGAAAATTTAGTATTGATAGATCTCATTTGCTTCTTTCTATTTCTAAGATTACTCATGCGTATATTATAATGTTTACGAAATCAATCGAATAATTGTTGTGTTTTTAAATTTTTGCAAAACAAGAATTTTGTTTTGTTAGCAGTTTTTTATTGGTGGTAGTATTGTTTTCAAAATTCAAAATTCTTGTTTGCTACTATTAACAAATCATCGAAATAGGAATGTGCTTCATACTATTTAAAGGATAATCATCAGAGCGTTTTAAATTTTTGGTTTGCAATGAATTTAACGATTAAATCATATTGATATGATAGTTTTTTCTTATATTTATATTATGTCTATTTTTTTATGTTCATTAAGAGGAAAATTCAATACTTATAACTTTTTGCATATGAGAAATTTCAATGTAGATGTATTTTTATCACATAAATTTGCAATAAAAAATATACTAAATGTATATTTACGTCAAATTAGAACTTTTTCATGGTAAATATATTTATAATTCGTTCAGAATTTTTAAAACCAAATTATTTTCTGAGTCATTGCAATTGTTTACTCAGAGTCAGAAATTTGCCACGAAATAATTATTCAAAATGACCCACGCGTTTAGTTAAAATAAAAAAAAAATAAAAAAGAAAAAAATGAAGGAAACTTTCCAAAAGTATTTTGGTTATATAAATTTATAATTTTTGGACACATTGAGTCAAAGTAATCGTTTCTTGAAAAAAATTCAGTTTGATATAAAAAAAATTTAATTTTTAGAAATTTTCAAATAAAAAGTGAAATTGAAAATTGAAATTTCAAATAATAAATTTGAAATTTCATATCATAAATTACTATAAAACATATATTTTGTAAATTATGTTATAAGATACTTCAACATATCTTTCTTTATACATAAATTAATAAAAAATCTATTGTCTTGTCCCGTCTATGAGAACATCAAAAATTTTAAAGTATCATAATGACATCATTACGTTATTTTCGAATTTTAATCAGTAGAACATAATCAATAGAATGTAATCAAATAATTCCGATAAAAGCAGAGCTTGACTGGTCTGTTACTAAAAGCAAAACTGTCGGCTACAAAATACTACAGAAGTCACAGCAAATTATTAGGGTACCCGTATTACGAATAAAAATGACAGACAAGATAATTTCTTTGAAAACTGCCCTTCCTCACCGACAAATTGGTATTTAGTTCTTCAGTATAACGAAAGAATTATTCAATCCATAATTTCTCATTTTCACACAAATAAATGTGGTAGTCATCAACATTGACTTAAAAGTGAGATCATTACTAACCTAAGGAAATACTAAATACCATTATCTAGCTTTATTATTTTGATATCATTTTGTTTTGTTTGTTGCTGTTGAAACAGCCTACTATAATTGTCAAACATAGTCTATATATAAATATAATTGTTAAAAACTAAGCTCAATAGCACAGCTAATAATCTTGAAAATATTCTTTGACAGCTTTATGAAATGGTAACTTTCTATGATTAATTTTTAACGTACCAAATAAAAAAGACACAAAATCATTTGCAACTTCTAACTTTATTTAAAGGGTTACTTCCCTTAATTTGTTTCAATTTTTACAATCTCCTTATAGTAACTTCTTAAGAAATTTATATAGACAAAATGCAAGTTAAAAATAAAACAAATTAGCATAAGCAATATTGAATATTGTTCATCATGTAAACATTATTGCTAAAAATTCACAATAATTAATTTGAAATTTTAATCAAAACTTAGAATTTTATAATCATAGTAGTTATTCTGAAAATTGTTAAATTCTTATTTTGGAGCCTTAAATCTTTTTCTAAAATACAAAAGATTCACGTGATATTGAGAATCAGACTCTCTTATTTTTAGCTGAACATAAATAAGTATTTCGATATTATTTTTTCACTGCTCTGCTTACTTGAAAGTCTAGTTGACACAGATTAAAGATACCTTTCTAAAATTTTGAAGTGATATTTTTCATGAATAGTGTGACACTAAACCATTAAATTTTCTTATATCTATGCACATTGGAGTAACAAATTTATGATTGTCATTTTCATATCTATTACTTTTTTATCTGTATAAATATAGGCTCCTAATTATTTTTTATGAATAAAATTTCATGTTGGGAAATTTCTTATACGCATTTAGTAATAAATAAAATTTCAATTGTAAGAGAACGTAATTAAAGAAGCTAGCCTAACAACGGTGTAAATATTTGTATGTAAATGTAATTCTCGTTGGAGATTATTATACACAAGTTTATAAAGAAAAAAAATGCAGAAAATAAAATTAAAAAAGTTTTTATGTATTAAAATGATACTTATTTACTGATGAAACATCGTTATGTTTAAAAATAAATCGTTCCTTTTTTTGTAATTTTCAATAAAAAATTTCAGAACGCATTTTATGTCTCATGATCGTTCTTTCAAAGTAAGATATTTTTTACTCCGAATAAAACTCTCATTCAATAATATTCTTTTGAGCAAGATTTTTCAATTGATATTTTCTTTTCCTTAACTCATTACAAAAAATAAAAAAAATGTTTTTCTATCTGACTGTACAATGGAAACCTTTTGAAATGAAGAACTAATCAACTAAACCATGTTCAAACAAAGAAAACATTCTTTCACAAGAGTTGAATTTTAATATGATAAAGCAACCGAAAGAAAACGCTTCTATTCTGAATTCTGTTAGAGTACATCGATTTTCTGTTTTATTAGTTTCAATTTTTTTTTTTTTTTTTTAGAAATTTTACTAACTTGCAATGAATAAATTAATTACTTAAGGTAAATTATGTGCATAATTTTGACTTGTGTATTATTTCTAATAGACTCTTAAGAAAAGCAATTCTCTATTATGAAAAAAAAAATCATCCAAAAGATCGATTTGCAATTTTAAAAATGCTAATATTTACAAAAATTAATTATTTAAATAATTTGCAATTTTTTTTTTTATTTTTACTCTCCATACAAATTTTTAGTCATAAAAAATTTGAGTTTGTATTATGATCAAAAATGTTTCAGTTTATTTACTCCTTTCAAGAAACAGGAAATTATTAAGATCGAACAAGTAAAAACTCTTCTCAATTCATCTGAAATATACGTGGTGAAAAAGAAAATATATTGTGTGGAACTAGTAACAAAATCCTGAAGAAATTATAATTTCACACTTGTCATGTTCTTATCGTATTCGGGAATTTGAAAGTTCTTAACCAAATTAAAAGACTATGATCTTGTTGAGAGTTATATATTATTACTCATTCATAAAAATCTCATTGGAATACTTAATTCCATGTTCTTTATAGAGGAAATAGAAATTAAAGGAATTCATTTCCTTTCAAATATTGTTAATTTTTGAAATTCAAAAATTTGGTCCACAAAAACTTGTTATTTTTGTTATGAGAAGCTATGGTTTTCTGCAAAATTTGGGTATAGAGAAAATTTCCTTCCTTTAGAATATTATTTAGTTTTTGCAAATTCTCTGCATTTTATGAAATTTTTTTTTAAAATTCACTGCACGTTAAAATAAAAACAGTTATGACTTTTTTCATTACGAGGAGCAACAACCTAATATCCAAAAGCACGTATTATATATATATATATATATATATTAGTCTTTCCGTGTAACTACATTTCAAAAATCAAGAGAAGCATAAAGTGAAATTTAGAATTCCAAAGGGACAAATGTCTTTTCTAATTTAGCTTTGTTATATGTTTTTTTTCCAACTTCGGGCACTTGGGTGACAAACTCTATTCCACAACAAAGCCAGAAACTATTACTCATTTGTCGTTACCCAGCGGGCACCTGTGAACCAAATCAAGGAGGCGAATAGCGTTGCTCGTTCCATGCCACCACAAACCCGTTCATAGGGTGGTCCACATTCATATATCATCACAGAGGAAAGAACAAAGAAACGCAGAGAGAACAGAGAAAGAAACATCCATGCCCAACCCGGGATTCGAACCCTAGACCCACCGCTCAGGAGTCAGAAACGCTAACCACTCAGCCACTTTGGTCTATGTTGATGACAGGAATATTATTTCAAGCTCAACAACTGAGTTGGGAGAGAATCTATGGGTGCTGCAGCAATCAATGTGACTAAGATTAAGTGTGATAGAAAATAAGATTATTATATTGTAAAAAAATGCTTTCCAAAATATGTTTGAGATTTAGTCCTTTCAATCTTAAACTGAAGAGATATTATTTATCCTATATATTTGAGTAATATTAAAATGATATTAATCCTAAAATTAGAAGATCATTACAAATAATTGCTCTTTTTATTTAGACTATTATTTTATAAATACTTCTATACTAAATTATTTTATAAAGCTAAAAATTCCTTCACATCAGGTACACAGATAAAATATACCTTGATTTATATAACTATTGAATAACATATATATTGGTCGTTATCTAATGACAGGTTTCTGAATCAATATATATATATATATATATATATATATTGATATATATATATATATATATATATATATATATATATATATATATATATATATATATTGATATATATATATATATTGATTCAGAAACCTGTCATTAGATAACGAATGAGAAGGTCATGGTTTTCTAAAAAAAGTTCTGAGAATGACAAATTGTGTAAGAGATAAAATTATGAGATATTCTAAATCCATGGTATTATTTTGAAAACTTTAACAATTAAATAGAATTTGAAATGGTTGAGACATATCTATCTCTAATGAATACAGAACTACTGAGGGTATTAACACATTTTTAGAACGATTTCGATAAAGAGTTAAAAAAAAAAGTAAATGTTTTATAATAAAAATTTTTGGCAACAGCGTATTATTTGAAATGAGATATATCGTCTGCTACTTTTAAATTTATTCTTCTTTCAAAATGTCACATATAAACATGTGGCGAACTGAAGAATATGTCTTTGCGCTTTCCGAAGCTAAGCGTTCTTATTCCAGAATTCAAAATTGTTGTGAAATGCATGGTATTAAAATTTCTAAGTGCAAAATAAGCAATGTTATTAATCGGACAGATAAAAATTGTCAATTATTATTTCTACATAGAAAGAAGACTCTAAACGAATATCCGTAAAAGGTACGTACAGTTTCAAATGTTTCTAAAGTAAAATCGCTGGTAACAAGAAAAAAATCTGCCAACACAGAAATCAAAGTCTTTAGACACATCTGTAGCAACAATAAATAAAATAATAAACCAGTATTTATAACTTAAAAATGCTAAAAAACATAATGTTCACCAGCTTTTGCCGAGACATGTGGCTCAACGCAAAACATTTTGTAGAATCCTGTATGAAAACCACTTAGCAGGAGATAAATGGGAAAATATTGTGACCCTTGATGAAGCATGTGTTTACTAAAATGACAGTAACAAAAAAAGGTCATTTTACTATAGAAAAATGAGGAGAAAAAAAATTTACGAATTCGTTTCCGTCAATGTAAAGAAAGTTTCAATAAGGGGTTTATGATTGTCGCAGGTTTCTCTTTCAATGGGAAATTAAAAATAAGAAGAGAGGAAAGAAATTTTAAAATCTCTTTTATCATGGAAATCACGATTCAGACTTATAGTCCAGAAAATAGGCTATCAGATCGAGCATTTAAAAAAATAATCTTTACATTTTAAACATTAATTAAACGGCCGCGAAATCGTTCTAAAAATGTGTTAATACCCTCTGTATAACTGTACCAAACATCTTTAGGGTACCTCCTAAGTGTGGGTAATCAAGGAGTAGAATTACAAGAATTTCTGAATTAGAATTTTACCAAATTTCAGAAGCCAATTAATCATCATATCAAAAAGTATTATTACCAATTAGTTAATTTTAATTATTATTTACCATTTGTAGTTTGTATTGATAACAGTGCTTTAATTTGATTATTATTGGTTTACAGTTAATATATGTATACTATTATAATGTCAAGATAATTTGCTAAAATAATAATGATTAGTATGTCACTTAAATTAAGAAAAAATTGAATTTCGACGTTATTTTTGAAGTTACATATAGCAATTCACTTTAAGAAAAAGGATTTAGATAATAGTCTTTCCAAGTAATTCGTCTTCCCTTTTAACTGGAACGTGAATAATTGTGATTCATAAACAGTCAATTTTTTATTAACTGTTAGTCTACAAAAAAGAAATAATTCAAACTTTGTATACAAAAGAGTGATAAAATAAAAATAATGAAAATGTCTTACAGTAACTGTTGAGCTTGAAGTAACTGATTTTCTTAAAATAATTTTCAAAGGATAATTTTTAATCAGTAGCTATTAACAAAAGAAAATCGTAATAAGCTTATTCATGGTTACAATTTTAACTGTAGAATCAAATAAATGTTAGAAGAGCAGTTTTGAAAATCAAAAATTAAGTGATTTTAAATTAATAGCAGATATGCTTAAACAAAATAAATGCTTCAATCATAAAACTCTCCACCCTAGCTTGAATTACAGTCCTTAGAGAAAATTTGCAAAAATGCAAAAATCTGCAAAAATGTACATTAGTTATTAAGTATTACAATATATTTCAATAATTTTTAAATAGCATAATGAAATACTTAACAAAAAATATTATTTCTTCAAAATAATTATCTAACAATATTTTCCATTTCCATCGATTATATGATCACACAAATGTGCCTAAAAACTAAAGAGACTTTTAGAATTATTCTCTTAACAACTACTTTGGTTTTTGTAAAGAATTAGATGCTATTCTATTGTTGCCTTCTATTTTGTAAACACATAACATTGAAAATTATTGTCTTTGAAAATAAAAGTTCGTAAAATAGTGTGACTTAAATAACATTAAGGCTGTTCCAACAAATTAAGAAAAGGATAATTTTATTTATTGAGATCAGACATTAACAAAGGATATGATGTTTGATGGAACATGATATTTAATGTAGCCTATTAATAATATTGAACTCTATCGAGTAGCAGACAATCGAAAATTGAAATGTTCAAAATAAAAACTATGAAAAAGCAGAAAGTAACGAAGGAGACAACTGTAAAATGAAGATACCTATTCCTTGACGTCTAAAAAAATCAAAAAAAAGATCACTCCAAAATAACGGCTATATGCAATGTTGAATACTAGGAAATGAAACCACCAAGAAATGACCTAACAGAGGCAATAGATAAATTCAGCTTCCAAAGAAAGCCTGGAATTACGTTTAACTTATAATTTTCGTTAAGAAATCTCACCATTGTGTTCACAGATGATTAATACAGCATTACATATATAACCCTTAAAAAATATTTTGGAGGATTAAACTCGATTTTAGAGGAAGTAATCATGATAGCCTATACATTGATTCTCTGTGTTTTATTTAATTTTTGGATCCTTTACAGAGCTTTCTTTTATTCCAAAAGAAATGGTGATTTCCATCGAGGTCTGGGTATTATCGTATTGAAAACTGTCCAATGGTCTCACGCCATAAAGATAAAGAAAACTGGCAAGAATCAACAAATCGTTGATCAATTGCATTTGTACGCAGAATAACTGCAGGTAACATGCACTCATGGGAGGCAGCACCCCTAATATCACACCAAGACTAAGGACTGTATGCATCTGTAATACAAAAGTTGATTCAACTATCTATATCTGGATGCAATGGTATCTAAAAGATAAGTTGTTATTACTTATGACACTTGGACGAACCAAGCTTGCTATGCCATTGACTATGCGAATTTAAATCAGTAGGGTGAGTCTTTCATTTAACCAGAGCACCATGAAGATGAAAATAACACTTTGTTCTAAACTCTTCTGATAGATGGTACCATCGGGAGATCTATGATAAGTGAAATTCTTTTGTGAACAATGCGCTTTTAGTCTATTTGTAACCATGATTTGCTATGTCATTCTTAGAGATGACTTCGCAGATATTATATTATTAATTGTAAATGTATTAAAGGTTATTTTTTATCAACTTTAAAAGTGCTTTAAGAGAGTGAAAGGATCTACGGTTGCGCTTTCAGTACCAAAAAATTATGATCTCGCACAGTGTTTCTCAACTAAATTTACTCCAAAAGCAGGTAAAACTTTTCGGTACGTTCTCGCTGACCACTTAGTTTAATATTTTGACTCATTGTCTCAATTTTTTTCCGATAAATAAATCATGAAGACAAAAATAATTTTTAAATCATTTTATTTGTAATAATTTACATATATACATTCAATTTACTTAAAATATTGCATCGAGAATAAAACTAACAAAATTTAACTAAAACTTCAAGAAAATTCCAATGTGAGTAATGTATTTAATTTTTTTATAAATATATTAGCAAAAACAACAATGAATCGAAATGTAAACAACCTAGGTAGATATAAAATAACCAAAAAATAATTTACCAAATTGAAAGCAATAAAAAATAAAATCAATGAGATTGATGCTGGTTCCTGTTGCTGACTGAAGTATCAATCCTAGGCATTAAACCAGTTATAGCAATACTTAAATCAAGTGCAAAAGCAAGTCTATTTCGATGTTTCGCCTTAATATTATTCATAGCCGAAAATGTAGTTTCACACAAATGAATTGAGGAAGAAAGCAATGAAAAAATTCTTCAACCCCTCTGAATGAAGACTAAGGTATTTTGTTGCAGTATTTATACAGAATTAATATATATTGCTGAATTAAATTTTGATTTAAGTCCTAGATTTGAATATATTTCAACTAGTTCTGTTTTTTCAACTGTAATAAGATTGTTATTGTAATTACCAATAAATGGATTGATTATCTGCAGATTACCTGAACACATATCTTCTTCAGCTACTGATCAAAAACCATAGAAAGTTTAATTAAATGCTCCAAAATGACGCTGGTAAGGCTCTTTTGATCCATGTGGTTAGCATAAATGAAATAAAACACTGAAACAAAGATATCAAAAGTGTTTTCTTCCTCACGTTTGCAGCAGAGTTTCAATTTCTTCTTGAAGCGTGAATCTTATTGTAGAAGTTTGAAACGGTATTATTTTTACCTCGTACAATTAAATTTAGTTCATTTATCAGTGAAAATATGTCTGATAGATATGAAAGCAAGGTTGTCTATCCTTAGTTTTGAAAATGTGTGCTCAATAATGATCCCTTCTGATTTAAAAACAATTTCACCTCATTTATCAACTCATACAGCCGGTTAAGGACTTTTCTGCTAAATAGCTAGTGTATTTTGACTGCAACAATAATTATAGATGATTCTATCCCATTTGTTGACATAAAGTTGTAAACAATCTTGAATTAAGGTCATAACATCTGATAAAATTTAGTTTTTACAGGTTACAGAAGAGTCATTCAGTTGTGCGGACTATTTCTTTGCTGCTAAAGGTTTATGAATAATGCAGTGAGTGACTACTAATTCTTCTGATGCTATGTCTATCATTCCCTTTGCAACACTTGTATGTCTTTCAGTTATAGCAGCAACATCATCAGTAGACAAACCGATGCATTTTTTCCAATCAATGGAATTATATTCAATATAATTGTTAACTGTTTTCTTAAATATTTCAGCACTGTCTATTTGGTGTACATTTCGATACAGCACATTAATTCTTCTCTAATATCAATGATTACACAGTCATTATAATGTAAATAACATAATAATATGGCACTATTTGACAATTGACTCATCCAGTTGAACAGCAAACAGTTTCGATTTACGAATATCTTGCGATAGTTAACTTCTTATGACGTATGATTACACATATTCTTCATCCAGTAGCATTATTGGACAGAGGCAGAGTTTTCACTTTATCTGCAGCAGATTGGTCCAATCCTTCACAACGCACCTCTATCAAACAAGGTTTGACAAGTTTTGTCTACAACTCAGCATGGTTTCTTAGATTTGACAATACGCTGAGCAACTAAATACGATGCTTTTAAAAACGATGCATCAACCAAGAAACATTTTTTAAAAGCATCCTTTTGAATTTTCATCTCTAAACTTTTTCTCTGGAAAAAGTACAAAGATTTGATTTCCAGTTGTTAGTTTTTCATTTGTAAATGCCGCAAAAGCTTGGAAAGTTTCATGACTAGACCATCTCTAAGAAGAAAGACCATCTCTAAAAACAACACATTCAGGTTTTTGACAATTTTCTTCGGACTGTGGCTAAAGGACAAAACCATATTTCAAAATGTCTGCTATATATTGTCTTATAAAGCTTTTTCTTGTTTTGGCAGATTGTAGACTTAATTCACCTTCATCTATATTCGAAGTTGCAGAAGAAATACTTAGTTTTATAGAGTCCGTTTGTTATATTTTTCATCATCGATCGTATTATTTTCTTAAATAGTAAAGTATTATTATTGTAATGTATCTGCTGTTTTAATATCGGTTGTCTGCTGATGACATTTTGGATTTTGGACAGACAGCTCTAATTTGGTGACAAAGAGGTTGAAAAACACTGGTCTAGAAATCCTGGTCTGGCATACAACCATTCGATTTTGCCTTCATTTATCTAATTTGGACAGTCAGAACCTTTATTTTACTTATATGTTCTTTGCAACGATCGTTATTTTTAGCACCTATACATGGTCATGTCAGTATGAGGCAGGTGTTGGTTTATTGCTCAGTTTTTTACATCCAATTTCACACATTCCGACTAAGTAATAATGTATGAAGCTATCCACTTGATTATGAGATCCCAGATAACCTCATACCATTCGTCCTGTCTCTAACTCACTTATTTATTTAATATTTGTAATGGATTATATTTTAAAATTTCTTCTCGTCCGTCATATTTACACGTGATTTTTAATAGATACATAGGAAAAAATGACAAAAAATATATATTTAAACTAAAATAAATTATTTTGTTAATTTTTGTCACCAAATGTGTGATTACTTTATACTTATAAAAAGTTTATTTTGCCAAGATCCTTAATGAGATGTTATATAAAATGTGTTATACATTTTTTGAAAATTTTAATTCTATTTTGAACATTTCACACCACTTATGCAATGCGTTTTAAATCGCTTGGATATAGATTTTGCTTTGGCCGACCGATGGCTGAGTGGTTAGAACTCCTGACTCCTGAGCTGTGGGTCCCGGATTCGAAAACTGGTTCGGGCATGTACGTTACTTTCTTTCTGTGTTTCGCCGTCTTCTGTGATGATGTATGAATGTAGCCCACCCTATAAACGGGTTTATGGTGGTATGGAGCGGACAACACTAATCACCTCCGTGACTTGGTTCACAGGTGCCCGTTGGATAACCATAAATGAGTAGGAGTTTCTGGCCTTGCTGTGGCAAAGAGTTCGTGGCCCAAGGGCCCTCCGTTGGAAAAAAAATTTTCTTTGGGAAGACAACATGTAGAACTAGGCAGCTTTAAAAAAATACATGTTTATACGAATACCTTGAACTTCAGAATGGTAGAAATCGAAATTGATTTACAATCTAGCTTTCTTATTTTAACATTCTCTTTAGGCTATTGCTCCAAATATGGGTTTCTATCAATTACCAGATCTATATCTTTGGGAAAAATTACTTGTATGCCTAAGCTTTTGAAATACAACTTTTTTCTCACGTTTAAACTGAAACATTAGTCTCAGAACTAATTTTTTTAAATCTTTGGATTCTTCTTTATTCCGAATTGTTGCTACCAAAAGTACCAGATGCAAATTTTCCTTTTTCATAGCATTAATTTAATATTTTCTTTTCATAACTAAGAGGGATACCTGAAGTCTTAATGCATGATTTTCATATGTTAAAATCCAAACTAAGTAAGAAAATAGAAAGTATCTATGTATACTAATTAACTAACTGCATCAGTTGTAAAATTATTTAAATAGAACGCAGCAAAATGGGTACATTCAGTTGTTCATAAAATAAACTCCAAAATAATTTGAACCATAAATAATATTTTAAAAAATCCAGCTCAAAAAAAAACCTTTTTAATAATTTTATTCATTTAATTTTTTAATAGAACAAATGGTGATTTGCATACAAAATATTTTCAAATAAATTATTTTGTTTTCTTCTATTGCCATAAGAAATAATTTTTTTCTTTTATTTTTCTTCAAATTGTTTATTTTAACTTTTTAAACTTGCTTTTAAGATTGCTAGGAATCAGTATTAATAAATATATGCATAGTCTTTTACAATTATCATAATAGAAGTTACTGTTTTATTTATAATCATAGTTAATTGCAGATATTATAAATAGCGATTGGGGTTGATATAGTTTCAAATTAACAAATACTTGTTATGAAGCACAAATTTATTCTTTCCTACATTATGTATTCTTTCTCTTACTCTTTATTTCAGGAAACTAAATCACTTATTAACAATATTACAGCCATTTCTTAAAATGGTTATGATGCCTACCGCAGAAAATTTATTATTAAATAATTGAATATAAATTAAATTACAAATTTCATTAAAATATAATGCATGTTTAAAATGTTAAATAAGATTTTCTTTAACAGCTATTAACAAAGGATTTTTATTTTTTCTCATTGATTATATTAATATCTTATCTAATGTGAAACCATTAAGAAATGATGCCAAAGTCGTTATCTTTGGCATATAATTTAGATTCCTGAATTCGTGAAAACAGTTGTTTAAATGCATGTCAATCTTAAGAGCCTCCACTTTTATATCATTAATAGTTTTGTTGGTGACAAAAGAATATCAGATACAAGTATTACTTAATTGTGGATACTAGGTGAACCACCAATATGTACTCCATCATTTAAAAATGTGAAAAGCTAATCGGTGACATTTCATAATTGCAAGGTAACAAAAACTTGGAGTAAATATAAACCTATATACATACACAGATATTGTCTCTTTTTAGATAATATTTCTTCTTACATATAATTAAATATCTCAGCATATACTTGTTTTCAAAGCTGAACAAACAATTCATGGTATATAATCAGCTAGAAGTTATACAAAATAATATATATTAATGAATCTTCACACAATCTGTATTCACCATTTGCATGAAATTTTAAAAAGTTTTACATTAAAATTTATTTATGTGGTATTATGAAAGAAAATTCTCGGATATCCAATATGCAAATGACATTCTAATATTATTTGAAGAACTGAGGCTGAGATTGATCAAAGGACACAAGAATATGTAAAAATTAAATAGATAATTTTAAGAAGATTATATATTGCTATGCATATAATGCAGCAATTTTGCATCAAAAATTAGTCATCCAGCAATTTTAACCAGAGACCCACAGATCTTAGTACATGCACCATTGGTCTATAATTACTTTAAAATTCAGAGAGATAAGAGCCACAATTTCAACTTAACTCTGAATCTATCTTTCTACAGATCTAGAAAATTGGTATCAACAACTATTATGAATAGACTTTACGAAAGTAAGTTTTGTATGAGGAAGTAAACTAACTGAATTGTTCTAAAGTCACATCACTGATGAAAACGTTTGAGGAGAATGTCTCTGTGACCACAGATTTTTGATCGATGAAGTTGGAAGTAAAAATGATTAAATTTAAAATTCGTAAAATAAGGAGAGTTCCTTTTAAGAAATTACTTTAAAAGCAGCGATAATTTGATTTGGACGAATTATAAAATACGTTATCTCTAAATGTCTATAAAAAATAGAACAAGTTGTATTTGTGTTTGGAATGGTATCGCTCTGGTTTAGTGCATTTACTATAACGTTTTCTCCATTTGTAACTATGAAAGCCCATGTAAATCATTTTAGCAGGTGTGATTATTTAGATTGAGTAGAGATGGGTGATATTTATGGCTGTGTAATAAATAAATGCAATCATTTGTAATAAGACGCCGTTGTTAAATAGAAATGGGGTCCTTTCCTTTCTACTTATCTTAAGTGGCAAACAATTTATTAAGTGGTTAGATCTATTACCGAACTTGAATTTATAAGGTATGTTTATGATTGCATGTATCTAAACTCTCATTTCTAATCCTGCTGACCACTTAGCAAGACCGATCGTCCTCACATCCAATCAGACTGATTAATGACATATTTAAAATAACTATATATACATTTAAGCATATGCTGAATTGTCTCTTGTTGCTATACCATTCATGAAGATTAATTTCTTACACCAAAACGGACACAATCAATTGTTAATTTAATATGAGTTGATTACAATAGAATTTTAACTGCTTGCGAGTTTAACTTTTCACAACTTTTATTTGTTATAAATTCAAATTCACATATGAGTATTATATTTTATTGAATTTTGTATAAAATACCTTGAATCATCTTTACTTTTGCACTTTTTCTCCAATGGTCAAGACCAGTGAAAAATTATATCGTAAAAAAAAATGGAATTTTTTTCAATAAGCAGAGTGCTTCTTATATTATAATCATCCGCTAAAATTAATAAAAATTAATAATTTTTTTCTTTCGCAACTTTCAATTTTAATTTATATATCATTGAAAATATATATCGTTTATTACAGAATTTTCAATGATATTAAATTAAATCTGTTTTAATACCAACACTCGATTTGAAATTTTATCTCATTCAAAATAAAGTTACTTTTTAGAGAGTTGCTTATTTAACTATTTAATTAACAACAAAAGCAATAAAATTTAATACATTGCATGTAGTAAATACTTACTCTTTTGTGAAGCTACTAATAGTAAAAAAATTTTCATCTGAATTGAGCACGTAATTCAAAAACAATAAAATTTCTAAGCATAAAAATCCAAAATAGTTTTAAATATTATTGACAATGCATTGAATGGGTTTCAAAAATGAAACTATTTATTTTCATAGTATACTAAGCTTAAATTCTTGCAATTCAAATATCAAAAAAAGAATTTGTATAAAATTTATAAAATTCTATATTATATAAATTATAGATTCATAATTCCACGTAGATAAATTTATAATTCAAAAATTTGTAAATTTTTTGAATATCAGTTATTTTTTTCATAAAATAAATTAATTATCCTTTTTTGTAATATTTAACAATTAATTTTTATCCTTAATTAAGTCGATAAAGTTTATGAAAAATTAATACTACAAATGTATTATATATTTTTTAAATTGATATAAAATAATGAAATTTTCTTGGTAGCAATGAAGGAAAATATTGCCTCTTAGCATTCTGTAAGAGTTAAGCAGAAACTTACATTTACTTCCTTAAAATCTCTTACCTACTCCCGATTTTAAGGAAGTAAAAATAATTAAATGACAATCAAATATTAATTATTGAAATAATTGAAAAAAATAAAAGAAAATTTTGTAACTATGTAACACAAAAAATAGATGTAGTTTTTTAAAGGAAAAATACTGATTTATACTTAAATGACGAAATAAATTAGGATGAGATCACCATTTTTAATAGGTATGAAACAAATTTAATTGTACTTATTTCATGATGACTATGATAATTAAATTAAACACCCGGATATATGTTGAATTAAATAATAAAACAATTCTAAAAACAGAAGAACTAACAATGAAACACATTTCGGAAGCTATTGGAGACATTTGAGTTGCATGCTCTTGAGGGAAATCGGCAGTATTTAGGAAGTTGAGAGAAATGAATCTTGGTGAAGAATCATTCTTAAAAATTTTTAAGGCATTTCAAATGACTTAAAAATTTAAATTTCCTTATAACTAAATTTAATAGTTTTTCTCAATTATAATTGTTATTTAGGAAATTCATCAAAAAATATCCTTATCTATATAAAAATAAATGTTTTCTCAATGGATAAAAGGAAATAAAATATGAGATGTTATTAAACCTTAAGTGATATAAATGCTTGATAAAAAATTATAAGCGATTTCTAGCTCGTGTGTGTATTAAATAAAGCATTCCGAATCCTTTTTTACCAGAATAATTTATTCACGAAGATGGAATTTCTTATGAATGAATACTCTGAAATCTTTATTTTGAAATAATATAAATAATAATATAAATGCATATATATACATATACGTATAAATATATATACAATATATATATTATATATATGTATACATATCAACAAAAAGCAAATGTTTTAAATATCAAAGATACAGAGTATGAATTCTAAAATATACACAAATAAAAGAAAACTGTGATTTGAAAAAAGATACTAATTAAATTTTAAACATCGCAGCGCACTATCAGATTATTGTTTAAAAAAAAAAAAAAAGAAAAGAAAAGAAAAGAAAAAAACGTGCTGTACCAGGCAGGATTTGATGTAAATTGGTTCCCATTTGTCATTTGTGAAAGAAGACTTTTAAAAACATCTAATGAAAAAATTTAATATTTTTTCATGTCGCTTCAAAAATACAAATTTGATTTGGTCATATAAATTATTTCTGAATAATTTAGATAGAAATTATTTAATTTCGTTAACTGAATGAGACTTAAACTATGGGATAGAGCTTTCATTTTATTTTTGTATTTTCACTTACTTAACAAGTATTTAATTGTAATAATATTATTCATCACTAATCAATGTTTTAAATTCAAATATTAGAAAAAAAATATTCTTCCTTCCTTCAATAAGATCAATTATTAGGATATTTGTTAATTAGACACAATAATACAGGCTTTTAATTTACATAATACGCATGTGAATTTTCAAATGAGTTCCATTTTTTCTTTTCTGTGTTTAAGAATCAATTCTCTCATCTTCCCCCACCATTGATGTGAAAATCCCTATAAGAAAGAATTATTGATTCTAGCAGGATTAAAGACAAGTGCTACCAATAACACGATAAGTAATGGTCTATTTGCATCAAGTCTTAAACACTTATCGATCGAGTCATTAAAAATACATTTTCGGATTTCCTATCCGCTCTGGGTTTTAATTTCGAAAGATTTTTCTTTGAATGGACCGAGACGGCCCAGAGCAAGGGATGGAATTAGAAGAGATATCAGAGTAAAAAATTGGATGCATGCAAAGTAGAACAGGATGTCGGTGCACAGAGGAAATTAAACTCCTCGACCTTCCTGTGTTGGACAACGGGCGATGAGAAGCCAAGAGTCATCCTGTTTCACAGACTACTTCAAACGCTTGTCAAGGATGGCGTTCTTTTCGCGAGATGTTTCGTCTTACTTGGAGCATCCCTCAAGAAAGTTACGGATTTCAAAATTGTTATACGTGAAGATGCCATGATAGTTAAACAATTGCATTGTTATTTTACTTGTTTATATAATTACAATAAGGTGAGGTTATTGATATCAAACAAATTGATACTGAAAAAGAAGGTAAATATTCCGTGCATTTATGATAATTTGGCCAAAATTATCAAAGATTATCAATAAGAGGCAAAGTTCTTTATTATTTTAAATAACAAACTATTTTGATTACTATTTTAACCTATAATGAATATACTTTAGGAGATAATCATGCAGAATTAATAAAAATTTTAGAATTATCAGAAAAATATATCTCATATCCCGTGAAAAAATAATGTACTGAAAACTAAATACAGTTTAATTTAATCTTAATTGTTTGTAATTCTATTATTTCATTTTAATATTAAAAGAAAATAAAACTAATTAATAGATGGACAAACATACAAGGAATCGATCCACATGAACACTAAACATGAATAATAATAAAATATAGAAATAATAACTACCCCAAGGATCCAGAAGTTTTGACGTTTCCCAAACACTTCCTAGAATGCCTTAAATCGTCACATGAAAATAAGTAGCTCATACTTTTAACTTGGTAGCAGCCATTTTGAACAATACATTCTGCCTTTCTGCTTAATCTGCGCATATCAGCCATTATAAGAGCTTAAAAGTTTGTTGATGTTTTTCTTGGCAACACGTGATTATGTATCACCATCTACGGAAAATTTTCTGGAAGGCGAAATGATATGAATATACAAAACGTCATTAATGAGACGTTTTGTAGTCTTATTTCTAAGTGTTAAGTTAGCGCGTTATCAAATAGATATTAGAAAAATATTTAAATTATACTTTAATGTAGTTAAAGTATAATTTAAATGATGAAAAAATGCATTAAAAATATATTTAACTTAAAATTGGTTTTTGTATTTCTGTAGAAACACAATAATCTCCAAATAACATATTTATGAAAGTAGCAAATGTTAACTATTCCCTACCATTTATTTTACTTACTTAATGTAAAATTTTGTATTGTATTATATACTTTTCTTTCAGACATTTATTATCATATTGATTGTCACAATCAATAAGATAATGAATGTCAGAAATAAAAGTATATAACCATAGAAACTATAGAATGTTCATCTTCAAAGGAATATGATTTAGTATATAAATACTGCCTTTTCAATTTTTGTGGATGCGCATAAAAAATATTATATTCTCTGTGTATTTCCGGATCTTTTTTTCAATTAAATTTTAATTAATTGAATTCAATTAAAGTTTCAATAAATTCGTTCAATTAAAAAATTACTCCAATTACTTAAGTGTTATATTAACTTTAGAAATTTTAAAATTTCATATGGATATATCTAATATTAGTTTACCTTAATATTACTAATATAGTATCTTAATATTAGTTTATTATGGATTTCATTTGTCCTTTTGATAGAATATGAAATTTTTAATTTTGATACGTCTTATAAATAAATTAAAAGCTTCAGTTTTGGATAAATAAAAAGCAGAAGCTATAAGAATCGTTTGAACTTATTTTATCATTTTAGAATTAATCTCTCTATATAAAAACTAATTTAAAAAGAAATAAGCAGAACAATTATTATTCTCCCTCATTAGACACATATTCATGGCGAGAGTGGAATATATAAATTGTTAAGTTGATTACCAGAAAACTAATCATTCGATTAACAACAATTATAGACCTAATAAAATTTCTAGACCATTATATAATTTATACCAAGTAATGTCATCAGATAATCCTACATTTTTATATGCTCTGCTGAATCAAAAATTATATTATATTGTGTTCTCATTTCAACAGAATAATTAATTTATTACTATCTATTTTAAGAGTTAATATACGTTTTTCGTTATCAATTTATCAGGATCACATAATGCTAAAATAAGTGATAACAAAAACTGATAATTTTGATTTAGCAAAGTATACTCATAGAATTTGAGTTATGATTAATAATGATTAAATGGCAGATGGAAAATCTTGCAACAGACTAGTCAAATTTTAAACATACACATATTTTATTCCAACACAATCTTTTTAACAAAAGGAAAAATTAAATTTCATTATCTACACATAAAGAAAATTTTAATCAAAATATATACAACTTCATGGACAATAATATCGAATATGATCCATAATTTCTTTTGATTTAAATCCATATAAATCGAAAAAGAAAAAGTGAAGTATTAACAACAGTAACATGTTAAAATTTTCTTCAATGAGAAATAGCAATTGAAATAATTTACAATATTAAATATAGCCCTTTAAGTATTAAGTGTTTCAAGTTCATGAAATTGCAATCCAATCCTAGAAAAATACATGGATGTTGATTTTATTTCTATTCAGATAAAAATTGAGACTTCTTAGAATTTAAAATATTAAGAATGGTTTAAATTTTGCTGTCCATTTATTAACTTTTTATAAGTTGATAATAGTCAAAATTCTGTAATTCTACTGTACGTTAATAACATAAAGTTTGCAGTTAATATTTTTGAGAATTTTAGCTTCGTTATTGTAAATTCAATTAATTTGATAGCTAAATAAAGAAGAAAAACTAAATGAATATTGTTTATTTAACTTTAAAAAAATGGAAAGTGTTTCGAAAAATGTGTTCATTTTTCTTGATAATGAAATTATTTTTTAATGGCATGAAATACATTTATGGAATAATTTCCCATTACACATTCAAATTAGTAATTGATGAAAAATTACCAATAATAATGATTTATGTTTTTGTGCATCAAAATACTTTAATCTGGTAAGACTCTCTCTCTCTCTTAATATATCTTGCCGAAAAAAGATAAAGGTACTTAGTATCATCCAGCTATAGACTTTGCCATGCATTCATAAATTTTTGCTCCATATCTTCTACTCTTTAAAAAAGTTCTGGATTTCATAGTATATTATTTCCCTGGGATTTTCAAGTGGCGAAAACTGTTGTGATCTTGTTGGTAAGGGAAGAGAATTACAGATATTTGAGATGTATTGGCCTTACATTATCGTATTGAAAACTGATATCAAGTTAACATGGCATGAAGCAATGCCACCAGCCGTAGGATTAATCAACATATCGTTTATCTATAGTTATCGACAACAACGTTGCAATAACATTGTTGCTGCAATTAGTTAAGACTTTTAAGAAGGCTCTTCTTTGTATGTCTAGGACAATGAGAAAAGATAAGCCTTCAACATCTGTATCCGATTTTGTATCATGCGAGTGCTGCAGTAGCGATGTAAGCTATAAACAGAATTAACAGCCATTGGCTTTGAGAATGTAATCATTTGTATACTTCTTATAAATTTGTGTGTGGAATTTTGAAATAGTCGAATTATAATTTTATATTAAAAAACTCATCTATTTTTGCTAGAATAATTCATTTAAAATGTATATATTAAATGCTTTTTTTATCGAAGTTAGATTCCTTATACAGTTTATCATTTCTAATAGAAGCCAGACAATTTTGAAGATTATAAGAAGGTGATGATTATATTACTGTTTCAGACATTTGCACATAACTAAACTGCTTCAGGCCATTCAGCTATTAATAAAAACGATGCTACAATTACGGAGCGATAAGACTGCAAAGTGGTCATATTATTTTTCTCCAATCTTATTGTGACTAAAGAAACTTATTATACAATTTAGTTCATTTAATAAAAATTAAGTTCAATAAACAGAAAGTTTATTTATGCGGTTTTATTATCCTAGACATTCCCTATTTATCGTGCCTGTCATCTTTCAAACAGCCATTTCCAGTTTAGTCTGTAAGGCAAATAATCCAGCCCTCATTTTCCAATCCTAATTCGACAATTAGGGCTAACAGTAGAAAGGAAATGAAAACCTTCATTCAGTCTGACTGTAAACGATAAGCTGTAATTGCAAGAACCGTAGAATCTCATAGTGTTCTACGACTACATGAATGACAAAGGAGACATTTTTAACGGAAAAAAAATATGTTCGAAAAGAAAGAAAAGCAACCGTCATTCGTCAGTAGGACAGGAAGTGACATCATGCGTGACACTCAGCGGGTGTTTTGATAGAAAATTAAACTTAAGCTATGAAGAAGAAGCTTGTTGAGAAAAAAAAAAGCTCCCATTTGAAGTTCTTTTATTTCTAATTCGAACAATAATGCTGTTTTATTGTTGTATGAAGATAACGGCCATTGACACAGTGGGAGACAAAGTAATTAATTGAAAGACAAATGACAATTTCAAAACCATGTCGACTTTAAAATTAACCTTTTATTTTTTTAAAAGATGTGTAAAAAGAAAAAGCTTTTAATTCTTTTCTGAAAATGAATTCATTTTAATTACATGCACTCATTTTAGAGGAAGGGTACTTCAAGCTTATTTTCTTTTGAAGTGTTTCTTGAATTTTTATGAATATTTTAGCGAATTTAAAATTCTTATTTCTGACAAAATAGATTTTAAATAATACATTTTTCGTGTAAGGTTAGAAATTAAAACTATTTTATAAATTCTAACAACTTTTATTTTTACTATTTTACTTGAAAATAATTATTAAAATTATACATTTTTTTTTTTTTTTTAAAGTTTTGAAAGATTAATCTCATGATTTTTTGCTAGATAATTTTTTTCTTTCCAAATTTTGAAATTCAGGTAGTAAGAAGTATAGTGTCAAACTGCTTAATAAACAACAAAAAAATTATAAAGTAATAAAAATTCTAAAATTCACATTTAGATAAAATTTAATGTTAGAACAAAGGACTTTAAAGGGTATAGAAATTTTCCTATGGAAAATACAAATTCAGGTAAAAATTTAATTCAAAGAAATATATCTTCAAATTCTGTCAAAAATTACATTGAAGTATGGAGGAATTTTTTACTTTCCCTGAGTTGTATTATTTTTTAATGCACAAGTTCCAAGCTGGCAGATTAAATGGTTGGAACTCTAGTCTTCATCTCTGAGAATCGTGGTTTCGATTCTCATCCCCTTGAACACTAAGACTCATTAACTATTTCTTGTGTACAAAAAATATCGATGAGCGACAAATAAATCTATATAAATGATTTTCCTTTTATGTATTCGAAAGTTTTCATGTAATTCGAACGGTAGAATATATATGTATATATGTTCTAATATTATATTTTTTTAATGTGAACGTAATCGAGTAGAAACAGAAGTGTACATACATACATATATATATATATATATATATATATACACCACATTAGGCAAAAAAATGTGAGCATTAACTAGAAATTTTCAGTGTTGTAAGTAAAAATATTTTCAATGAAATTTAAAGACTTCTGATAGAAAATACAACGGTATTAAAGGTTGCATTTCTGGTTAAATATTTATTTTATTTTTGCTTAAAACCGAATAACTTTAATATCTTTACACACAAATTTTTAACATTTATAATATTATAATTAATATATAAAATATTAGATTTTTATCTGTATACATAAAAATTACCATTCTTTTGAATTAGTGTTATTAAAAAGAAAAAAAAAACAGTAATGAAATTAAAACTTTTATTATTTAACACAAATGTGATTATAAAGAATGATACTAAATGTCATCAATGAAATTCGTTAGAGAAGTAAATCACAAGAATTAATATTTGTTCAATGGTTTAATACTATTTTTGTTATTCAATATTACTTTTCCTTTTTAAATTCTAAAAATAAAGTAACGCAAAAAATGCTGATCAATTAATGATAACAAAAAAATCTAATCCTTGGTTAATGTTATGATAAATTTTTTAACTAATATAGTATTCCTGTTACAAATTCATCATATCATTTTAAACGATATATATTAAAAATAATACATGTAAACGCATATATGATTACACATTTATTCATAGTATTGTTAAATATAAAATAAAAATTTACAGTTTTCTGACATGTTTTATATTTAGTGTTTTGGGGTGAATACTAGTTGCATTTCGAAGTATATATATCAACTAATAGTAAAAATAACACATTTCTACATTTCCTAGATAGAAAAACAAGAACAATTATTAAAGTTTGAAAAACAGGAGAAGCGGTATTTATCTAGTGGTGAAATTTCTTAATAATAAGGAAATTGTGTGGAAAATTGGTAACACAAAAATATATTTCATTTTTATTGTATTTATCATTACTAATACAATAATAGCTGCAATTTCATTTTTATGCACCGTAATGTAAAATATAAATATGATGAAAGTTAATATTTCCAAAATTTGAGAAAATTGATTTTATGAGTTAATTTCTACACATTCATAATTTTACATCATTGAAAAAAAAAACACGGTTTTTTGTTATTTTAAAAAACATTTTAAATTTCGCTTTTAAGATTTTTTCAATATTTTTTGATGATTGGTTTTGCAAGTCAGTAAGAATAGCAAATTTTTAACTAATTAAATTAAGTTCCAAATTATGTACAATTCTTGGAAGTATTTAATTTAATTTTTCAATATTCAGTTTCTTTCTTTACATACAGCTTTAATTGTGCATTATTGTTTAGCAATCAAATAAAATCTATATAAAAAGAAATCAGATATTTGTATTGATTTATTTTTCATTTTATTTATAGCTTTGAATGAAATTGTAGAAAAAAAGAAAATAAATTGCTTTGTTCTTTATAAAATTTACAGATTTTTTTTACTTTATTCATTTTTTAAGTTCGTTTTACTCTTGAAAACTTAAGTACAAAAGTTGTTTTAGTCTAAAATGTTTTCAAATAAAATTTCCCTCAGAATGAGCTTTAACATTATTTTTTAAAATATTTTATTGCATTAATTTTATTCATTATTCATTTTATTGCATAAATATATTATTTATTAAAATTTAAAAAAATCCACTAAGTTATCGTTTTCAATCATTAATTTATTTCATAACTTAGTTTAAGAATGTATTTAATATTACATTCATATATATTTCTGGCAACGAATTCTACCAATATTTTTCATGCATAAATTGTTTTGATTTATTAACTTAGTATATATTGAAAATGCTAAGGGTGAATAATTTTACATTTTTGGATTTCTAGTACGCATTAATTATACTGAAAGATGTTATTTTAAGCATTATCAATAAACTGCTTTGGTTGGCAAAAATAATTACTTGTATTATTATAAAGAAACGTATAATATATAATGATTGTTCACTTTTGCAGAGTTAAATTCATTCAATAAATTTAAACTGAATTTATCCTTTCTAATTTGTTCAGACTTATTTGATAAATTGTGTTTTAATGCACACGAAATATAATTAATTAATTTTGAGGAATTAGAAATACAAGTTTTTGAAGATTAAAAATGCAGATGTGTCTTTTGATTTATTTATTCTTGCCTTCTTTCCTCATTCTCTTTCTCAATATCGAGTTCCTTTCTGAATCATTAAATTATACATTCAACACAATTTGATTTCAAATTTTTATTCCTTATGTTGAAATTAAAAAATATTTTTATTTCGAATCCATTTTTATTCATTTTGAAATCACTGTCTTCTCCTTTTCAACCAATCAAATTCCTATGACCAAACAAATATTTCCGTAACAATTTCTTTAAAAGGTGCATTCATTGATTTTTAATTATGTGAAAATTATTTTTCCTTTAATGCATACGGTAATTCGTGTTATTTCATACAGGATAAGAAAAGCAAAGTTGATGCAGTGTTTCATTTCATTGCTTAATAATTTTGTTTCAATTGCATAGGAATCTGAAGCTTTACGGTTTTAGCTTAAAAAATCTCATTTATATGCAAGTTCTCGAAGTACGCTTGTTGCAAGTGTGATCATTGTGAAAAAGTTCTACATAAATTAATTTAAAAGGAAAAAAAATTATAATATAATAACTGAAGTAAGTTCTTGATATCTCGAAATCATTTTATTGCTAAAGATTATTAACCATAAAGAGGTTGTTTCATTTGTTCCAGTTGAAAATAGAGCTATATCACGTTATTATAATTCTCAAAGGTTTAAATTATCTATAACGTCAAATAATGTTTCATCTATGTCACACATAATTAAATACGACATCGTATTGAAACGGCATTGTGAATCCGACTTTTCGACGAATTTGCTATCTGCCTTCATATCATATTACCAGAGGCATCAAACAAGGTGAAAAATTTCACCATCGAATATCTCAGAATATTGTCGAAATTTCTTTTGTTAATAATACTATTTATCACATAAAAATAAAAATGATTTGAGAAACTGATTTCCACTGATTTAAACCATTAACACGTTGACAATAGAACAGAAGAGAAATCAAAATGAAAAAGACCAGACAAAACCTCCACTTTATGGTTAGCTTAAGTCTGCGAAGACGATTTTAATTTTTAAAACTCTCATTACTTAATAGAATTCTAAATTAATTATTACAATATTACTAAACAATCTCTTTTAATTCTTAATACTAATGCCTTGCTTACACCAGCGTTTAAGTTTTTATAGTTATATTATTTTAATTTTGCTAAAAACAGTTTCAATGATTAGTTTTTCAGTTTCTTTATTCAAAAATTATTAACTTCAAATTGTCTAAGTACTCTTAAATATAAGTAAATAATATTTTAATTATGTTCTCAAATTGATTGGAACTGGATTTAGTTTCAATAGTATGAAAAAAAATTCTTATCATACATTTGTTTATTACCGCCATATGAGTGAAATTGTCTTAAAAGTCATGAATTACATACTTTACATTGTTAAAAATATAACACACACACACATTGTAATTCTTATTTCTTCAAAATCTACGCTACATAATTAAATTATTCGCATTTCTTATTCTTAATAGAAAACAATTCGTAATGTTCTAAAATTTGCTTATCATTTCTAAAATCGATGAATTTAAAAGAATAAATTATTTTTCGATTGATTTAAATTCTTTCAATTTTGTTTTATCATTTTGACTTTTATTTTATTTAGTGAATTTTCGCCGCAAGCAATCACCTTTTCAACTCAAACAAACTGAAATACATGATTAATCATGTTTTTTCGAATACTTAAATGCATAATTTGTAAAAGTAATAGTATTAATTTAATAATGATAAAGTGAATGAATATATGTCATAGGAATAAATAAGATATTTTATATTTTAATTTTATTAAAAAATTTTCAGTTATTTTTTAAAAAAATAAAATATTTTTTAATATTGTATGTATGTATTTTTTCTTAAAATTTTCGAAATTAAAACAATTGCGCATATTTTTATTTGAATGTGGAATATATTGTACCGAGCTTCGTTGTCCGTTTGGATTGAGAATTGAAGAAAGCAACTACTCGATGAAAACAAGACTTTTATTCGTAAAAATTCCACTAGAAATACCAGCTGTAATAATCACAATTATACAGATACAATAAGTAACAGCTTCTAATCACAGGTCTCAAATACCTCAGGCAGAGAACAGCTTCTCTAAACTAGCATTCACGATTAATCGTCTTCACTCACTGCTGTCTTCACAAAACTAAACTCCTTCTATGTCGGGATGCGGTATTTATACCTGACTTGGCGAGGAAATGTACTAATTTCGCCAAGGTTCTGGAAGCTTCTAGGCTATCTCGCTAAATATTGGTCCTAGAGCTTAGGTGATGGATGTTTCCAAAAGTATCTATTTCTTGCCAAGTCGCCAAAAACTATCGCCAAGTTTTCTCGCCAAAACATCGCCAAGTCACCAAATCATTAGAAAACCCGCTTTTAATGTATAAAACATTTAAATACCGCAATTTTCGCCCAAAATGTGAGTATTTCCGATCTGTCTGAGATATTTTAAGACATACAAATATTATTTATAAATTTGTAACAATATATTGTTTATTTGGAATTGTTTTATTGTAGCAAATATTTTTATTACTTAGAAATTAAGATCTAAGTTATTGGCAATTGCATAATCAATATTCAAATTCAAAGGGAAATCAGTAATTATGTAATGTTAATTGACCAATTTCCCTTCAATGAATTAGACTCAAGAAGATATTTCAAATTGACTGTCTCCCTAAAATGTAAAAAGAATCAAAGTATATTTACTAAAGACAATTCGCTAAATTTAAATATTTTAAAGTTTATAAAAGAATTTTTATAGAATTTGTTATATCTAAATTATTCATATTTCTCCTTTTTATTTTCTTTATTTGCATTCTTTACACTTGAAAGCTTAAGAATACTTAGTTGTAATGAAATAAAACCGTGATTATATGAGTTTTCTTAATTATAGTTAAATTTTTAGAATACTTTTCTTTCTTTTTTTTTCCTTTTTTTTTTTAACTTTAAATAGAAAACCTTTAAGATATCTGAAACTCAAATGTTCAAATGCAAACATAAGAAAAAAAAAGGAAATTAAAAAAAAAATGGAAATATGTTTAAAGATTTTGAGCTCATTTAACTTAATCAAAAACTGTGGTATTTCATTTAAAACTGCTATTAAAAATTCCGATTTTTTTTTTAATCTTTTTCACTTACAGAAATGTTTAAAAAAGTATAATTAATATCTTGTGTGTTGCTGATGCTGTTAGCAAAATTAAAATCTATCTTTCTGTTTGCCATTTTGAGACACTGTTTTAAATGATTTTTAAACTCATCGTGACATACACTTACAAAAAACATGATAATTCTTTTTGTCTATGTGGAAAATTTCAATGTATAATAATAAATACTATATAAAAAAAACACAGAATAAAAAAGATAACCAGGGATTTAATAAAAAGGCAGGTTAAATTATTAGAGAGATCTTACATGTTTTATTTAAATACATTCTTATTACTATTATAAATCCGTATGCATTTGAATAATACATGTAAAACCTCTTTCTTGCTTGTTTCTTTACTATCAGTGATATTTTAAATAGTGATAATATGAAGGAGAATAATAACAAGAATTACAATTTAGCTATTTTCTATTGTGAACTTTTCACTATTTTTTTAATAAATGCTACACGAATGAAACATGCCTTGTTTAATAATATACTCTGCAATGCATTCTATTTTTAATGTTAAATGTATTGTAGAATATGTTTTTTTAATAATATATGCAGCATTTAACTAAATTGACGCTAAATTGTTAATTAATAACTAAATTGACAAATTATGGTACATAAAATATTATTCTTTTATGTACCATAATCAAAATATTTGTCAATTTAGTTCTTGATATACTAAGAAATTTGTACCAAAATTTTTAATATATTTCAAACATTATGTATTTATGATCAAAGTATAAAATATAAGTGTATGTAAAGCATTTATAATTATGTATACATCAATATTTCTGAATTTCCAAAAACGCTTTTTGACTCATTGCTTATTGGTCCATAAAATATGTTGGCATTTTGTATAATTATTTTTCCCTAATGTTGTACTTCTAAGATCACTCTTACAGTAAATTTCAGGCATGATTTCTATGAATAGAAGCATAATATTAGGTTTTTATACTTCCCTTTGAAAGAAAAGCGTTAAATAATAATCATATGTAATTGATCTGTTGTTTAGTTTTGATTAGTTCCAAAGTAATAAAAAATGGGAAAATAACCAGATTATAAAAATTTTTAAACAGAGCTCTTTCACAGTTTTTATCTTTATATATTAAATTTCATTCTCTACACATTTGTAGCTTTAAAAGTTTAATATAATTTCAATTTTACAAGAATATTAGAACAAGAATAAGATTAATAAATTTAATGTACTTCAACTACACAAGTATATTTAAAAATTTATAAATTGCCCTTATGTAACTGGTTTGAGTTGTAGATTTAAAAACCAAACTACAATTTAAGAATGCAAGCTGGTTTTTCTAATTCATTGTTTGATTTCACAAACCAGTGGTGTATTGGTCAAAAGCTTCTGCAAAGAATCGTTTTATAAAAAGAAAAACAAATTAACCTTGAATGAGTTATTTTGCAACTGAAGGTAACTTCACTGCTTTTTGCAATGGTTGCTCATGTCCTGCTCATTTGTAGGTAAATGAATCCCCACCTTAGCAGAGACTGATAAAGTCCTTTAAAATTCTGATCGTGAGTGTCTTGTTTTTCTTAGATGCTTTTGACCTTCATAGACTTCTTTTTAAAATTTATTTTAACGTGCCAAAAGCTTTTAAATGGCATTATATCTCTGGACGACTGCTTGATTTTTTTCCATTTCAACACAAGACATAAAAAAAAAAGTTGCGAAACATCAATTCCAATGCGTATCCTGTAAGTACTCATTGATAAGATTCGTAAATCTTTTTAATGGACGCGATCGTAAAAAAAGGAGTAAAAGCAGCTATTTAATAGAATTGTGTAACTATATGTATGTGTAATCGCAAGTAAATACAAGTTCTCGTGAATTCTTTATTTCCCATCATTTAATTGAAATAGATATGGCAATGGAATGACCGCGATTTTTTGGATATTGAGCTTGATAACTAAATGTAAACTAAGATGATAACTCCTTTCTAAAATTTGATTCTATTAGAATGTCTTGATAAGAATAAATATATAGTAAATGAAAACTAAAAGTTAATAATATATATCATGCATAAAAATGAATAATTACTTTTTAATAATTAATCTTTTTATTAAAATGTTTGAAGGTCCAAACTTAATTATGATTTTTCATCATTATGAATTCTAATAATCTCTGGGAAATTCAACATCAAATTGATAAAACTATTGTAATTTTCTTAAATTGCATGTAAAGGAAAATTATAAAAAAATAATGCAGTTATGCTGTTAACTTAAAGGTATATAATTTTATTTTTGATAAATTTCTTGTTGTAATTTGTTTTGACTCATTAATATGAATTCACTTTCATTAAAGAAATGTAAATAAATAACATGAGGTAAATTCTTTGAGGTAATGAAAATCAGATTAATTATATTATAAAACTTAATCATTGAGATTAATTTAATTAATATATACAATGATTAAGATTTAGCATTTGATTTCCATAAATTATTTTAAGAAATAATTGACTTATTTAGGAGTTTTATTAATTTTATTCAGATCGAACTTCATGTACAAATGTAATTCATATATTTTTATCATTAAATTAATAAGTTTAGTTTTAAGAAAAATAGCCATGAGTTTAAAGTAGTTTTTATCGAACAATTGATTAACGATAATATATTTATTTTTCAAATTAAATTTGGAAAACTAGATACATTTCTTAGAAAAGACATTGTATTTATTTCCTATATTAAATGATAATTTATTGATTAAGTTTATTATATTTTTCGCATATTTTATCAAATTATTGAAATATAGTTTTAAATACAGTTTGAAGTAAAAACAACATTTTTGAATATGCAAGTAATAACGTTATGAATAGCAAGCAATAACATCATGAATAGCAAGCAATAACATTATGAATAGCAAGCAATAACATTATGAATAGCAAGCAATAACGTTATGAATAGCTTTATTAAAATGAGCAGAACAAGGAAGAAAACAAATAAAGGAAATCTTTAATTTAGTCAGTCTAATGAAAATTTTCAGGTTAAGATTTCGTTTCATACTCATATTTGAGAGTGATTAGGTTATTATATTTGGAAACTGCATATATATATATTTTGATGGCACAATGTATTATATATATATATATATATATATATATATATATATATATATATATATATATATATATATATATATATATATATATATATATATATATATATATATATATATATATATATATATATATATATTATATGTATATATTCTATGGCAATGTATTGCTGCAATTGGTTATTTTACATGAAATCGTTTTAGTAATCAAGTAGAATTAAATATACAATGTGTCATTATGCACTATTAGGCAATATCTCAGGTGTGTATTTTGCATTCTATAAACATATTTAAAAGGATTCTCTAGTGGAAACAAAATAAAAATAATAAAGCTAATTAGATAAATGACTATGTTTTGTGCTAAAGCAAACAAAAACTAAAGACACAAATTAATTCTTACGACATAATTTATCTTAAATATGAAGTTAAATGTTGATAATTTAATAGAATATCTAGCTAGTTATTTTAAATTATAGTGCATTTTAAATTTTATTCCGTTAAATTTTTAAATGGCTCAAGTGATATATATAAAAGCTTATATACTTTGTTTCCAATCACAAAAGAGTTTATAATTTGCATACACTAGGCATATTTATTAATAGAGAGTTATATTTTCGTTCATTTTATATATTTCAATATACATCAAATTTTTTGATGTTTCTAATTATGAACTCTGCTACTAAATCACAACATTTTTAGGAAAAATTATAGAAATTATATTTGAATTCATTAAATTTCAACTGAGGAATAGGAAACCATATTTAAAACTTTTCAACGTATTTTTGATATAATTTAATCATTCATTTTAAAGATTACTACAAAAGTTTATCAAAATTAATGCATGCATTTTAGTTCATATTCTCTTAAATTCTTTTGAATAGCGAAAATGAAATTACAAAATTTGTAAGACTTCTACATTTTCTTACGAAACACTGAACCCAACTATCAACAATCATAATATAGGTTCGTGCAGTAACATTACTGATAACGCTTCTCATCATCATTCATATTTCAACGTAATTTAGATACTTACCTGGTTTGGACATGTAATTTGCATAATATTCAATAAAAAATTTCCATTTAAAAAAAAAAAGCGCTTTCGAGGTAGAGAAAAGCTAAACTTGTTGATGTGAATAAAAATCTTGAGCTTTAAATAAGTTATTTTAAATGAGTTTTTCTTCTCGTAAATTACAGAAAAACGTGCGAAATCTCAATTGGACGTTCATCAAAACAGCTGGCTGAAATTCAGAAAACATAAATTTATCTTGAAAGTGAAAGCTTTTTCTGCGGAAGGCCGCAAACAGATTATTTTTCAGCTGTGTACCGTTTCGCTCTAAAGTTATTCAATATATATATTAAGATTATTTTACTAAGAAACAACATATTTACAGAGAGCAATATTGCTTTCCATTTGATCCGAAAAAGATATTTGTATTTCATATAACATTTTAAGCAATTTTTATCTTACTGTTTACTATTACCCTTACTATTTTCAAAATATATCACATTTCTATAATTAATTTTCAAAAATACTAGATTTAACATGTTTTATAAGTACAGTAAGCCATAATTTTGCCTTAAAAAATCTTTCATTAAATAAAGCTAAGTGATTAAAATATTTTACGTTGTAATTAATTCTTATGCCGTCTACCCTGTCTAGTGGTCAGAGCGCCTGGGAGGTCCTGGGTTCAAATCCCAGTTGGGGCATCGACGTACTTTTTCTCTCTATCTATCCAGTTTTTGTCCTTTTCTTGTATGAATGGGTTATGAATGGTTGCCTACTCAATAAACGGGTCCCTATGGCATGAGGAAATCGGACCCCTCACCAAATTACGGTTCTATTGGAAAAGTGGACCAGCGCACCCATTATTATCAGCCTAGCTGGCACCAGACAACAAAAACATTAATTCTTATATTTGTGTAATATTTTTAATACATTATATAATACCGATTTTTTATTATCTTATGTTTAGTTAGCATTAGTGTTTGACTAAAATTACTTATATGTTACTATTAATTTTCATTCTATATGAAGGATAAGCAATTTATTCTATAAATATAATCTTTGATTAAAAATAATATAATCTTTAATTAAAAAGAAAGAGTAATTTTCTGTAAAATAAATAACTTAGAAATAAAATTTCTTAAAACGAATTTTTTATATTTAAAATTTATTATCTTTAAATAAAAAAAATTTTTATATAGTATGAAGTGCCTTTTTGGTTATTTTACTCTGAGCATTTGTACGAAATAACTGTTTTATATTTAATTATGATATATGTTAAGCAACATTTTTATAATTTTGTCAATCTATTTTATCTCATGTGTATTCTGCCGTTTCACTTTAAAAAAAAATAGTTCTTTTAACAGTTGCTCTGAGAATCATTTTGTGAATATATTAACAACGAAAAACAAAAGTTGAGAATATTACAAGCATGTTTTGAAGCAATACCTTTCAATTTTTTTCACCCATTGATTTTGTAGGAAAAATAACAGCTAAAAAAAAACATATATATTTTAAAATCCAATAGAATTTCATGTAATTATTTAATTTTAATTATTTTCGGAAATAATTTGCTACCTCGATATTTGGTCCAAATTCAAAGATATTTTCGATATATTCACAAATTTATCGAAAGTATTTTAAATATTGTGAAATGTTGAAATGTCTTTTTAATAAGTTTTAAATATTTTTGAAAATAAGTGAAATTTGAAATCTTTTCTTCTCTTTATAACTCATTTCTCCAATATCATAATAAATATTACATAATTAGATCGAAATTAATTCGTGACTTAATGAAATTTGAAATAAATATTTATCACAGTACACAGCTGTTGCACAGCTCATCACAGTTGCACAGCTCATCAAATTTGTAGTTCAATGTATTGTTAAACAGCACAATACATGTGTTATGCACACTATTATGTTACAACACACTATTATATTTACACAACACATGTGTATTTAACAACGCACTTATTTAACACAAAGAATAAACATTTGCTCCTTTATTTAACACAACATATGTGTATTTAACAACACATTTATTTAGAACAACGCATGTGTATTTAACAAGACATTTATATAACACAACACATGTGTATTTAACAAGACATTTATATAACACAACACATGTGTATTTAACATTATGTTTATTTAACACAACGCATGTGTATTTAACAGCATGTTTATTTAACACAACACATTTAACAACATACATTTATATAACACAACATATGTGTGTTTAACAACTCATTTATTTAACACAACATGTGTATTTAACAACACATTTATTTAACACAAAATATGTGTATTTTATCCATTCACTGCAATAGAAACTGTTTCTATAAATTGGCTTGACTTCTTTTAGTAAATGTTTATTCTTTAACAACTAGTTTATTACTTAACCCGTTCCTTTTGCCTATCAACGCTGTGCTATTTTCTTCACCCAATTAGATGAAAAATTTTTGAAAACTTATGTTTTATTATACTGAACATTATCGATATAAATATTCAGGATACTTAACAGCTGTAATATTCATAAAATCATGTTTATTTTCCAATAAAGTATTCCTGTTTTTTCATTTGTCATAACTAAATGTGGTCATTGGGAATGAAGGACCAAAAATCTTTCAGACAACTTTGAATTCTAAACTGTCCAATAAAGAGCATTTACAAAATTTTTCCGAGAAAATTATGTTATTCTTTACTACATAAAACTAGTTTTAATATCAAAACTAAATTCAAATTAATTTAAGATATAATTTTTTACACACATTGCAAAGAATTTTTTATTTTATTACTATCATTTCTGAAAGGTGATTTAAAAACTGATACTGAATTTAAATTGAAGCAAATTTTAACTTAAGAAGCTTGGTGTTGTTAACAGTGAAATCAGTTCACGAGATAAATACAGTGGTACAATTGTACATCTCTTAAAAGTAAATTTACACCTCTGTACATATACATTTAATTTTTTCCTTCAATTTTAATGGACAATTAACTTAATGAATGCATTATATTCTTTTATTTTCTTAATTAAAGATTTCTAGGATAATCTCTGTGACTATAAGAAAGTTTTGCTGTGCTTAATTTGTCTTTTACTGAGACAAAATTGTGGAATTTAAAATTCCGGTATTTCGGTTAATATTAATTAATTTAAAGAACTTTGAATTAAAACTATGCAAAAAGCATGAAATAGTATAAAAAGATTTAATAAGCATAGGATTTATAAATAATATATATTTATGAGAAAATTATTTTTTAATTAATATGTCTTAGACAAAAAATATGTAAGTTTGTAATATTACGCATCTATTCAATTTTCGATTCATTTGCGATAATAAATTTTAAGACGGAAAATATATTTCAAACAGCTTTTAATGGTAGAAATATGTCATTTTAAATAAAATAAATTTTTATTCCGAAAAATTTTCCATATTAGTTTTGTTTTCATAAAATTACCAATAAAAATGTAATGAAAAAACTGAATTAATTTCCACGAAGAAAACAAATTTCTACATGCAGTCAAATTTTACTTACTGTTGTTAAAATAATCCTTCAATAATGATATTATCTGTTGATACACATTATCTATAAACGCATAAATTATCTTTTATTAATTTTTAATTACAATTTTTGGGTACATCTGCCTCGCTATTATAAGAAAGTAGCATTTTTTTTTTCTTTTTTTTTTTTTTACAATTATCACATTTATTTTTTTTTAAAAAAAGTTTCCTCATTCAATTTACAGCAATTAAAAGGAATAAAAAAAAACAAAGTTCTCACAATTACTAAGTCGATTAGTTAGCGTTTAGTTTGCTCACTATTTAATGACAGTTCAGAGTAAAGTTGGAAAAGTAGAGAAGAAAGAAAGAAGTTGTATGCGCATGCGTCAAAATACGGGGACAGGACCACGTGTGTTTCTTGATTTCCCGTTTGTGTTCTCAAACGGTGATCAGCAGTTACTCGACTTACACGTGAAACGGAAAAGCGGGTTTTCAAATTTGTTTTGTGTTGTTTTTGAAAGAACGTTTTGTCACATTTCTTAATGGATTAGAAAACTTGCAAATTTTTGAAGAAATAAAAGATTGTGCTATAGAGTTTCACAAGTGAGCACTTTTTCTCCAATAGCTTTATTTACGGTTTATAATTAAATAATTATTATAGATTTCTTTCTAAATTTTTTGTTCTAAAAAATTTCAAATAATTAGATATATTATATTTGATTTTTCATTTTCAATAATTTATTCTACATTTTTCTTTTCTGCCTACTTGTTAATTTTGCATGCAGTTTAAATGTGTATGTGTTATAAAATAGGGCTCTGAATACTTTATTTCATATAATTTTCTAGTGAGTATTAAAATAAAAGTATGTTGAAGTTATACAATTAAAAATTTTCATCTATATTTGATGCTAGAAAATCCATACATATCTGAATTTTAAATGGAACAGTAATTTAGGAAATTTTAAGTCATGTGTATAATACAAGAATATTAGAGAGTGGAAGATTATGTAGAGAAATTGGATGTTGTATGTGTGTCAATTATATAATAGCTCACTTCTCAGTAAAATATGCTTTAACTTATATTATTCGAGTGTAATATACTTTTTGAACGCGCCTAGTAAATTGAAAGCTATCCTTGAAAATCAAAAATATTAAAAATAATGCATATAAGATTAATATTTCCAAACTATTAATTGAAACTTTTTTCATAGATTTGAACCAATTCATTACTTAAATTTTAAAATAGTTACCAAATGTGATTTTGTATATTTTTGTGGCAGAATTTATTTTGTGTCAAAACATTAAAAACCAAAACCAGTAGATTTTAGGAGTATTAAACATTATGCAACCACATGAGATTAGATCAGGTTGCAATCATCATAAGACCCTCTGTGACCTTGAACGAACCATGTGTGTACGAAAACTTTTCTGTAAATGCAGTTTTATGTCCTTCAGACCTTGGAAGAGTAATAAAACCTTGAGTGCTTATGAATATGTAACAGTAACTTTACTTCTCAGCTATCTCTTAAATAAGCCTTTTGTTCCTTAAGAAAATGTCTGTCGTAGTTACTAAAATGACATAAGGAAATGTATTTTATATTCCCACCTGTTGAGAAAAGCGGACGACAAAAATACTCGATGGATAAAAAAGAAACATTGCACGAATTTAAATATTTTTAAATACTGTCACATTGTTCTGATTGGCATAAGAGCTGTCGGTAGCTTTAACTTGGGTTTATTTGGACTTAAAGAACATAAGGCTTGTCATGTGTTGAAGTGTGCTTTGAATACTGGATGCCATCCAATGAGAAAAGGCCAAACGATTGAAAATGCGGAGGAGTTGAGTTGTCGTAATTATCGTAAATTACTTTTTTTCCCCCCTTCGCTCACAGGTGTGAGAGATCCATACGAAGCTACCAGTAAACTTAGGTGGGAAAATGGTTTACTTAGCGTTTTTCATCTAATGTACGATTTCTAGCTATTTTGGGGGACTTTTTTTTTTTTTTACTCCAGCATGTCATTGTTTGTGTATTTATTTATTTATTTTTTGTCGAGTGACACATCTTTCTTTTTCTTGCAGTCTACAAATAGAAAAGCTCATTTGAGCGTGCATTTACTCCTGTGGAATACGTTTTTTTTTCTTTAGAGAGTCATTAAACTCAATAAATCTTCATTATACTAACTTAAGAAACTGACTTTTTTATGTTTTTTCTCCAAATATAAAATATCTTCTTCTCCAAATATAAAATTTAGTGTTAGATTACATATTTCTGTTAAATAATATTTGTGAAGTTTCATTTGATTAAATTAAAATCCCAATACTTTTTTATAAAACTAATATTTAAAATAATTAGAAGCAATGTGTGCAAGATAATTTATGAAAAAAAAATTCTACGTTATTTTAGCCTCATTCTACGTAAAATTTAATATTATTTTACAAGTTAAAAATTGGTTAAAGAGCAATTTGCAAAATGTCGTGCCTAGATTTCATTTTCATTTATGAAATGAGACGAAATTTGCAATAATTAAACTATCATAAGTAAATTACTAATTTTTTGTCCTTCTTAGTATCAAATATATAAATAGTCAATTAATCAAAAATGAGCTGGAAGAAATTTGAATGAGCATGAATTTTGAAAAACTTATTAAAAAATTATCTAAATTACCAAAAATTTTAAGAAATATTCATGATTTCCATCATTAAAAGAATTAAGTATTTAAGATGCAGAACTTAGTTCTTTTTCAAAATGTTATGCAAATTAAAGCCAATAAAAGATTTGAATTTAAATAATATTTTTTTGTGAATAGAAATATTTTTTGGTAAATATTATTTTAAAATTCGAACAAAACATGTAAATCATTTATTTGTTTGTTACACATTTCTGATTCTTTATTAAATTCTCAGCTATTCTTAAAAGTGTAAGTTCTTCAGAAGATATTCATTGAAAGTGAGCACTTATACCTCGAATTAGGTATTTTTAATTTTCTTACATTTTTTAAGTATTTAAAGATAATGACAATACATTCTCTAGATTCAAATTCTTAAGTATTTAATAATATTATAAAATATATTATAAATCAGATATTTCTTCTGTCATACTTAATTAATGATACAATTTTTATGCTTGGTTTAACGTATAAATGAAAAAATATTCAAAAACTATATTTAATTGATTTTTCAATGTTTATTACACATTCCAGAAGTTTTATTTTGGCAATTTTGGACTTCTGAGAGATTAATTCTTCCTAGTGTGCCCAGAAATGGTACTAAAATCCTTAAGAATTTTTATTAAGTTGGTGTCGCGTAATAACTTTGAACAACTGCACTTTCAGTGGGATATTCGGAATGAAAAAAATAAAAGTAAAATTGCAAACAAATATATTTAATAAAATCAGCTAAGGTAGTCAGTGTCCAATAGTATATTTAATTCTAAAAATATATTTCTTTCATTTATAAAATATCTTATTAAAGATTTAAATAATTAGCGATTCAAATAATTAAGCTTAATATTATTTATTATTAAATTTATATTATTTAATCAATTACTTTTCATATATCTGTCTTTTAAGTATTTGGGGTGTATAATGCTAAATTTAATGCTGTAAGCTTTTTTATTTTTCATTATTTAAATTTTTTTCCCAAAATTGTTGAAATTCTAAATATTCATTAAAAATTTTAATGTATTTTAATATTAAATATTATCTTAAATCCATAAAAATTTATTATTTTTACTATAAAATTTTCAATGGAAAAATTATTAAATGTCTTCAGTAATCAGATAATTGAGTAATAATTAGTTTGGAATAAAAGAATTATATTCATAATTATGTCTGTTAATAATTAATAGCTAATATTTGTTAAAAATATGATTTCTAAAATAAAAGCCTTTAATTCAAATCATTAAAAAATAGAAACTTTATTTTTATAACTTGTTTTAGGCAGCAATAGTTTAATCCATCTGAAACTAAAATTCTTATGTCTTAAAACATGTTTTTAAATATTTCTGATTTTCAAAAACTTTTTTTATTATTTCTAAATTTTATCTATAATTATTGTGAATATGCTTCAAATCAAATAATTCGGGTTATACATGAATTAAAAATAACTGTAGGTCCTTTTATCTGAATATTCAAAAAATATTTGAAATTTATCGTATTTTTTGTGCTTGTTTATGTAAAATTATTTTAATTGTTCCTGCAAGAACTAAAAGAAAATTTATCAGCAAGGAAAATAAATAAATTTTAAAAAAATATTTAAGGTTAAGGACATGCAGAGGGCAGCCTTAAAGTAGAATTTCGTGTATTCAATTATTTAAACAAATAATTTTTCAATTCACTGTTATTAACTGTTGAATATTAATAAAATTAATTAATGCTATAAATATCGCTTATAATTTACAAATTTTTTTTGCGAATTAAATAAAAAAAATTATGCTTAGAAGGTCAAATTATTTTCTTTGTTTTTACTGACACAGTTTCGTGCTTATTTTCTACTTATTTTCCTAAAACTTTGAGGTTGAATTGATTGATATTAAACATATGCAAGGAAAAACTAACTATTGTTATTGTATTGAATACTTTGATGAATAACATTATAAATATTAAAAATCATATGTAATTTTAATACACAATGTCATAATGTATCTGTTTAATCATAATGTATCTGTTAATCAAATCTTAACTAAGATCAAATTGTATATTTTGCAATTTTTTTTTTATCAATGACGAACATTATTTCGTCGAATCAGTTTTATTTACCTTCTTTCAGTCAGTTAATTGGTTATCATTTTTTAATATAAAAAATTATAAAAATATTATAATTAAAATAAAACCTCTGAATTATTTAGAAAATCAAACAAATTTTAAGAATATTAAATATGCATTGAATAAAAGTAATTAATTCAATTAATATAGTCCATAAACTTTTTAATTTGAATTTCTTTTAAGTTTACCTCTTTTAATAAATAAATTATATATAACGTTAGAAACAGTAAATCAGGAGAATTTTCAACAACTACAGAATAAAATTAAGCAACGATAAAATTATCGAAAGAAAATTAATTTATGGTTATATTAAATTCATCAAATATTTTTTTAAGTTGGGAATTAAAAAATTAACAAAAAGTTGTGTACATTGCAACGGTCTCATGTCAGTATCGTGATATAAAACATATTCTCCTATCCTAGAAGTAATGTTCTACTATTTCTCGAAAGTAAACAAACTATCATAAAATACATGGAAATACTGATAGAGATCCTGCAGTATTATGCAACATATAAACCCTGATAAGGACGGATACTTCATGGTCTGTAATACAACTATGCCTCATGCCAGAATTGTTGAAAATTGGCCCTCTTAACATCATTTTGACATCCAACATCTTCCGTGGCAACCACTGAGCCCTTATTTTAATCTCATAAAAAATACATGCAATATAGCGAAAAAAGGACTCCGAGGCAGCACTCTAATCTTTCCTTTGCTTCGCAAGATCTAAAAACCTTCATAGACAATGAATGGTATTCCATGGACATAAATACTCTCTAGAAACACTTGGCCTTGATGCTCAAACGAATGTTATCTGTGCGTAGAAGGTGGTCCAATACAATACTGATCTTTGGTTTCTAATTCATCGTGCAGAGAAAGCGCGTGTGATTGTGGCATATATATATATATATAATATATATATATACCACAATCACACAAGGCAATAAATATATTAAAGTAATGAATAATACAATATAATAAAATATGAACCACAATAAAGGAGACCTAGCCAGCGCAAAAGTAGCTAAAGAAATATTTGCCACTATAAATGAGATAAAACATGAGAAACATTGAAACTAGAAATACAAAATTGGAAAATTACTAAAATATACGATGATGCAAATGATAAGAAGAAAACACAGGGATCACGACTTCATCAGCAGGGAAATGGTCAGCTATGGAAAAGGAACACTCTTTTCTGACAGGCACAAAGGACAAATCTCTAAAAATCTTAGAGCATTTTCTCGGAAGAGTGATCATATTAAATGAAAATCGTAGAATCATCATAAAAAAAATCAATCTTAGCTCTAAAATTAAAGTATTTATATATATATATATATATATATATATATATATATATATATATATATATATATATATATATATATATATATATATATATATACATATATATATATATATATATATATATATATATATATATATATATATATATATATATATATATATATATATACATATATATATATATATATATATATTTATATTTATATATATATGTGCTGGAAAGTAAACATACTCACAATATATAGAATATACACACAGTAGAAAAAATACATAATACCAAAACAAGCAAATCAGATTATATATATATATATATATATATATATATATAATGTAAACAAAGAAGCTGCTTGTAAAATGCAAATTGTCAATAATACATACCTAACCATTCATTGTTATCATTAAAAACATAGACGTGTCATATAGTTTGTAAAAATATGTAAATGTTAGAAGTAATAATATCCTATTGTATGCCGATTTTGTTCTGTTGTTTTAAAGATATATATAAAATTTTATCGAATATAATTCTTTTCATATAGGTTCTTTTCTTATTGCAAAACTAATATGTGTAACATTATGAAACGATACTCAAGAGATCCAAAAGTATAGTTCTTAAATTAAATTTTGATTGTGTGATGATTAATAAATTAAAATTAAATTATGTAAAATCTATTTTAGAATATATATTTTCCTTTTTTTTAATATAAATATGTAAATATAGATGTTTTCCGAGATGGAATTTTTTTTTAGCATAGTCTTATCATTAAGATTTTTTTTTTAAATTTGTTCTATAATTTATAAAGAAGGTATTTTAGTTGGAAAAATTTCGAAGCTATGAAACAAATTAAAAAACATAATTCACATAAATAAAATGAGCTTTCCTTTAATTTTAAGAATAAATGCTTTCTCAAATTCATAAATCTGTATTTTGATGCTAATGAAATCAAGTTATATTAGAAGAAACTTTTGTAAATTTTAAGAAGAAAATTTCTCTGTGTTGCTGTTGAATTAAAGCGGAACCTTAAAATAATATTTATTATGTTAGATAGTGCTCCTATAAGTCAAAAGTGTGTTGAGGAAAAATCACAGTGGGAATTTCGATGGTCGAACATGTTTCTTCAGTTTTACCAACATAGTGAATTTTTCTCTACTCAATTTTTCCTACTTTAACAATTATTTTAATTTTACTTACCTTAGCGTTGCTTCATAAATTTAATATCATTGGTTGTATTTCTTTTTTAATTTAGTTCCAATAGTTATTTAACATAAATAAAGTTATATTAATTCCAAAATGAATTAATATATTCGCAAATAATATCGCTTTTACAGCACAAATTCTTATATGAATAATTTACTGAAAGAAAAGTCAATTTCACGTATTTTTGCTTATGAGATTTTTTATATTAAAGTCCTATTTCTTATTATTTCTGTGTAAAATACCTTGATTTTCTAAGGAAAGAAAACATTTCATTTTTTAATCTAAATTATTTTAAATAAATTATACATAATTTTAATAAATATTAAAGTAAAAGAATAATTTTGTTTAAATTTTATTCATAAAGTTGTTGATAATAATCAGTGATAAGAATTACTGGAAATTTTCCAAGTGTTTATGGAGTTTTAGATAATTGCGCCCTACAATATATTCTTAATTTATTAATAGTATAAAAAATTATTGATTATTAATTTAACTGATTATTAATTAATTATTAATTGATTATTTTATTTGTTAAATTCTTTGACTGTTTTATTTATAGATAAAGAAGATTCACATTAATATTCTAAATTAGTTGTGATTTAGTTGAAAGTTAGTACTTTTTATCAAAATTAACTTCTTAAAATTACTAAGTAATATTTTTAGACTCTTATAAAGTGTTTATTTAAATATCTATAGCACGTTAACCAAAAATAGTTGACGTCTTATTTTTTGAAGTATAAATCACCAATTATTTATATTTTATTAACATGGATTAACACAAGATGCTTTTTTACGCTTTTATTTAATTTTAATGAAGTTTTCATTACTTATAATACGCAGTGTTACTAAATACTGACATTTCAAGGATAACATCTTGAGAATTATTGGTTTCTAAATTATTTTTTATTTCTGCACTATTAAATTATTTATTAACTCAAGAATATTCAGTCAAATTTCTTGAATTGAATGGTGTGAACTTTATGAATATGCAAGCAAATGATTATTTTGGTATTCAAGTGCGTTACTTTTTCAGTACACTCTTTTGTTTCTGTTTAAGTAAAATTCATTGCATGGCGTTAGAAGTATATGGTGTCTGCATAATGTGTGTACATCATACAGATGTTTTTTAGAAAAATACTTTGTACAAAATTTTAAATTCATTGTGGTGCATTTGTTTTGCACCTATAGGTAAGATGTCATTTAAGAAATTATAGCTAGGGTTTTTATTGTATTCCCGTCTTTATTATGAATGTTTCTTGTAGCTTATAATCCTCTTAAAAATTTAGTTTTAATCCTTTTAGTCCACATGCTCAAATATAATAACCGTAGTGTAATAAAAAAAAGTAACTAAATGTTTCCAATATCTTCCTTGCATTCATCTAGTGACATAATTCTGCAATTAAAAGAAAAGCACGTACTATGGTTGAGTCAACTATTTTCGTCAAAAGCGATGAAAAACCATATATTCTTGATCTGCTACTGCGTTTTTTGATGGTAAAAATGGAATGCTTCCAAAAAAACGGAGTAATAGCAAACCTTGCCAATATTTAAAATATTCTTATATGTAATGAATAGATTGGCTTGCGAAGACATATTTTTCTCGAAACTGACAGTTAGATTTTTAATACAATTAATCAATTTTTATATTTTCTGATAAATTTAAGATTATAAGCGTAAGAACCCAAAAAAATGTCTTTTATATTTTTTCTACATTTATATTTTATTGACCAAAATGGTGAATTTTTTTTATTACTTCAAAGTCAATTTAATAATAAAACAAACACAAATACTTCATTGGTAAAAGCAAATACATACATTTTTTTAATTACCAATGAAAAGGAATTATTTTGAAACATGCTATAAAAATAATTTTTCTGACAAAGAATTGAAAAAAATTTCTTTTTAAAAATATTTCTTAATTGTCTCATGCTATAAATTCATAAAATTTGTAAAAAAAAAAAAAAAAAAAGTCTCATTTAAGAATTTTGACTTAAAAATTTAGATACAGTTTTATTTATTTATTTTTTTGTCTAAATTCATTAGTTTTGAATTAATTGCTAATATCAATTTTTTCATGAATTTATTGATTTAATTACCGTTTTTATTATTTTAAGAAATATCTGAATTTAAAAATTCATGAGATAAGATTAATGTTAAATATTAAAAATAAAAATTAATTGTGGAATTTTTTTTGCCATCTATTTTAGAGTCATAATTTCCTCTTTGACTTACACGAAGAAAATAACTTGTGTCATAATTTTACAAGTCTTAATATTTTGGATGATAAAAACATACGTAGAGTATTTTTTTAATAAATTCCCAGTTTGTTAATTTTGAGCTATTAATACTTTACAATTGCAATCAAGATTATTTCACTTACTATCGTCATTGGTTGGTTGGTGCCCTGTCCATTTATGTGTGTGTGAAGTCAAGTGAAACTTCTTCATGTGCTTAAATCACGGCATTGTCATTCATTGGATATAGTTTAGCAATTTTTGCACTTGTAAAATTGGCTTTTAGTGTCACTTGTTCTATACCTAGAAGTTTTTTTTTTTTTTCAAACAGATTAAATTAATTTAAAATTAAAAGTTTATGTGCTAAAAATTAATCTAAAAATGAAATTTTTTTTTTCAGAAAACAACTACGATAAATTTTTTGTAATTTTTTGATAGAGCTTCTTATGTGATATTCATGTTTTGCATGATATTCTTAATAAAATAACTGTATTCTAAAAATATTTCAAGGTGCATTCCTTAAAAAGACCTATTTTGAAAGCAGTGGTTTTTGCATTTTCGAAAATAGCCTTTCTTTAAGAAAGATTTTAAAGTATGATATTGTACCGGGTTCGTGTGGATTGAGAGTTGAATAAAGCAACCACTCAATGAACACAAGACTTTTATTCGTAAAAATTCCACTAGATATACCAGCTGTAACAATCACAATTCGTCAGATACAATAAATAACAACTTCCAATCACAGGTCTCAAATACCTCAGACAGAGAACAGCTCTTCTATACTAGCAGTCACGACTAATTGTCTTACCTTACTGACTGTCTTCACAAAAACTGCCTAACTATGTCGGGCTGTGGTATTTATACCTGACTTGGCGGGGGAATCTACTAATTTCGCCAAGGTTCTGGAAGTTTCTAGGCTATCTCGTTAAATATTGGTCCTAGAGCTTAGGTGATGGATGTTTCCAGAAGTATCTATTTCTCGCCAAGTCGCCAAGTTTTCTCGCCAAAACATCGCCAAGTCACCAAATCATTAGAAAACCCGCTTTTAACGTAAAACACATCTAAATACCGCAATTTTTGCCCAAAATGTGAGTATTTCCTATCTGTCTGAGATATTTTAAGACATATACAATAATTATTTATAAATTTGTAACAATATACTTTTTAAACTTACAATTACTGATAAAATATTTTGTAAAATACATTTTATTGAGATTTTAATTTGTTCTTTTATTTTCTTTTACAATCACTTCTTTTGCCAACTTTAAAACAATAGATTAAGAATTTTCCTTTTTATAGCATTGATCTTTTATTATCTATTTTGAGATATCATCAAGACTGTTGTTTGTAAGATTTCACAATGCTCAATTTTGTTATTTCTTCGATTTGTCTCTTATAGGTGCATATATAATTTCAGTATAACTGTTCTAATGTGAAATTGTTTTTATATATTATTACTAACAGGTAATGAAAGTAATTAATTATTTACAAAATTTCTTTATTATTTTTGTTTTTATTCAGATGTTCATTTGAGTCTGATACTAAGTACTTTATTCTTGTGGTCGGTCATTGAGCAGTTACCATGGGTACAATGGTCTGGAGAAAATTTCCTTCCCCTTCAGATCAATGTCAAAATTAAGAAAGTGGATCCTCTGGTGGTGCCATCTATCGGAGGATTTAAAGGGCAAAGACGTACTTTCACCTTCGTGGTGCTCTGATCAAAACAAAAAACACTCCGTATTCACTTAAATTCAAAAATCCAAGGCATAGCAATCTTGGCTTGTCCAAGTGTCATAAGTAACAACATTTCTTTATTCTACTGATGGTTAAGTAAACATAATTCCACGGCTTAAAATTTTAATGCACTTCAAAATATTTTTTTCCTTCCCGAAAACTCAAGTTCTCCCTTTTTTTCCTTCTTCGAATAAACTTGTTAACTCAGACCTTTACTGCACAATAACGTTATATAACTTGAAATATATGATATATCCAAAGGTTTGTTCTAATCCACCGAGTTTTTAACTGGTCTTATCTTTTGGTTTGGTCTGGCTGAAAGTTATCATCTTATCTTTTGTTCTGCTACGATTATTAGATCACACAAACTGCTCACTAATATATCCTCGTGGCCTTCATTGAACATGCTGATCATAAATGGAAAACACGTATATGTATTGGGATTATCCGATGATATATTTTAGATATATTTTTTATTTAGACACGCAAACATCTAGCTTCTTTGAAATTAATGATAGTTTCAAAGAAGCTAGATAGTTTAACACACACATAAAATAAGCCAGAGATTGACCGAACCTTAGATGGGTTGAATGATAAATATTGATCTCGCTATTTTAAGAGTAATCAATATGATGATCATGGTCAAAAATATAGTAAGACCTTTTTAAAATGCTTGAGAAGACCAGGGCCCACTCATGACTGTTGTGCCACTGAGAAAGGAAGGTAAAATATGTAAATAATTACCTTAAAAATAATGTATATTAGTTTACAAAACTGAAATTTCTAAGTTTTTGTTAGGGAAAGAGAAATATGTAAACTATATTCAGTAATAAAAATGTAAAAGACTTCATTTTTTTAAATGAAAAGTGAACTACATTTCTATTTCCTTAGGAATGGATTCTTAATATATAACAACAATCAGATTAAATGTTTTCCATTTAATGCATTTTAAAAATATTATTCCTAGTTGAATATATAAGCTTTCAACTATATTAATTTATAAAAATGTATCACTAATGATTCAATATCTTTAATAATTTTGTTGCACAAATTAAGTGTATTATTAAATTTTAAAAAAATTATTAATATTTGCAAGTACATTATATCGCAAAATAAAATAGTTAATTGAGAAATGATATTTTCTTGAAATTATGCCTAAGTTAATGTTAAGAAAAAACTAATGTTAAGAAAAAAAATAGTTTTCTTAGCTGTACTTAAAAGTATATCTAATTGTAAACATTACATCTGCAACACAATCCAATACTAGTTGCCCTCTGCTTATATAAATAAAACGAATCAGTTTGGCAAAGGTAAGCTGTATCTTTGAATTCTTTTATTGTTAAGCTTTGTTTGAGAGACCATTGAACTTGTCTTGATTATATAAACATTTCTTCGCCCTAATTTGAGAACTATAAATGAAATTATGTGTGATATTGTGTTTATTTAGATTTTCATTAATGAATGTGCTACAAGAAATGTTTTTTTTTTATTGAATCAATTAAAACATTTTTATAACTTTTGAGCTTGGTTATGACTGCTTCGCCCTAATTTGAGAACTATGAATGAAATTATGTGTGATATTGTGTTTATTTAGATTTTCATTAATGAATGTGCTACAAGAAATGTTTTTTTTATTGAATCAATTAAAACATTTTTATAACTTTTGAGCTTGGTTATGACTGCTTCGCCCTAATTTGAGAACTATGAATGAAATTATGTGTGATATTGTGTTTATTTAGATTTTCATTAATGAATGTGCTACAAGAAATGTTTTTTTTTATTGAATCAATTAAAAATTTTTATAACTTTTGAGCTTGGTTATGACTGCAAAATTTAATAATAAAATAGTGCTGTGTAAGTCTACGTCAGTTTTAAAAGGCAGTACTCGTTCTTTTTAAAAATTTTAACTGTTCACTTTATTAGTTATGTCAATTTAATTAAAAAACTATTATCAGATGAAGTCCTTCATATACTTTTATTTTCAATATGTGACCCAGATATTTGTTTTTAAATGTCTTTATAATTAGAAAATACTATCGGAAAATTTTTCTTTGTTCGATATTACAATTAATTTTATTATAATCTTACGTAAAAAAGAATATATTATCAAGCTCTTCAGCAAAAAAGTAATTAATTAAATTTTGAGCAAGTTTATGGATAAGAACAAAATACACGCGCGCGCATATATATGTGTGTGTGTGTGTTGTATATGTTGTTTTTGTTGCTTAGTTTCAATAGATCTGACATAAGTCATATCAACTCCAGAAGGTTGTTGACCGCCGGAAAATCGATGGCTGCAAAGAGATCTAATGTTACGTCTGTCCTGGTTAGTCCGACGCAATTTAGTATGTGATCTGGTGAAACTGGATAGTCACAGCATTTTTTACAAGTGGGGTACACCCATGTGCTTCTTTCGAATAAGACATTTCAGGTGGTCACTTGAGATGTGATGTATATATACAACATGTATATAATTTATTCCTAGAACTACCTTATACCTTAAATTCATTAAAATTGTTAACAATTCGACAACCAGGCTAATTAACCAAATTTAAAAGTGAAAACGCTATTTCTATTTTAAAAATATTTACTCATTTTCAAATAAATGCTTTTAATGTATTTTTTAATGATTCATATTTGTGAAATATGTGCTCGGGAGTCTTCTAGGCTTAATTTTTATTAGCATACAGTGTATCTTCCTGAAATGTAAAAATACATTGTAAATACCTAAAAAATGTGTTGCAAGACCTTTCAACTGTTAAGCCATCTATTACAGAGGAAAAGATATCGTGTCGTCTTCGTATTGTAATGAATATATTTAATGAAAACTAGAAACGCTTTTCAATTATTCTAAAATAGTTTCAGATATAATGTTCTTTTAAAGATTAAGAAATTTAAATGCATTGATCTTTTCAGATTTGATTTTCTGAAACAAAATTAACTTCTTTGTTTTATATCAAAAGCAGAGAGATGCATTTGATGTGACTTATTTTTATTGATATATTTATAATTTTTTTAACATACAATTAAATTATAATTCCCTTTATAAAGATGTACAATACATTTTTATGGTAATTTTAATTTAGGAATAATCTCAAATTCAATATTTATAAATGAATTTTTGGCCTCTTATAACAAACAAAAAAAAATCTTTTTTTCTCAAAATTTACTTCACTTATTTTTTACATCTTTTGGCAGCCTTTTACAAGAGCAATTTTATTTGAGTACATACTATTATCACAAAAATTACATTTTTAAAACCGATTTCTATATGTAAATTTTGAAAATTAGATTGGAGACAATACTCTTAAATATAAAATGTAATTTAAGTTTATAAACTTGTGTGAGTATCAATGTATTTCAATTTGATTGCCTCATCCAAAATAAAAAAATGTATAAATAAAAAGTGCTGGAAGGGTCTTGTTGTGTACTGTTTGTCTCGCGCTTTTAAAAGGCGGAAAAAGTTTAGCTAAAATGGTAAGTCATGCATATCTTACATTTATTTTTAGAATGAATCACTTACCTTTCTTTTCTGAATACGCTCAGGTACAACGACCATTAAACAATGGTATGCAGTAAAGTCCAAGGTTTAATTATTTCCCAATCTCTGACAGTTAAAATATTGCACTCGTAGTAAGTTTATGGTTCATTATGCAAATATTTCCTTTTATTTTAATGTCGACAACGCGTCGTTATTCAGTTTCCTTTTTCAGCAAAGTCAATGAAGTTTATAGCAATCAAATTAGAGTCGTATTTAGATTAGAATCTCAGTTGAATTTATTCCTACTATTCAAAAACAGACGTAATATTTGTCCTTTAAAACTTTTACTCTGATGCAGTTTGTTGATTTTTTGTCCAGAAAATAGCTTCGATTAATCTTTAACATTTATTCTTAATCCATATAACTCTTGAATGCTTGACTACTGTTGCCATGAACATAAATGAAATAGTTTTAATTAACTTATTTATATAGTTTGTTGGTGCTTTCCAGAAAATAACTTCGATTAATCTTTAACATTTATTTTTAATCCATATAACTCTTGAATGCTTGACTACTGTTGCCATGAACATAAATGAAATAGTTTTAATTAACTTATTTATATAGTTTGTTGGTGCTTTCCAGAAAATAACTTCGATTAATCTTTAACATTTATTTTTAATCCATATAACTCTTGAATGCTTGACTACTGTTGCCATGAACATAAATGAAATAGTTTTAATTAACTTATTTATATAGTTTGTTGGTGCTTTCCAGAAAATAACTTCGATTAATCTTTAACATTTATTTTTAATCCATATAACTCTTGAATGCTTGACTACTGTTGCCATGAACATAAATGAAATAGTTTTAATTAACTTATTTATATAGTTTGTTGGTGCTTTCAGAAAATAACTTCGATTAATCTTTAACATTTATTTTTAATCCATATAACTCTTGAATGCTTGACTACTGTTGCCATGAACATAAATGAAATAGTTTTAATTAACTTATTTATATAGTTTGTTGGTGCTTTCCAGAAAATAACTTCGATTAATCTTTAACATTTATTTTTAATCCATATAACTCTTGAATGCTTGACTACTGTTGCCATGAATATAAATGAAATATTTTTAAATTACATAGTTAAAATAAGAAAAAAGATAAAAGTGAAATTCTCTAAATTAAACATAACTTTTAGAAAATTATGGAAAAAAAGTGAGTTATTTATTGAAATACTTGAAATTAAGAATTATCGGTTTTATTGTGAGCTCTGATTATGGACTATGTTTTAAGTTTCACGTACTAGACAACTGAAGCTCAGTAAAGAAAAAATATTATTATCAAATGTTAAAATCTCCAAAGAAGTTTTCCAGGAGATAATTAAAAACTTTTCCGAAAGAAAATATCCCTTAATTTGTTAATTATAAATAAGACCTCGTTATTTGCATCAAAAAAATTTTTTTGAATCTCTAAAAATCTTTCATCCTAGATATTATATCAAAACTTAAAGAAAACATATAGATTTTTTTTCTTCAGAAAATCGAAAATAAAATACATTTTTTTGCCCCAGTTTTAATTTAAATGTGGAATGGAATGCCTTCTGGAATAAGTTAATTCTCGTTGCAGGAATTGCTCGAAAACATCAAAATGCTTAACTTATGAACTTAAAATGTGCATATATGCAAATTGAAAGTATGTTACAGAGAAAAATGTTACTGCTGAATCCTTGTCTATATTCTCGAAGGAAAAGCTAAACACAAAAATATTACGAAAAGGAATATGTAGAATAACTAAAAATTTGTTCAGAAAGTTTTCCAAATATATTTTTAATTATCGTTTAATATTCCATAATAATGTATAATTTTTTTATTGTTTTTGCTTCGTTATTATGGTATGCCATTATTATGTAGTGCCATTATCGAGAAAAGAAATTAGATTGCATATATCAGAAACAAAATAAAAATGGTACTTCGAATACAGAATTTGCAAAATCCTAAATAATTTCCTGAATTCTGAAGGACGGTAGAATGCACGAATTACATAATGTCCTATTCCAGTAATGTCACATTATGGGAAGTTAAAACATTCTTGTTTGTTTTGAAAGACAGGATTTTTTTGTTGCAAATGCGCATCGGGTTCGAAGTCTGTAGTCAGCAGAATGAGTGTTTGATCTTTCCGCCAGTTCAAATTGTTCTTTGTAATCCCTAAACGGCAAGTATAAAGTTTTAAGATGTTAGTATTTGTGTTTGTATAGTCGAGGCTGTTTTGGGCTGCATCCAGCAAATCCATCAGGAGATATTTTACTAAAGTTATTCTGAGAATAAAATGGGAAATTAGAACAGAGACTTTTATGTCTACTACAAATGGATTGTGTGCAGATATAGGACCTAAAAATTGGAAAGACAATTCCAGTGAGGTGAAAAAAGCTGTTAACGAAGTTCTTTAAAATGAATGAAGTGTTAAAGTGTGAAAATAAATGTACCGAGTAGAATACCAACGATTCTTTTCTTATATTAATTATGTTTATATATTTGCATTCCTAATATATTAAAATGCTTTGATATACTTATAGAAAATTGTTATTCCGGCGTTTAAAAAGGGATGAAATTAGTTCACTTTTGTAAATTGGTGCTATTCAAAGTAAGAAGTTATCAAATATTCAGATTAAGGTAGGATTCAATTGAGGAAAGTTTTTCAAATTGATTTATAACTATGGAATTTTGTTGCTGTATTTGTATCACGAAATTATAATTCATTGTATATAATTTAATGGTGGATTACATATTGAACTTTTGAAATTGTAGTGATAAAGTGAAGTATGCATGATCTTTCAAATGAGTCATAAAATAAGATGCCCAAATAAGTGTCATATAATGTCTTAAATGCTCGATTAAGAAGAATTTTTTTAAAATATTTCTCAGAGAAGACTCGGCAGTCCTGTATCTGTTTTTCTGCCTGTATAGCGGATAATTATTTGATAAAAAGTAGCTTCTGAGAAGTTCTAAAGAAAAGAACACAAATGGCAACAGGACGTTTTAATCGTATCAGTAAGCATTATTTTCTTCAAATGACTTCTAAAAATAATCAAAGATGAATATAAAAAAAAACTGTACTTGTCATTGGAGAACTGTTATAGAAGAAGCATTACATCGTATCATGTGAAAGCCAAAATTAGACTTACGGAAAAACAACATGCTTATTTTGAAATCTTCAAATATGATGACGACATTTGTCAGAATTAAATCTAAATCCATTGCTATCAATAACGTTCTGTTGAGCTGATGTCCAAACTTTTTGGGGAAATTTGTGTTTGCAAACACCACTATTACATTTCCATCCAAATTCCTTGTGGTAATATATATATTCATATTTTTTTTTCATTTGTAGGGCAACACGCATACATTCAATTGGATTATTCTTTGTTTTAATTTTTTTATCATTGTTAGTAGTAATTATTAGGAGAATATACAATCTTTAAAATATGATGTAAATAAACGATAGTCCTTTAATAAGCCATTAATTTTATTATAGGTAGGAGCAATTTCTTATTAAAAAAAACGTTATCCTGACACATACTAAGAAAATGTGCTAAAAGATTTCTTGCAACTAATTGTGACCCTTTCAGTTTCATCATGGCCCTCAGAATTTACTTCATCCGAGCATTAGAAGATTATCTGAGACATTTAATTGAATATCAAGTCCATAAATCCAAGTGTCTTTAGTAGTATTAAAATGTGTATAAATGACTACATACCTCGTATAGGTTTTTTATTAATTCTATTTTATAACAATTAAAAAGTAGTTAGTAATCCTGAGCTGACAGTCAAACAAGCTACTTTCTCCTCAGTGTTAAGATGTGGAATGAATCGTTTGCAAGGTGGGCTCTTCTGTTCAAGTTTCTCAGCTCGTGAGCCTACACCTAACTCCTTTTGATAATTTATTTGCATTATTTATCGATTGAAATGCCTTACAATTTCAATAAACACTATTAACTATCATGCATTAAATGTTTTATTTTTTGTGAAGGATGAAAAACATGCATTATTAATTTCTGAATGATTTTCCTAACTTCCTATAAATTGTTTGATTCATAGGAAGTTTTAATCATTTAATTGCTCTGATGTTACTGTCACGCAGACATGAAACTTTACCAACTGCGCATGTGAATTTTGTTCTTACGTCATTCATCTTTTTTATTTATTAGAATTCCAGTCTAAACAAATGTCTTTTGTTGTTAATGTTGCAAGTGAGGTAAACATTTCTCCTTCCAGTTAATAATTCTATCAATTTATTTATTTTCTGTTGAAATATACAAGTTACATAAATTTTGGATGATTTTATTATAAAAGTTATTTTTTTTTATTTCAAAGTAGCATGTTGAAAAATATATGTTGAAATTCCAAAGGAAGATTACAAACACACATATATATAGTTATGTACAATCTCTCCATACGATATATATCAATCTATGTACATTGATTGATTTATATAATTACGTAAATAGATAGATAGATATTTAAATTGTAAATTTTATCTTGCAATAATAAAAATAATTCATTTGGTGTGTAATAAGGATTTTGCTAATTTTACAGTACCATTAATCAGTACTGTACCATCTAACAATACCATTAATGATGTTTATTGCTTTTGTTACCTTTCATCATACCATTTATAATTCGGTATTAGGAAGACAAATCGTTACATATATAATAAATCCCACGAGTATACCCCACAATTAGAGATTTCTTCTTCTGGTACATTATTCTAAAAGGAATTGCAGACTGTTATAAATCATTCTCCGAGTAATTTCATTTTGACGATTACTTAATTAAATAATTTACATTTGTTTCTTAAAATGTAACTCAATATCACAAAAAATGGTCATTATTATGAAGACCTTTACACTTGTCAGGAATATAAGTACATATAATCTCTAAATAAAAAATCCAGAGCTAAATCGGCAAATTTACGAAAATAAAAATGTTAGCTCAAAGCTATATTGGAAGAATTTTATTATTTTATCAATGTAATTCTTTCTTGGAATTTTTTTACGATTCCCTTAAATAGGAAGATGTATTGATAAAATATACATATAACTTTTATGAGTATGTTTTATATATATTTTCAATAATTTTGTTCTTATTTTATTTTTATTTCCTTCACTTAATTGCAGAAAATTAGAATGTATAAAAGAAAGGATGTTATGCAAACTCTTTACTTTCATCATTTTTTTTCTAATATATTGCGAATAATATAATTTATCACATACAATTTAAATACAAGAAAAAATGTTCACATTTAATTTAAATTTAAATTTTTATTCAGAATCACAACACAGATTATCAAATTAGCATCGCACTTTTTTTTAAAGAAAAAAATTGATTTTTATGAAAATATTAGCAGCAGTAGAATTTACTTTACGATACTGTAAAACTTCTAAATCTCTATTTGAAATTTAAGAACATTTAAAAACATATTTTGTTAAACATTTCTATCAAAATTGTTAAATGTCTTAATAAAAGATTTCTCTGTTATATTGATTTTCGATAAGAAATGGCAGCATTTTTATACAACTTTTCTGGTTGTCTAATAAAAAAAAATTATTCATATAATAATCTACTTTTAGCTATTCTGAAATAAAATAGTATGCCAGAATATAAATATATATATATATATATACAATCGAATTTTATGTAATATATACTACGTTATTAATTTAATAAACTCGAGACAGTTTTTGTAATAAACAAAACTTAAGCTGTATTAACATCACGTTCTTCTACAAAATCTCTCCACAAAAAGCCTTTAATTCTTGCGTGGGAAACCATGAGTTTGTCAACCCCACCCCTCTTTATGAACAAACACTGTTGCCGAATTTACACCCTCCTCAAACACAAATTGTCACAGAAGTATCGCGATGATTCACACCACCAACTATGACTCATTTTACTGATAAGAACAAACAATAAGTCCGAGCTTCAATATCGAATATCAAGTTTTGGGGTCCAATTCCCCAACGCGCCCGATCTAGATCTTTCTTAGGGCTAGAATATTTTCCTGTTATGTTTTCCCCCTGTATTTGAAAAGAAGAGAGAAAACCTGCCTGTGGCCCCAGAGGGGATGTTCTCTTGATGAATTTATTCCCACTTTAAACCCGACTCACACTCCTAAATGACATTCTTCTATTTTGAGCATTGAATTCGTAATTCTGAAGAATGGGATCGTTTGACAAAACCAAAAGCTCCATAACCTTCATAAATATGCAGCCATAGCAGGCGTTGAAATATAGAATTTCTTCATTTTTTTTTCAGTAGCATGAATTATTTTTAGAACCCTATTTTTTCCTTCTATAATAAACAAGCTTCTAAATAAAAACCCTCGAAGACACGTGAACTGACTAATGTTTGCTTCTAAAATCTGAGCTTTGTGGTGTTTAATACATTATAAAAAAGCATTCTTTTAATATTAAAATTTTTTTTTTAATTTTTTCGCAAATTAAATTAATAGTTTTCATAATTTAAAGTAATTTGATATGAAGTTCTTCGTGATTTATATTACTATTTTCTTATAAAATAATTCCAAAGCAATGCCCAATATACAGTGTCTCACAAAAGTGATGGGACACTTTTGCTTTACAAAAGAAAACTGTAATAAAATTAATTAAAAATACATGTACAAAATTTTTGTGGGAGTGTTTCATACTTAAATTTGGTAACAATTATTACGTAACATACATTTTATCAAAATATTAATTTAATAAAATTATAATTGCTCACAATGGAGCAAAAACTAGCTTACATAAGTGATGAGACACCATTAGATATGCAACAAAAATCGACTGAAATAAGCAATAAAAATATTTTTTAGGTATTTCATTTTTACTCAAAAGCAATTGGTAATAATATATAAAATCGTCTGAAGTATTTCTCTTCAGATTGTTTTGGAATTTTTTTGTTTTTTAGCTGTGTGCATCCATGAATGCTAAACGAAAAGAAACTTCGCCTGAAATTCGAAAATTAGTTATTGATTTGCATATTAAAAATGGAAAATCTATTAGAAAAACTGCTGAAACAGTTAATTTGCGTAATTCAACTGTTTTCAATATCATTAAATGATATAAAAAGAATAATATGATTCAGAATAAAGGAAGACATGGCCGACCATCAAAGCTATCCAATGGAATAAAGCGAATTATCGTTCGAATTATTGAAGAAAATCCACGAATGAATGCTCCTAAAGTTGCTGCTGATTTACAAACATTATTGGGGTAATTGTTAATCCTGAGACTATTAGAAGAGTAACTTGATCTGCGCTGGATATCTCGATAGAGTCTGCTGGATATCAGAAAAAATTCTTCGTAAGTGAAAATAGAAAATTCAAACTGACTTTCTCAAAATCCAACATAAATAAAAGTTCTGATTACTGGAATAAAGTTATATTTGCTGATGAGAGTAAATTTAATATATTTGGTTCTTACGGTAGAATATTGCTCTGTAGAAAACCGAGGGAAGACTTTCGTAAACAGAACTTGGTGCCCACAGTAAAATATGGTGGAAGAGTAATGGAATGGGGATGTATGTCGCCCGCTGAAGTTGGTAATCTTGTTTTATTGATAGTAAAATAGATCAGTTCAAGTATATTGATATTCTAAGCAAAATTTGAAATCTTCAGCTCGAAAATTGAATATTATTTTCGATTCAATATAATTCGATTCATATTCAATATCAATAACGATTTTTAATTCTACCAGGACAATGACTCCCAAGCACATTGTTTGAACGTTAGGCTGTGGCTGCTGTATAATTGTCCTGAAATAATGAAAACACCACCACAGTCTCCAGGCTTAAATCCCATAGAATATTTGGCAAGAATTGGAATCAAGAATTCACAAACACACCATTTCTTCAAAACAACAATTAAAATCAAGGCATCAAGAAGAATAGCGTAAAATCACTCCAAAAATCACAAAAAAAATTAGTCAAATCCATCCCAAGAAGATTAAATCATGTTTTAAAAGTAAAACAAAATCCAAAAAAATATTAAAACCTTTTAAAAAGTAAAATTTTTGGATAAATATTTGATGGAAAAGTAAATGTTCCATCACTTATGTGAGCTTTTTTTGCTTCGTTCTAAGCAATTGTATTTTGATTTAATTATTATTTTAATATTTTAACAAAATGTATGTTATGTAATAACTGTTACTAACTTCAAATATGAAACATACCCACAAAAAATGTGTATAATTGTGTAATTTGTATTTTTAATTAATTTTATTACAGTTTCCTTTTGTAAAGCACAAGTGTCCCATCACTTTTGTGAGACTCTGTATATTTTTAATTTATCGATTGGATTTGAATCGAGAGTAAAATTTTGTTTTTAAAGTTTAAATAATCATCAATCTACAACTCAAACAAGTAAATTATAAAATTTAAATTATTTAGAAAAATGTATGTATAAGAATCTAAGTAATGTGGGATCTAAATTTTATACATTTTCCTCCTGTAATCTGAATTTCACACCAACGAAAGATTTAAATTAGTGTCCAATGTGTTTATAAATTATAATAGAATAAAATGCATTTGTTCCATAATATCACATCAGAATTTTCGAATTATTGACCAATGTAAAGATATTGGCTGAACATTTTTTAAATTTTAGCAAATAACTATTTTTTTAAACTTATCATGAAATAAATCATTTCACTTCATTCAATTGTTTATAAATACTTAAAATATTGACTCATATTTTAAATAATGACATTAACTGTATGTACTTGCATTAATTGAACAATCGATTCTTAATAAGCTTTACATGTTTTTAGGTTACACATTATTAATTTATATACATATATAAAGATATTTAATTTTACTGTAATTAAAGTGTGTTTAATAAAAGTGTCAAAGTTGACTAATAAATGAAAATGTATCTCAACGTTTCCTAATTTGCAAAGAGAAGCAAAGCATATAGTAATAATTAAGTTCGAAATAGCGTGCATCAACTTCAAAATATGAATCAATTAAAGATGATTAAGAATAATATTATAACACTATTTTACTGAAACGAATAGTGTACTTTCATAAGCTTGTAAATTAAGAGCATGTTCAATGACATGCTCCAAATTTCCAAATGACTTTTAATCTAATGATTCTAATATTTATTTAGCTAAACGAATAAAATCGTGTGAGTTTTAAATATTTTACAGTTAATTTGATCAAATGTATATAAACAATTTTCTATTGTTTATGTCATTGAATTGATTTATTATAAAAGATACTAAGAAATTTCTATATATTTTTAATAAATTACTATGGAAACACAATTTTTTATACAATGATACTATGTGTGATAGTTTCATCATGTGACTTACCGCAAAAGTACTGATTAAATGCTATATTTAATTTCTTGTGAGAAGAAAATTCTATATTAAATGAACTTTTTGTTATTAAAAAGAAAACACAATCAAGTTTTAATAAACAACATTCAATGATATTGTTATAAAATTGTTATATGATTTTATTTTGAAATCGCTAAAATTTGAATTCAAATTATTTAAGTCAAAGAAAGAAGTATTAAAAAAAGATTAACTTTTCAAATGAAGAACATATGTCAAATTTATTGAATCTCATACATTTAACACTTGAATGTTTAATTAAAATTATTATTTTAAGGAATGGAAAGGTACTTAAAGTTACCTGCTTATATAGTGCATTATCAAATCTTGCTCCAATTTATTATTTTCTCTTAATATTTATTTTTCACTCATCTCGTATTGACATGAAATTGGATTAAAATTGTTAAATCCAAGAATAAATAAAAAAAACAAGAAAGTTTTCCAATTTATTTTAAATTTTCAGATTTTTGTTTTGGTAACACAATTTCCAAAACAAAAATCTAAATCTAGCTAAGAAAAATTAAACTAAAAATAAACATATTGACAAAATTGCCCTTTGGCCTTGGTATCTTTTTCGAACATAAATTGTTAATCAAAAAATAATCCTTTTTTCTAGTAAACCAATTTTTTTTTAAATTCGGTATGCCAATATCTAAAAAATTTTTTTCCTTTAAAATGTATTTTCAGTGCTTATATCCAACTCCAATTTCATTCACATAATGAGTTTTCCGACAACACAACCTTCCTATTCCGGTCCCTATCTATATTGCAAACACTGACTAACGTATTTATAAATGTGCCTGCGTCGGAAGAAAAAAAAAGAGGAGGTCTATTGTTCAATACACCTCCCCAACCATTATGAATAAGGATGTTGTCCAGTATCATAAGGACATGGTTCAGTGACTTTCCTAATGTTATGATACCGTAACAGCGCAATCCCTATTGTGTGTGCTCATGGCTTCTGTAATAATTGTGAAAGGAAGTCAAATGGAATTAAGCTGGCATAAAAACGAGAAAATACTGTGTTAACACACTTCAAACTTTTATTATAATAGAAGCCGCATTACATTCTGTAAATCAGCATTATTTCTTATAAATGAAACGAATTTATAATTTTTATTACATGATTTTATATGCAATGTTTACTACAATAATATATAATTTTTTTTAAGTTTATTTGAATTCTTACTTGAATATAATTATTATTATCTCAAAGCTATGAATATGTTACATTTTAGGATTAATAACTTATTAATTTATGTAAATAAATCCAATATGCATTTCTACTGAAAATCATTTTGCTAATAATGAGATCAAATTTGGTGTAGTTTTGATGGAAGCAACATTCAATTTTAAATTAAAAGTGAAGTATGAATTGCTTATCGTTTATTCTTTCTAACTAAATATAATAATGGCTAAATGTTTCTTAATCTCTGTTATTATTTGTGAATTAAATAATTCAACATACGTTTTTCAATAATCATTTTGCTAATAGTGAAATTAAATTTGGTGTTATTTTGATGAAAGCTACATTCAACTGTAAACTAAAATTGAAATATATGCATCATACCATCTGCTTGACACTTTTTTTGTGATTTGGCTGCATCATTTCAACTTTTGTTTATTAAAAATGAGTTAGAAATGAAGATTTTATATATTTAGAACGAAACTTGAATCCTAACACAGAGCTATTGAATGTGACACACAGTGTGTCGATGCATCTGCCATTGAAAGTAAAAGAGCACCAGGTTTCAATCTTTTCAATGTGTGAGTGCTATCTTTATTCACATTTGCGCGTAAACAGTTTTAACAGCACACAACTTCTGTAAAAAGTATTTAGTTCATATGTAGAGTTTCTGCCATTTTCTATCCAGAATGATTTTCAGAAAAATATAAATCTGATTCCTTAGAAGAAATACGAACATTTCTTTGAAGGAGATGCGGATGTTGTTTATTTGTAGCTGAAAACATTCATTATTTGTTACATATTAGTTAATAAGGCAAGTGCTATAATGGAAGAAGTACATAAACTCATTACAATGTTTAACAATTCCTCATTAACGAAAACTTTAAATGATTTATTTATTTAATTAAATTATTTTTCAAATATGATAAAATATCGTCTCACTATTTAAAGCTCATCATATAGAATTTTTAATAAGATATATTTTGCAGGCATTATTCATATTTTATAAAAATCATGATTTTTGATCGCATATGATTATCATCATGGGCGATAAAAGGAAGTAAAATTAATGAAAATATAAATGAATGACTTATTAAAAAATTCAACATTTAAAAGTTTAATAATTTATTTTTAATTTAGGTAAATAGAAGTTAATTAAAAGTCTTGAACATTAATAATTTTACTGGCAATATTAAAAGTTAATATTCAGGTAAATATAGTTTATAATAAATATATTTGTGTAATCTAACTCATTATTATCGTCATAAGACACAGCTGGTCACCGTAAATGCAACACTCTGAAAGAAGCATGTAGATAACACGAAATTTACAACATGCATTAGCGGAGGTGGGATGTACATATGATTAGAATTTCAGCGCCGACGCAAATCAGGTGGACCTGTGGCAGCGCCACTTCAAAGCGCTGTTTAAGGCTGGAAGATCTGGACAATTCCAAATTCGACAGTTATATGATTTTTTTTTCAACGATTAATTATGGCTTGTAGAAAACAGTGATCATTTATTGATCGAGCATCCGAATTCGACAGAGGAGTGATAGTGGCCGACCGAGATTATGGATTATCTTTCAGGGAAATCGGTAGTCGTGTTGAACGAAATCAAACAACTGTAATGCGGATATGTGATCGTTGGGTGCAGGAGGGTACGCCAGTATGACGAGTTCGATCGCATCCACCTCAGTGTACCACTTCACGTGATGACAGACAAATTGTGTGCATGGCAGTAACAGATCGCCCAGCCACATCACGAACCATAACACAGCACATCCAGTTTGTAACGCATCATCTAGTGTCAGCGCGTACCATTCGACGCCACTTACAGCAGAGTGGTTTGTCCGCAAGACGTCCATGCTTCATCTACCCTTGACGCAGAACCATAGACATTTCCGCCGACAATGGTACGATGAAAGAAGTATGTGAACGGCTGAATGGAATGAAATTGTCTTTATTGATGAGTCACGCATCTATCTGCAGTACCAAGATGGTCGCGTTCGAGTCTGGAGACACCGTGGAGAGAAAGGGATGAAAAGCTGTGTTATGCACCACCACACTGGTCCTGCACCAGGTACTGTGGTAGGGGGCGGTATTGGATATCTCTCACGCACTCCTCTAGAGCACATTGCTGGTACTTTAAAAAGCCATCGCTACATCACCGAAGTGTTAGAGCCAGTTGTCCTTCTTTACCTTCAAGGCTTTCCCAAGCCGTATTTCAACAGGATAATGCGCGACCACACACGGCAAGCATTGTCCAAGAGTTCTTCACCAATCACCAGATTGAATTGCTTCCCTGGCCAGCTCGCTTTCCGGATCTTTCGCCGATGGAAAACATGTGGTCCATGATTGCTAAACGATTGACCAGATTACATTCTCAGTTGCCACACCAGATTAACTTTGGCAACGTGTGGAAGCTGTTTGGCCTGCTGTACCCCAAGAACACATACAAAGTCTTTTTGAATTAATGCCGAGGCTTGTGGCAGCGGTGATTTCCAACAATGGTGGCTATTCTGGTTACTGATTTTGGCAGGGATCACACGTCACAGCAGTTTTTAAATTTAATCATTTAATACTTGGTCAACATGTTATCTACAAAATAAGTTTTGTTGTGATATCTTTTGTCTTTCTTCGTGTTGCAATTTGGATGGCCAGCTGTGTAGTTCATTTTGACGAAATAACTCTGCGTAAATAACCAGAGTTTGTCTTTTAAAAATAAGGGAATTATTTTTAAAAGACAAACTCTGATTAAGTGGAAACTTTGAAGAAATGTTTTTTCAAATATAAATGTATAAGTGAAAACAAACATTTTAGATAACTAAATTCATTATTTGAAAATGATGAACTGAGGGCTGAAGAATAATAACAGTAATAAAGATATTTAAAAGTGGATAAAAAATTCAATATGATAGTATTGAAGAAATTTTCATGGGACGAATGTTGTTTTACTTTTGTTCGATTAGTAAGTTGTTTCTAATAATATTGTATCTCATTACATTCAAGTTTTATTCCATATACAAAATTTATAAAATACTAAAAAGTTAAATAAATTTAGATAAAAAAAAATTCCTATTAGTTGGCAGGAAACGTGTGTCTAAGATTATTTTTAAACGAAATTCTCTTTTTACTAGTGTTTCTATAACATTGAAAATATTTCTAAATATTTTGATTGGCAAACCTTCTAGTTCTCTGTAACTTTGGTTAGTGGTTTTACTTTTGAGTGTGTAGATTTCAAACAAATGCATTAAAAACACTTGATGCTGGGTAAAAAGGCTATTTTATTTAATAACATTTGTACTTCATAAAATGCTATTGCTACCTATATTTTATAATTTATTTTGTAAAACACTTAAACTTAACACAAACGAACGCATTTAATAAATTTTTTGCATCAAACTTTATTATTTAAAAGTTGTTTGTAAGTATAGTAATATTTATTTATTATATTTTTCAAATGCTTTTTAATAATCTATCGCGTATCGGTTATTTAAATTACAGTCTTCTTCGTTATCTATGTGTAGTAAAATAAGATCAATTTTCATTGCTCAGCAGATAACAAAATATGTTTTTATTTTTAAGAAAATAAAATGATTTTTATCAAGGAAGTTAATTAGCTTCTACATATATAAGCATTCACTTTTTTTGTTGAACGCAAAAATATTGCATGAAACAAAGCTGTGAATGCTTGTGTAAAAAGCAAAATTATTAACAATAAGTTATTTTAAATACCACTGGAAAAATTGAAAAAGTGAAATCTTATGTTTTTAAAATGTGGATCAACATAGAACTTATATTTTTAGTTATAATTTCTATTGTTTTTGCAATAAAAACATTAGAAAAAGCTGAATATAGGACAAATGCAATGCAGTTACTAATATGAAAAATTTTAAAAAAACATCCAAGCTAGAATATTATAATGACTATATAATAAAACATTTTTTAAATGTATAAATTTATTAATAAATGCTAATGCTGCATATTTTATTTAAATATTTATTTTTGAAAGTTAGAGGTATGACAGTAAAACTTAGATTCAAAAATGAATTCCTTTTTAGCAATTTTAAAATTTTATATTGAGACAGATTGGAATATTAGTTTTGCTCGTTATTGAATAAATAATTATATAATGTATTAATATCAAATTCAAAATGATTTGTCGCTTTATTTTCTATGATTTAATATAACTTTGACTTTTATTTTTTTTTATATTGTTTTACCATTAGATTTGTTAATTTATTTTCCATTCTATGACCTTTGTAAGTACAGTATAGCCCTTCTAATCCTTTTAATGTTACAAACCTAAGTGGGAAAAGAATTTATGACTTGTATAAACAGACAACCCGCTCTGTATCCCTGAACAGGAAGAAAGCAACCACTCGGAAAAAGGACGTTTAGAGGCAGAGATAAAACCAGCCGAATTATCCCACCCACACATTTGTCTCACAGAATTTTTTTTCCTTCTATTTGTGGGTCAGTCTAGTGAGAAAAGTTATCCCTCCTCTTGTTGCAACAAGTTGTTGAGAGTAAGAAAGCAATAAAAAAATAATAAGAAGCTTAAGAAAAAGTGATACCATGTGGGAAAAAATATACAAGTATTGTGGGAATGAATAACACGTTTCCCTCAGAAACTTCTCTTTGCTTGAGTTTTTTTATTTCATATTCCATTAAGTGATTTAATATTATCTTCAAATATAGTATATTTTATTGCTTTAGAAAAAATATTTTAATCGAAAAAGGATTTATACTCGTGAGATTTATATTTAATAATATGATATTTCAAAACCACATAATATTTTCATCAAGTATATAAATTAATGTTAAAAAAAGAACTGGATGATAAATATGTTACTGACTTTGTATAAAATTTTATCCTCAACAAATTATTTTTATCTACTGAAAAAATGATTCCAATTTTTTTATTTCTTTTTTACATTATATTTCAGCATTAATATATATGAGTGCTAAGAATTTATTCTAAAATAAATTTTATCTACAATTCCGTAAAATATTTATTGTTCCATTAGTTTTCTTCAATCGAACAATCAAAAATAAATTAATTTTTATAATACTTTTCATTTTTAAATCATTTGTAAGGATATGTGATCAGAACTTTTTAAATACGAATTATTTTACTATGCATCATTTAATTTTTTTTATAACACACAGTGAATAAATAAATTAATATGATTATACAATAACAGTTGAGAAAGCTACAATTTAACATTTTGATGTGTACCAACAGAAAATACGTTGATTAATATGGCTGTTCTAAGTGACGTTTATTTTCTGTTTTATGATAATGAATGCTGCTAATAAAATAATTTAAATGTTGATCTGATTTTAAAGAATCACTTTGTATTTATCAGCCTTTAGTTCCTGCATCATCCTTCTTATCATAATTGTGTAATTATTTATTTTTGTAGTTGGAAAAAAAAATCAGACGATATATCACTCATTATCATCCTTGGGATTTCGTGTTGTATGAAATCATATCTTAATCTTCATCGTGTCTGGATGTGTGCTTAATGATCACGATTTTGTATATTTATTTGTGGCAGTTCCTAGAATCCAAACGATTGGATTTCTCACAAGCTAATGAGAGGCTAGAATTCAGCCAAGAAAAAGGATTCGTAAATTTCGTAATTTATTTAACTTTGCACTTTTCCCCCCCTTAATTTGTTTTATTTTATTTCAGTATGAATTCATCAAAACGTGAGTAAGGAAAACTTTCCTACTTTCTTTTCTTTTTTTTTTTTCTCTTTTTTGCCAGACATAATAGGAAATAAAATAATGAGGAAAAAGTTTGAGGACTTCATCAAAAATAAAAGCAATTATCTGAGTATTTTAAGTGCAAAAAATAATTTAATTAATATATTCAATGGAAAACTTTATTTTTCTTAAGTGTTATTTCTTTGATTAATAGATTTCGTATTTTAAATCATTAATAATTGGAATGCACATTTTGAGTTTCATTTTAATTGAGTTTCAAAAAATGCAATTAAATCTCACTAAATGTTTTTTTAGTGAACTGATTTATTTTATTCAGTAAAATAAAATTTAATAGAATCATTCAAAATCGGCTTTTTGTTAAATTTCAGTATATTTGATGCTTTGTTATATTGACACATTTTCGATTATAAGCTTTAATTTTTGAGAAATATAATCCATTATTTATGATAATTGGATAATTTAAGATTAAAAAAAATCTCACTATACATATTTGTTACGTGTCAGAATGTTACATTCCATTTTTATAATGTAAACACAATTAAAATTCGATAGACTTAAGGTAATATACTTTACTAGCTTCATCATTTGAAAACCATCAAAATGTGATGTAGTTCATGTACCTCTATAAGAAAACATTTTCACAACTGTAAAGCTGGCATTTTACATGAGTTACGCAACAATTCAGCTTTGACAACGAAGTTAACTTGTCACAATTTTCTACCAGGAGGAAAATGATAATGGCAAGTGTCTCTTTACTTGAATGTTCTAATTGTATCTAAACTCTAATAACTATATATTTCAGCCCTAAAATAATTTTTCTTATAAATGTGGTCATAGGAAAATAAATGATGATTTTCGATATTATAAAACAAAATACCTTTATAAATTTCCAACAGATACTCAAGACAAACACATTAGCATAGATATTTTTGTAATTGAATATCTTCCTTTTTCTTAATAGATATGAATGTAGAAGCATATTTTAACATAAATGAAAATAAGCATCAGAATACTGCTATGGCTTCAAATTGTTTTTTTTTCCCTTATAAGCTCCATTTAATTAATTGTAGTAATAGATTAAGTAAATGATAAATATATTTATTCATATACCATACGATTACAAACACACATAGATCTTACCTTTTAATTATCTTAATTCATTACGAAGGTTAAGCATTACATTTTTTTGTACTAGAAAACATTAAACTGTGTATTTTCGTCTACATTAGAAATATTTTAACTCCAAAAAACTGTTTATGTAATATAGATTTACCTAATGTTATGAAACAATTTTTATTCAAATAAGTATAAAAATTGATCTGCGTTTTCTCCATAAGCAGGAATTTTTCTTACTAGGAAACAAACTTTTCATTCATTTTCTTTCTTAATATTTCAGTGCTTAATGGGACTTTATAAAAAAAGGAAAATATTTCATATTTTATTTTAATATTTCAGTTCTTAACGGGACTTTATAAAAAGAAAAGAAAACAATTTTTGAATTAGATGTGAACATTATTGCAAACTATAAAAAAGATATATGAAAAAGTAATCTTATATTATTTACACAAAAAAATCTCATATTTTTGCCCTAAATCTGATATTAATCCAACCAAGTAAAACTAAAACTGATTAAAAAATGCTGATGTGCTTTTAAAATTGTATAAAAATTTGGAATCCAAATTTTATTAAAATGAATCATTATATTGGTATTAAATTTATAAAGCGAATGAATTCTTTTTTGATTCCAATATGTCAGTTTAAATAGACTGTAAAAGATTAAATTTATTTTAAGAAATTATGATTTCTCATTAATTTCTTAATCATCTGTAACGTTTATTCATTTGCCTTATGTACCTTCACATAGTTTTCTAAATATTTCTTGTGATATTTATTTTAAACAAATTTGTGTTTCGTAAGAACGGTAAAAAATTTATCTGCAAAGCATGGTCTTGGGCAGATATAAATTTCACGATTTCTTTATGTATAAATTAGCATTTTTATGTATAACATTGAAATGATGGTGAAAAAAATAATATAAACTGCGTATATTTTGCCCTGATAAAGAGTGGATTCATTATGTAAGGATCTAAATAGGAAATTAATTTTCTAAATATGAAATGAATTATTTTGAGAAATAAAATTTCTCTCTCTTCATAATTTTTTTTTTTTTTAAATTACCATTTTCTTGTATTGTGATGCAACACGCACATATCCAATTGATTCTTTAGACAAACTTCAGATCTACAGACAAATAAATTCAAAAAGTTTTTTCCCGTACATGCGGTTTTGTTTTACATCAACATTCTTGTCACGTCTATGATAATTTTTTCCAAATTAGATTCAATAACCACTTTATTTTCACGAAATTTAAACAGCGTTTTCTGACTGCGAGGCTATTAATTTTAACAAAACAATGACAATGTTTGATTGCAAAAACAGCTGATTTTATGTTAAGGACAAAATTTATTTTTATTGTTGTTTTAGAACGAAAAGATTCTTTATGAAAAAATAGATGTTAACATTTCGAAAAAATATAAAATCCCTGAAATTTTATTCGCACTGGTTATAGAAAGATTGGTGAATATGAAGAAATAAGCATTATATTAAAACGTGCCGCGTTACTTTAGCGGCGAAAAAGCACCGAGATTATGCAAGTAGATTTACTAGTCTTGCGAGTGAAAAAATAAATAATAAGCTGTTCATTCTTGACCTTGGTCATATATTTTAATAGTTTATCTCTTTTTCCCTAGCGCATACATCTGCTTCCGCTTTTCCTTTTTTGATTGGAAGTTCTAAATAAAGAATTATTTTCTGCAAGTTTAAAATCTGTTTACGGAACGATTTCTTCAAAGAAAAAGAATAAATAATATTCTATTTTTAAGATCAGCTTTCGTTTACCCTTTATGCACCATTTTCAATTTTCAACGTCATAGATTTATCAGAAATTTATGTAGTCATTTCAAAGATATTTCTAAGCAATTTGGTTTCTTATTCAACGTCGTTATAAAAAATAAATAAATATTAGTAGTTAAATTAAAAGAGAAATTGAGTTGCCTTAAAAATGAAGCTAAATGAAATAAATCGAAATGAATGTAAGAATTTTCGAATTTGTATTTTTAGTAAATTTAACGAAGTATATATGTGTTTCTCATTGATTTCGTAATTAGAAATAACAGAGGAAACATTCAAAAACATGAATATTTGAAACTTTCAAATCCTGGAATGTCAAAAATTAATTTATATTGGTCTTTTTGAAGCTAAACATGTGGTTATCAATCACTTATAATATTAAAATGTTAAGATGATATGTCAAAGATCTAAATTTAAAAAAAAAAAAAAAAAAAAACTTGCATTTTTTTATTTTGTCAGGAAATTAATTTTAAAAGGATATCATAACTGTTTGATATCAAGTAAAATAAGATCCTAGTATTTAATCATGTCAATGCTATGTTATAATTAGAATTTGTAATGGCTCAATTTTAGATAAGAAGTTAGGTGATGTAATGATTTCTTGAATGATATAAATCACTAATTATAAAACTTCGTCAATTATTTTATATAATCAGGGCAAATGAATAAAATTGAAAAACAAATAAAACATATGTCAACAAAAATATCATCAAATTTCGCTGAAAATAAAATATAATTTAATGAAATGCTTTTCGATTCATTAATATTCAACTTTTTACTGTTTTCATAGGGTATATTTTTTAATATATTTTGCAGCTCTTTCTAAAGGTACTTTGCAATTTACAGTATTTTAATTAGCTACAAAATTTTAAACGGAAAAAAGAATCGATATTTTTTATAAATGAGTCAAAGTTTTGGAAATTTAAATTTTCAGTTTAACACTAAATAAAATTTGCGACCTATTTCAACTCTTATCATGAGTTTTTCTCAGGAAATAATCTTGAAAATATATTTTTCTGTGTATCTTGTAGGATAGTAATATGAATAATTAAACTTTAGCCCATAATACTTACGTTTATTTTCTTTCCTACATAGGTTGGTGAGCAGTGGTAATTATCTGCCCTCAAAATGCCAGCAGATTCTAAAGCCGATGCAAATGCTAAGGTACCCATGATAGGTGCGACAGTAACCAGGCTCGCAGAGGCACCTTTGGGATGCTGGGGTGCAGTAAGTTCATTTTATTAAAAAAAAACAATTATTTTAGAAATTGTTTCTTACTAAAATTGCTATCTGATAAGTTTATTGCACTAATTTCCCCTTTAAGTTCATAAGAATTGAAGTATACTTTTCAGTTGGAAAAATATCCATGATAATTTTTACTAACAGTATCAAGATATCTTATATTTCTAGCCACCATTAATATAATATATCAATATTTTGCCTTCCATCAAAATAAATAAAAGAAATTTTAAAAAAACTACATTCAAAATGAATTTAAAAAATGTGAAATTCAATGACTATTATGATGGCAGAAATTTTTTAACGATTATGTGACGTAAAACAATATAAATCTTGAGTAAATACACGGTAGTTATTTACTCAAGATTTATATTCTTTACTGTTATAAAAGATTGCATTGTTTTTTGAAAATTATTTTTCCAATATAATTTCATGCTTAATTTAATTTACATAAATGCTTATTATATAAATTGTAAAAATAATTGTTAAAATAATCATGAAGCTAAAATTTAACTCGATCGTTTTCGTACATTTGAAAGCAATAAATATTGAATTTGTTGCTATTAAATTTATACTATTTTTCAAAAGTAAAGTACTTTCTAAAAATATAAAATGTTAAATTTACTCCTATATTACATTTCAGTTTGTATTAAATCTATATCAGATTCATAAAGAGAACTGGTATTTTTTTTTATATTCTTTAGAATTAATGACTTTGGTTTTGAGTAACTGAACAGAATTATTGGTTAAATCAATTTCCTTATTATTTTTATAATTTAAATTTCAATACGACACAAAATTAACGTCTCGTTCATGAACATTTTATATATAAATTTTAGACATCATTCTATTTTCTTCATAATATTATATTTACATAAATATTATATGAAGAAATGAATATAGCCTGAAAGTTCATTGAGATTCATTCGCTTAGTTCTACCAATTTCTACCAATTTTTCATCTATAAAAATAGATGAAACTATAAGTTGAAATTTTTAACTTGAAAATAAAAAAACAAGCCAATTAAAATTGAATAAAGAATTTTTTACAAAGAAATATATTTATTTCATTCAATATGTTCTTCTCAAGTTCAATACAATTTTTGGGTACATTGAATATTAATCCATGTGATTTCATTCAACAGCTTATAAAACAGTGATTAAATTAATCAGTCTAGATAATAAATATTGTTAAAATGTAACTGTTATAAAGGCACAACTTTTTTTTGGCGTTTTAACTGTTATCTGACATTTTTGAAAATTTTATTAAAGAAGAATTCGTAAAGTAGCACCAATAAATAAACAATTGTTGAGAATAAGATATTAAAAAATCGTATACGATGCAAAATTAAGGTTGTAAATCATTTTATAAAAAAAATGTGATCTCTTTCGTTTTCAGACGATGAAATGGATGAAGATAAATCTCCTTCTGATGCTCACCATTGTGGGCGTGCTCTTAGGCATCCTGATTGGCTTTTTGGCGAGAATGGGAAATTATGGAGAAGATGCCATTGCCCTTGTCTCCTTCCCTGGTGAAATACTCATGAGGATGTTGAAAATGTTGATCTTACCTCTTATCATCTCATCTATGATATCAGGTATCTTTGCTCCAAAACATGGAAATTTTGCTCCAAAACATGAAAATTTTGCTCCATAACATGAAAATTTTGCTCCATAACATGAAAATTTTGCTCTATAAAAATGAAAACTTTGCTCCATAACATGCTATTTTGTTCCATAATATAGAAATTTAATCAGATTCTGGCTTAAAAATTTTGTTATTTTATATGATTTAGAAGCTGTCATAGGTAGCTTCTACAAATGATGCAAAATTAAATAATATAAAGGTCTTGGTCTTCATTATCACATCAACTACAAGATAAATGTATTTGTTTTTGAAGAAAGCAAAGACAAATTAATTACATATCTACTCCAATCCTTGTTGAAAGTATGTTTGAGTTGAGGAACAAATAATATTTTTTATTTTGCGACAGCTAAATTTTCAAAAATGAAAATAAACTAAAATAAAATAATATAAAAAACTAGATATAATAGGGCTATTTCTCGGCAATTATCTTCCGAAATCTTTCTAAAAGGCGTTTTTTGTATGTCATTTTAACAGCATAATTCCAAAACTCTGATATTCCTCATGAAACACATCTCTGAAAAACATCATGAAAAACATAACAGGAAAAATATCTTCTAGCTATTTCTTTCTACCGCTTTCTTACAAGGTTTTCAATTTCTAAGAATTAAATTTTTTTTTTATGCGTTTTTGACAGATTTCCATGCCGCTCTGCTTGCATTCATTTTCTAAAATTCTAGAGAGTCTATTTCGTAGATCTTGATGGACTTTTTAATATATTTTATAGTTAACAAAATATTTCCTTTTTAAATACAATTTCCTTTAAAAATATTAACATTTCTTATAATTTAATGAGAATTAAACATTCAAGTGAAAAAGAAGATTTTCTTTTTGTTATATATTCTTTTAATATAATAAAATGTTTCTAAATAATTATGCCATTAGTTTTAGTTATGCCAATTTTCATTTTCAAAACACAGAACGTGATAATATCAATTTATTTATAGAAAATAAAGTGTATAATTTTTTTATTATTGTTTACATCAATAATGCTAAAAAGATAATCTATAGGATTCGAAATTTGCATTTTCTTTTTATTTTAATATCACGCAAATAAAAACAATATTGATATAAAAGTATGCCGGAATTTCAATGATGAAACTTTGTCATCACCAGGATTTTCCTTGGTGGAACCATAGTTTATATTTATCAAAAAAAAAAAAAATTAAGTGAAACGAAAAGAATTATGAGTAATTAAACGTAGTTCTTCAGATAAAATTTCTTTTTTCTATATTTAGTGAAAATGTACCACACTTTCACATATATAAGCATAAGATTCCAGGCAAATTAGCCAGAGGGTGAAAAATGATCTCAGGGAGATAAATTATTCAATTTTTACGCATCAAATTCTGAGTATGTATTTGAAGAGTATATGAAGTATATCTTTGAAGAAATATCTATGTTTTTTTAATCAAAAATTTTAAAAAATTTACATGAAATGAAGAGAATTAAGATTTAAGTAATTAAACTAAGTTTTTAAGATAAAATTTCTTTTTTCAATGTTTTGTTTAATGCGTTTGAAGAGTATATAAAGTATATGTTTGAAGAAATATTCGTTTTTTTTAAAATTATTTTTCTAATGATCACACAATAATATAATGTCATTTACGACATTTATGTTACTATTTGTTGAATAGTACTCATTATTATTTCCTTAAATGTCAGGTCTTGCGCAACTGGATCCAAAGTCTAGTGGTAAGATGGGAGCACGAGCCTTAACATACTACTTCGCTACGACCATTCTGGCAGCAGCTGTCGGTATCGTCCTGGTGCTTATCATCCACCCTGGCGATCCCTCTATAAAGGAAAACGTCGGCACAGGCACAGAAGAAAAGAAAGTATCGACCCTCGATGCCTTCCTAGATCTCATCAGGTCAGTTTGTATTCTCAGTTCGCTCACACATCTCATATTCCGCACCAATTGTAAAAAACTCGCATTTTAATTGTGGAACATTTTCTGGTACTTTCTTCTTAATCTTTTAATTTCAATAAGTTTGAATTTTTATATTAATTTAAATGCAAAGATTGTTTATAAACAAATAATATATTTCCTCCTTTTTTACAGATAAACTTAGAGTTAAATGAAACACAAAGAATTAAGTTCCTTGTTATTGATTCTTAGAAAAATTCAACTTAAAAGTTTCAATGATTTCTTAAGCGTTTTTTTCTCGTCAATTTTCAGTTTCTAGGAAGTGCAACTTAATTCAGCATCTGATAACATGACTTTCAACTATTATTTTAAATTAGGGATCTAGATTTTGCATCTTTTGTATCATATTTGAAACATGACATTTATTTTCTGACAAGTGGCGTTATCCTACAGTACTTGGATTTAAGAAATCAGACAGAGGCAAATTATACCTGATACTTGCTAACTTTTTTTTTTTTTTTTTTTTTTGATGTGAGAAATGAAAATACATTGCGCGCTTAATGTGGAAACCACTAGAATAATTAAAAAAAATTTCTATGAGTTTTGCAATAAATAGATAAAAAAAACTGTTAAAGGCTTCATAGTTTATATAATATGCGCTATTTGTCTTTTAGAATGATATTTGAAAAAAATGCTAATACGAAAATAGGCTTAATAAATTTTAAAAAAAATACTTAAAAACATTTATTTTTTAATAATCACACACACATTGTTTAGCTATTAAACCCATGAAACTAAACCCTGAATGGAACAGCCAAAACTATCCAATGGATAAGTACTTAAAGTATAAGAATATAAAGGATAACAAAAAAAGCAAATCACAAATGAAACAAAAACTATCATAAACAGAAAACAAAGCAAATCTTGAAGGAGTTGATTTAGTATTCAAACATAACCCTCAACGTTCATAAATATAACATAAAAAGAGACAATATTTATATAATCTTTGTAATGAGTTACATTCCATTTCAAAATCAATCGAAGGCTGTAAACTGTCACGAAACTATAAAGGATCGTCTTAGAAAATCAGCATCATTGCAGAGGACCATGACCTAAGTTTCAAATATATGGTCTTAAAACTACTACTACTAAGTAGCACAGCACATGTGAGCCAAGGCCTATAGTGCCCATCTCTGTTTTCTTGACCGAGATGCCTTGGGGTGCAAAACATGATCAACCTAACTCGAAACCCCTAGTGTTTAGTTGCCAAACATACTTGACTCTCAGTTTATCGACCCACTGAAGGGATGAAAAGGCTGATTCTACCTTGCCAAGGCCCGAGGATCGAACCTTCGCCTTGGGAGAGCGAAACGCTACTACTAAGTCTCCGAACTTCCAAATATGATCTTAGTCAACATATTTAACTATATAGATTCCAAATGTATTAAATTCAAAATTACTTATGATCTATCATTTTAAAATCTACATTTGCTCCTCCATATGAAACTCATTGTAATAGTTTGAGTAATTATTTTAGCAGCAACATAAGAAGAAAACTTTTATCATCCTTAGTATATACCCAGTTTTATTTAATGAGAAAGATCAAATAAAATCATCTATTTGAAAAAAAAAATGATTAATTTATCATCTAAAAATGAAGTCTGTTCATGTTAAAAAAAAATTAATTTTAGTTCCGTTAAAAACAAATCGAAATTTTTTAACCCTTTCGTTACAGAAACATGTTCCCTGAAAACTTATTGCAAGCCTGCTTCCAGCAAGTCGAGACAAGTTACCTGAAGGAGAAGCCTAAAATAGTGAAAGTAGCGGATCTTAACGAAACAGTCGAGATCAGCAGCGTCATAAACGAAACAGCTTACATCACTAAAAGAACGCTCGTTTACAAGGATGGCACAAATGTTCTTGGTGAGGCTTCTTCAGCTAATTTTTTTTTGGTGATAAAAACTTCACTAGTAGGAGTAATATTTCAGTGTCTAATCACAAACGTAAAAGTGGCTCTCCAAATCAACTCGGATTACAATTCAGTATGGGAAGTTGATTTATTAAATTTAAATAATCCTTCTTCAATAGATACATTTCAGACATTTATCATTCAAAATATATTAATTGCGTTGATTTTCTTCAATGTATTATAATGTCTGCAGATCTTAAGCAGACAAGAGCACCATGAGTGTGAGCTACCTAAAATTTTTCTCGAACAAATTATTTAAAATGCAGAAGAAGTTATTTAGAAGCAAAGAAATTATTATTTGTTATTAGTAATTAGATTTCAAATTTCTTTCTAATTAAATATATTGTTTTAACTGTTAATACCATATAAGCAGTTGAACTAGAGAATCTAGGTAAAAATATATATATAAAAAAAAAAACTTATAATGGTTTCACTGAAAATATCGAATTAAATTTTATTTTAATTTTAAACAGTTTTGTTTTTTAAAATTTCACTATGTTTCATTTATTTAATCGATGACTCCAATTTACAGTATTTTTTAAATTTAATTGAATTAATTGTTATGATTTTTTTATTCTGCAAATTAATGGCAATAGCCTTTTAAATAATTGAAGTGAATGAAATGAACTAAGTTTTGTTTATTTGTTGTAATCAAATAGGTAGCTGAAATTTCACCACTAGAGGTCGCTGTCCTTGATTAAATGATATATTAAAAGTATTGAGTTAAATATCATAAAAAATGACAAATTAATGAAATCCTTAATTCATTACCCTTCTCAGAACTGAAAATACTCCTGTATATGCTCATTTCAAATATTAGTCTCTCCATTAATTTATCCAATGAATTATTATCAAAATAATCCTGAATATAAATAAAATAGAATTATTTTATTTGCTTGTTTATTTAACAGGAATTTGAAAGCAGAATAAAATAAAATCATGAAATCACGGGACATATAAATCAGTAACTAAAAGAAGTTAATTTCAAATTCTTATTGCTCTTATTGTCATATTTATGACTAAAACTTTTTAATGAAAATTAAGAATAAAAGTTCATCTTATTATTCTGATGCTAAAAAAATTGGTTGTAAAAAAAAAGATGATTTCAAATTAATATTGTTTGGCATGAAAAAGTCTATAGTTATATAAATAACTAAAAATGACTTTTCATCAATTTGTGTAATTTATTTCAAATTGTGTAAACTTATAACTTATGTATAACTACAAATAAAGATGATATTTTTTAATATTATTGAAATATATAAAAATTTTAAAATCAATACTTTTTAAATTTGGATTTATACAAATTATATTTTAAAGAAATTATTTAATAAAGTTTTATAGAATTAGTTTTTTTTTCTTTTTTTTTTTTTTTTTTTTTTTTTCAATTTTAGAACAAATAAAAAAACGAAAAATATCTGAGTGATTTATAAGGAATTAACAAAATATATGTATATATATATATATATATATATATATTCTAGTCTTAAAAAATATTCTATTAATAGTTACTGAAACCAGAGGTGGGATTCATTTTTAAATAAGCTATTATTCATTTAAACAATTTTTGTTATGAGTCTAGTATTGATGAAAATTTTCCAACTGGTACGTTTTTGCAAAGTGTCTCATATTATTTTATCTAATTACCTCTATTATATTAACTAGTTTTTTTTTTACAATATACATTTATCCTTTTATGATTCTTTTAAATTATTACTAACTGCTGTCTCTACTTTGCCAGGATTGATTGTGTTCTGCATTGCTTTCGGCATTTTCGCTGGAAACATGGGACCTGATGGTCGTATCATGGTTCATTTCTTCGTCGTTCTCAATGACATCGTCATGCGCATTGTCTATCTCATTATGTGGTAAGTAAAATACACATATTATGAAATTTTATTTACGTAATACATTCTGGAATTAATAGCATAGGCCACAGCATAGCGAGCTTGTTCAACTGTCATAAGTAACAACAACATAGATTTGCATCATAAATAAAATTTAAAAAAAACAGCTGAGTTATATGATAGTGTTAGAAAAGAAATGGGAGGGGTTAATTTATATAAATTTTTCTTACTTGTTGCATCTAGGAGTTAGAGATATTTTTAGAAAACGTTATCAAAATAATAGAAATTCTACTTTAATGGGAATGCGCTGAAATCAGATTGGAAAGTTCCATTAGTCGCTATCTTGCTTGATTAAAATAACAGCAATCAAAAAGAAGTTCTTAAAACATGAACTGGAGGGTTATGAATTCTTAAACTCACCCAAAATTCATAGCATGAAATGAGTAAAAAAAACAGTAATCTTGTAATGTGCTTATCTCAAAGTCCTCTTTTTATATCATTTTTAGTAAAAACTAATTTTAACTTATTCTTTAAACCTTTTTGTGAGGTACTTGTTTCTTTTATTGTAGAAGTAAAAAATTATTTCTTTATCCAAATAAGAGGTTCCTCAAAACTATTCTCATCACGTACAATCAATGTAGCGTCATATTTTTTGTACTTCAATCAAACCGAAATTCTTTTTAAGAGATTTTTTTAAAAATTCGAAATCGTCTGATTACTTTGCATAATAATTAATTCGTTATAATTTAAATGCGTTTTGACAAATATCTGTATGTTATCGTAAGATCAATATGTTACCGTAAAAAGAAGAACATGAACTGTTAACTCTTGCATAAAACTACTAACATATTACCATACATTAATACTTTTTGTCAATATAACTGAAAGGACGGAGACTTACACCATATTACTTCAATATTTCATCAAAACAGTTTGTACACTGTAATAACGGATTTTTATCATCTGAAATTCGTATGTCTGAAATAAACCTTTTTGTTTGGAATTCAGATAAATTATTTCATTGCTTTTAATAGATAATAACATTGACAGTATATTAAAAAAAAACTATTAAATTCTCTCTCGTTAGGGAAATCGTCTCCTTTTTTTCATATTTTCAAAATATCCATCATTAATTTTTTTCATGATGATAAATATGCAATATTTCATTTGGAATAAATAATTCACTTTTATGAGGAAATAAAGAAAATAATTTGGTTATGAATAATAAAAAATGCTATCTAGGAATTAAAGTAAATTTTATTTTTAAATGTGTGTATGGATCGATATGATTTTAAAGTTTTCAAAGTTATTTTGAAAATAAAATAACAAACTTGAAATATTAATCCTAGAATAAAAATTATAGTAATATGAACAATAAGAATTTATTATATATTAACAAAGAAAAAATTTTTAGTTTCTATTTCTAAATGTTTACTTTAAATTATGAACTATTTATTTTTGTTTCCTTTTGAAAATAATTATTCTGGCTAAAAGAATTTAGAATTTTCTGGGGAGACAATTCCAAATCAATCTGCCAAAATTCAATACTCGTCGGTAAGAATATGCTAAAAAAATATTAATATGCAAATCATCATTCTTTTGCTTCATTTCTATTGTCTTGCAAAAAGAATATTTGAAGTAATTGAAAATTTTATAATTACACTTTGACTAGTTCAACCAAAAATACGAAGAAGATTGTTTCTGTTCATTTTCTTTCTTACAGGTATTCTCCATTCGGTATCATGTCGCTGATTGTGGGAAAAATCATGTCCATTGCCGATCTTGCCCTGACTGCACAGCAGCTAGGTCTATACATGCTGACTGTCATCATCGGCCTCTTGATTCATGGCATCATCACTTTACCTGGAATATATTTCTTCATCACGCGGAAGAATCCGCTCACTTTTTTCCAAGGAATGCTGCAAGCTTGGGTCACTGCTCTTGGAACAGCATCCAGGTAGATTTCTGTTTTTATTAAGAGCTGCATCACAGGATATCGGTTCTCCTAAACTATATGTATAGGTAATCAAATAATTCATTGGGATTCCAATCACAAATGGTTAATTTGTAAATGGGGACGGTTGCCCTAGAAATTAAGAATTCGTGATAGAATAATTTTTCATGTCATAATTTTCCAGATTTTTTTTATAAAAATGTTGAACCTTACCAAATTTTCATTTGTGATTTTATTTTTGTTTGATTGTATCTGAATTGTATAGGCTAATACCTACAATTACTGTCGTTTATATGGTAGGAAATATGTCATAGTACAGGGTTAATATAAATGAATCATCAGGTTTTGGCACATTACTATATCTGAACTTGGAAACGTACATATTTCCATGACAATTCTTAAAAGGTGGCCTTAACTGAAGTCCTGTGCTGCGTATATGGAATGTGCATATGGTTGCCATGATTTTTGTTCGAATGTCATGTTCAAAATGGCGACTGGACTGCAGAAAGTTTGTTACAAAAACTTTCAAAGTGTGAATCGCTCATAACCTTTCACTGTGGGACTTCTTCACTTGGCGACTTGTTAAAAACTGCGTCTACGTATCACCATTACTTACCACTAAGGCTGAGTTGCGGAACAACATCACGTGTGCAACCTCAACTATCAGCGCTATGTAGCTGAGTTATTAGTGGAGTGAAATAAACTTGACATCTGCCATATCATTCAGGTAGCAAATATTGAACATCTATATTATGAACGTCAATCTTGAATACTTTCAGTTTCCTTTAATGCATGAATCACGTATGTAAACCAATCATAATCCGAAATAAATGTTTCGGAAACCCGATGATTCTTTTGTTATATCACTAAATTTTAATAATCGTTGATTTCAAGAATGAAAAAGATGAAGTTTGAAAAATAATTATGATTACTTTTATTGGTACCATATATATTGGTGATTTAATTTTGTAAATTATATAAGTGTAACAAAATAGTACATATTTTAAAAAACCACATACGTGTGAAAAAAACTTTAAAAGTAATAAAGAATAGCAGTACTGAATATTGCTAACAATGTTACTGAAATATGGATAGGAAATAACGCAATATGAAATTCCTTTGTTTTCGCAATATGGAATTTATTTATTACTTCACGGGCAAAATTAAATCATCAGTTGTTCTTGGCACTGAATTTTAGTATAATCAGATCTCTTTTTACATAAAAAATTATTACGATGAGATTTATACAACCAGAATACTTGAGCCACCAATTTCTCCATTAATTGTCATATCAATTTTTAAAAAAAATTGTGCCAGAGCTTAGGAATTATCAACCGATGCGGCTTAAAATTACGTGATTATTTATAGAGTCTGAGTGATGAAATAAAAATCTAAAGCGCTAAATAATTTTTTTAAATTATCAAAAGGTACATTAATTTAAGAAATCTTATTTAAACAATTACTATTTTCTTGATTTGGTGATTAAAGAGAAAAGAAGGCATCCTATTAAAAAAAAAAAGCTATTTTAGATTTGTATACACGAATAATGCAAAGACAATAGACGATGCTCTTTATATATAGATCGTCACATAAGAGAATAGTATTTAAATAGAAGATTTTAAGCTACGTAATGGTCTCAGAATTATTCATATTTAGTTGCAGTTATCACCGAATCGTTTGATTGCGAAATACTAGCAACTCACGGGACATTTTTGGTATATGACATTAAATTTTTGTTTGGTTAATTTCAATTTCTCAATACGTTGAAATTCAAATTTAAGAAGTGAATTTAATAAACTTTTCCAAAAATTTATAATTATTACAAATTTAATTCTTTCACACTGTGTTAAGTCACTTCTTATAAAAATTTATTCTGAAGAGTTCTCTACTTTTGCTATGGAAAATTTTAATTATCAAGAAGATTATGCAACACAGTGGAGTTGAAAATGATTAATTTCCGAAGTGGTTTATATATAAAGTTTATTTTTTTATAACTCTGGAAATATTTGTCCTTTTGTTCTTTGAGAAAAATTTCCAATTACAGTCCAAGTTTGTTTTAAAAGGAAATTTATATTCTGTCCTATGTATATGTATGGTATTTTTTTCGAGCATTAAAATTTATTAAAAGTACAGAATGAGACTCACTGGTAGATACTAGAACAATTGTGTTAGAAGTGCAACTACTACTTTCTTTCTAATTTTGAAAAACTGGTCAACGACAAAAGAAAAAATAAATCTTATTCATTAAAGTCACCAAATCTGATATAAAAAAATAAAAAATAAAAAATTTGATTTTTACAGTTCTTATTTACTACTATCTACACATCAAGTTTTTTCTCATAATAATTCAATTTCATTTTCCTTTTTGTCATACTGTTTAACTAAAATTTACGTAATATTTACTAGAAATAAAGTTTATTGGCTATAAATAAACTTAATCTTTGTAAAAAGAATGCACTATTTTTGGTTAGAAGCTCAAAAAAATGATTTTTAAAAACTTTACGGTAAATCAGAAGCTTTATAAGTTTGATAACTACAACTCTTTTCCATTTAGATGAACATGAATAAACACCGTTATTAACTTTTATTTTTCTGAGAATTACTCTAGAAAAATTTGAAACATTCGCTTCTCAAATTGGAAATAATTTCAATATTACTCTTTCATTTATTATAAAATATATGTGGCTGCAAATTTCAGTATTCGTGAATGATGGCTATGCGATAGGTGGATTGGTTTTATGCATTATCATATAATAATTATCTGAAAAGCATAAATTTGCAGAAATACATATTTAAAAATATCTTTAGGATAAAAAGGAAAAAAATTGGGTTGTATAATATCTAAACTGTGAGAAATATTGTGAAATGACACCTGAAGGTCTCTTTCTCATGAACATTTAGTTGAAAATATTAAATTCTATAAGTGAATCTATCTTTATCACTTTGATGACGTTTGCGTTTATGTATGAATAATTTTTTTCTCCTTAGTGCTGCTACTTTACCGATTACTTTCAAATGCCTGGAAGAGAACAACAACGTCGACTGTAGAGTGACGAGATTTGTCCTGCCTGTAGGAGCCACAGTCAACATGGATGGTACAGCGCTGTACGAGGCTGTAGCTGCTCTGTTTATTGCTCAAATGAACGGAATCCATCTCTCTGCTGGTGAAGTTATCGCTGTCAGGTAACAAGTATTTCAGTAACAAGTATTTCAGTAACAAGTAATTTAGGAAAAGAACATTTTTATTTGAAAGCACTATGAAAATAATCTCTTTACTTCTCACATAATATAATTTAACAATTCTAAATTATCGCAAAAAAGTAATTGATTAGATACATTCATCGAATGTATTTGTAGAAGACGGTATAAATTATAGATGATTCGTTGAGAAAAAAGAAACATTCAAAAGCGCTTTAATCCTTGAACTGATCAAGAATTAACATCAAATCGTTTGTTACAAATTAAATAAAAGTAACTGTTCTTTGCAAGTATGTAATAAGGAACCCTCACGTTTTAAGATTTCACAGTTCAATTAAGAAGTGTAATCTTGTTATATTTCATTATAAGAATTCTGTTCTGTGAATTTGACTGATATTTTTTAACGATAATTTTAACGATTATTCATTAAATATATTTCGTATTACCGTATAGAATATAAATTATGGTTACTCATATCAATTTATTGCTTATAAAGGCAATTACTGTAATTTTAATTATTGGCTGAATAGAATATGTGGATTGTATTTTGTATAAATATTTCTTAAAATTAAAAATATATATTTTGAATCAGTTGATATGTGTAATGCATTGTATCGCTTAGGATCGCTGAGAAAATGTGTGACTCCTCAGATAAAGTTTTTAAGACCTTTCAGTTATATAGCTAAACTCTAACTAATTCATTTACGCATGAAAATAATTTTTGACTTCTGAGATGCGGACGTTTAGAAATTTGTCAAAGTTCTCCCTTTATCGATAGTTTTAATGTAATGTTCTAATTTGTTATTTAAAATTTGTCATAAAATTTTTTTCGCTTATGGAAAATGTAATTCCATTCACTTCCCCATTGTTGAAACATACATCAAACTCAAAGAAATGAGAAGTATTATTGACTACGCATCATTCTGAAAATAAAAGCAGTAATTTTATCTGGATAAAATGGGTGTATAACTTTTAACGAATATCTCTTAAGGGTTTGATTGTTTTTTGATTTTATTCCTTTAGTTTAACGGCTACAGCTGCAAGTATTGGAGCTGCCAGTGTACCCAGTGCTGGATTAGTTACGATGCTGCTCGTACTCACAGCTGTTGGATTACCAACTCAAGACATTTCCATGATTGTAGCTGTCGATTGGCTACTGTAAGTTACTCTGTAAAAGCATTCCGTTCGATATCAATATGTTGTTTTCTCTTATACACCTCGCTAATAACTGTTTTTTTCCCCTTTAGTGACCGTATTCGAACATCCGTCAATGTTTTGGGTGATGCTTTTGGAGCTGGAATTGTATACCATCTTTCTAAAAAAGAATTGGATCAAATGGATGCCGAATTAGCTGCCAAAGAAGAAGTCGAAATGTTGGATACTAGAAAATTCTCAATTGGTGCGAGGGGAAGCATCGGAAGTGGTGGTGATCACAAAGCTCACCATAAAGGAGGAGAAGAAAGCCAAATTTAAACCTTAGCTTCGGTCTCCATTGCAAGGATAAATTAAAATTCACATTGAGATTGAATTTTAAGAGCGCTTACATTTTACAAATTTGAATTGGCCAGTATAATAGAAGAATGTACATTCTGACAATAAAGATGTGATGGATCATGCATGCAGACGTTTGAACTTAAAATTTTGAATGAATATATAAAAATGGAAAATAGTCAAGTAATGACAATGAGGAAGAAATACTGCCCAGTTCATGCATTCTTGTTTTCTGTATTTGTTAACTCTTGTGCGAAACAAATTTTAATTTGCATGTTAAAGCTATCTGGAATCATTTACGGCATTTGGCCCATGGCGCCATCTACATTTCTTGATGGGAATCAAATTCTCATAGCCTTTCTTCATACTTTTTTTTTTTTTAATTTAACTTTATTAATAAATAATAAGCAAAGAAAAGTGATCGAGTTAGCAATACTGAATTAAAGTTAAAGATTTTTATCATGAAAATTATTTTATAAGGGATTAATACCTGAAGTGAGATTGAATTATATAAAGTATGAATCTAAACTTGCTTGAATATAAAAATAAAGAAATGTTTCATTGTGATGTAAAGATCTTACCATTTATAAATATCAATACAGTTGCATATTTTCATCATGCTAAACTACATTTGTATTTTTATCGCATAAAAGTTTAGTAATTCCTTAAATTGTAATTGTAACTCGATTTATTTTTAATGTAAATTAACATACCGTAGATTATTCAAATATCATTCTCTAATTATTAGAAATATTTGGAAGAGTTTAAATTTTCTTTTTTTTTTCACGATAATAGAAATAGTAGTAACTAAATGAAATGTATATGTATAAAAATATCGACTAGATTTCAATTTAAGATATTTCTTCAGTTATTCAAAACTGATTTCTCATTGTATTTCAGCGTTTGAATAAAATTTTCTTACTTAAAAATTTTAATTAAATACAAGATTTCTAAGAAAGTATTACACATAAAAATGGGATACATTCTTAGAAATTTCAGTGGGAAGCAGCATTTTTATAAAAGAAAGACTAACATTATTCAATACTTATACTTAAATAATCTCTTTCCAAAAGTCAGTCCAATTATAAAGCAAGATATTGATGCAGTACAACTCCTTTTTTCACTTGCAGGCATTTATTTTGTCTTTCATACAAACTACTAAAATTTATTGAACTGCCAATTTAATTCACTATTATTAAAATATATATATATTTTTAAAGAGAGTAGTTCACTTAATTTAGGCTTCATTCAGTATGATTCGTAGATATTAATTGGTGTCTGTAACTCCTAAAGTCAGAAATACGAATTTATAATTGAAAATAGAGTCTGTGTGAAATTACTTTGAATGTTTCAGCCAGAATGAAAACATATGTAAAATGAGAAATTCATCCTCTTGGTTAAAGTTCTGATTTTGCTAATATTTTCATATTGTTTATTTTACATGCACCCTACGTTTAGAAAGTAAATTATCACTCTTTCATTTGAAATCATGCTATTTAAGTATGCAATTAATTTATTTACTCTTTTTTTAAAATTAAAAATATATTTTTTGTATTAGATTTTTAGAGCATTTTTAAAATTTTTTATTACTTGTTTTGATGCTATTATATAAGAAAGATATTGTTAAGAAAGCTGTTAATGCCGCTGTCTAAAACCATTAAATTGATATTCAGCAATAAAAATTTTTTATTATGATCTTAAATTCTCATCTCATGCTGTTATTAATGTGAAAATTCGTAAAAGTATGCAAATTTACGCCTTGGAAATTAGATCTGACACAAACTGTGTGATTTTATTTTTTATTTTGATGGTAATTAACCATGAATATGTTCAGAATTTATTTTATTAAATACCCCCAAAAGCATATTGTTTGCGTTATGTAATACAAAATAAGAATGTCCGTGAAAGAGCATTTATTCGTAAAAACATCTACAAACTTTGAGATATCTCTATGGGTACAGATATGAAATATCAGGTCTGTGTGTTTTTTTCCAGAAGGACTATTGATAATTATTTGTACATAAATCTAGCTTATAGAATCATTTTAGGTTGTGTCGAGGAACATTAACTTGTATTTTTCATCTGCTTTGTATTCTATGACAGTGTTTGTTGCAGAACAATATTTTACTCGAATCGTTCACTTTATTTACAGTGATTTGCTGTATCATTTGAAAAAATAAATAAATATGAACTCTTTTTTTCATTCGTTATTTCTATTTCATTTGTTTATGCCATTATTCTATATAACAAGAATTCAGGGATTTAATTATTTTATAACTCATATCTATATATTATAATACAAAATATATAAAATATCTAACAACAAAATAGTATAATATTATCAATACTTTAAGCTTACAATTTCGGGTAAAATAATTTTTAAAATATTGAAACCCGTGTAGGAATAATGAGTTGCTTGAAATAATTAATCTCTTAATTTATTACTAAAATATTCTTTTAGATTTTTTTAACTCTATCATTCAATTTTTCTATTATTTTAAATAACTTGATTTTTCTATTCTTTAAAATTGTAAAACATATCATTTGTTTCAAATGTCCCTGTGTGAATTTATGTTAAATATTTCCCATTAAAATAAATGAAAATATAATTAAACTAACGAAGAATTCTTAATTATGTTTCTTCTAGAAAAATATTTTTTTCTTAATTGATAACAAATCGCAATTAAGTGAAACTTCAATGTAGTTAAATAGAAAAAAAGGAATCCGGCTTCTATATGATGCTTACTCCACAGATAATTTGTGTTTTAAATTATTTTGTATATTAAACTAACTGTATCGTTATGACTCAGTTTGAACAGTATTCTGGAAACATAAATGTTTGTAAAGGATATGGAACTTTATAAAAAAGTGTCTCACTTCCAAAGTTACATAATACAGACTTATTTCACAGCAAGATTCAAAGTTGTACCAAAAATATTATTCGCCTGTGTTTAAAAAAAAAAAAAAAAAAATTGAGCAATTTTTTTTCCCACTTTTAAGTTTACTTACTAAATAATCATATATGAATAAAAATGAAATACATAAAAGACAAATTGCTTAAAAATTAAATTAAAAAAAAAGCAAACTATTAAAAATATCAAATAATTAAAAAGAAATTTTTTGCTGTAAGATTCTATATAGAAGTAATAAATGGATAATAAAATTTAACTGCTTATTGCAAAATGATGAAAAATATGAAATAGAACAGCAACAATAAAATTAAAATTATTGCTATTTATTTCATTTTCCAATTATCACTTAAAAGTTTCCATTCCTTATTTTAAGACCTTTTAACGGATTCCAACTTCTAAGACGCCAGAGAATAGATACATGAATCTTGTGAACATCTATGGCAGAGGAAGTCAAACATCATAAAATCACTGTATCACATCACTATATCATGAAACACTCGTAGTTGCCAGGGGGGGGGGATCGATTTGAATGTAATCGTAAAAATCTTACATATTGAATTTGGAAATTAAATGACGCTTACATTTTTCGCTTGTCTCTAAATTGATGAACCAGATGTTTTCAATCCTAATGCATTATTAAGTTCATAATTAAAATTGATGTGTTTCTAATTGTATTTTCCCACTCACTAATGCATAAGATCTTCTTTGTAATGAAATGTGCATGTTGCATTGTTTATCTCTAAGATTGATCATTTCACACTGAAACAATCAAAAAGCAAACCAGGCCGTTGTTGTTGTTGTTGTTATTGCACCAGCATACTTCCCTGTACCTAGCCCTGAGATGGACTTTACCAGTTAGATAGAAGCAGCCGGATGGAGTCTTCATGATTTTGAATCAGGGAGCAAGCAGAAGATTCCCAAGACTTGACCTGCCACCCCCAGATGCGTCACCTCACCTGGAGGACATTGCGGTCAGATTTAGTGTGCCCCGACCGCTTTTAGCGAAAACAGCGGAACCTTGGCTTGTCTGGGACTCAATCTCACTTCCTTCCGAAAGTCAGAATGACTCTCTCATTAATCAGGCCCAGTGACCACAATTTTGGGATGGGATATAAAATTATATAGGAAAATGGTACACACAAAATTCATAGGATTATGAAATTACAAGAACATGTAGAATCACAAGGCTGCAAAAATATATGGAATTACACACTTACAGGAATACACAGAATTATAAAAGTATGAAAATACGAAGGATTACAATTAATGACTTTAAAATGAACAACACACTAAAAAAAATGAAGGGCATCGGCCTTCCATCCGGAAGTGTGGGGTACAATTCCCGATGTCGCTAAAGACACGCCAAGTACATGCAATATAAGTGATCTTTAAATCTGTGGAATCGAAAGCTCTGTGGTTGGTTGTGTTTAGCAGTTACCATCAGAATAATGGTATGACGAAAATTTCCTCCCCCTTCAGGTCAATGTCAAAATTGATGGAGTGGATCCTCTCGTGGTGCCATCTATCGGAGAACTTAAAGAGCAAAAACGTACTTTCACCTTCGTGGTGTTCTGGTTAAAACGAAAGACGTTCTCTATTGACTTAAATTCGCATAGCCAATGAATAGCGAGCTTGGCTCGTCCATATGTCATAAATTACAACAAAAAATACAAACGTCTTTAATTGCGATTGCTTTGACTGTCTCCCTCAGTGTGTTTATTTCCCTGAAATCCGGATTTGCTAAGAGCCATGATTTCTTACCTACCAGTTCCATACCTTTTATGCTTTATGATTGATAATTTTTTTTAAATCTGTAGATATATTCATTTTTTACAGATTATCATCACATTATGAGGGAGTCAAGTGCTTATTAAAATTCGACGCATCTATGAACTCCTAGATGGATTTATCCCGAATTTACAACAAAGTTACACACTACGAGTTTGAAATTATTATGATATTTTCGTGATTCAGAGACATTTCAACATGAGCATTTATAAATTTACCAAACTAATTAGTTAAGTAAAATTCTTCAATAAATTTAGACTTAAAGCAGATAAGAAATTTATATAGAAAAGCAACATACCAATTTAGACTTTTACATTTCGATTACGTTATCTAATTTAACAATACTTTCACTAGCTAAAAGGCAATTGCTTTTAATTAATTTCAGGCCCTTACATTTAATTTCAACATACCACACATTATCTTAAGATCATTAATTTCCCCCGAAATATCATTGAAGCAAATATATAAATTCTTACCATTATATACATGCTTATTAGTAATTTAAGCAAGTACAAAAATTATTGGGCGAAAAATGAGAATTTCTATAATACCGACAATATGCAATCTGTTTTGCTCTCAATTACAGCATATATAACATAAGGTATTAAAAAAGAACTTAATTTAATGCACTAAAGTTAGATTTCAAATATGAAATCTTATGTTTTATATTTTTTATCTTTGACTACATATTAATGTTTACAAAAATTTGTCAAAACTATATTGAGTGTGAGCAAGCAAAAATTTCTACTGCAATTAATTTGAATACAAATATACCAGTAGGATGAAATCTGAATAATTTGTAAATAGTTTTTCATTATAGAATTAAGTTTCAAATTATTTAAAATTATTTAGGTGTTAAATCTGTTCATCAAAATATTTTGGTAACATAGTATTTTAATTATTTATCTATTTTTGTATACATAATCTCTTAAATATATAAATATATTTCAGCATTTTATACAATTCCTTGCATAAAATGTCAAGAAAAACGTTTAATGATTATCTTTCTGAATTCATCGTTAATGCAAATATATATTTGTATTTATTCATTCATAATTACTTTTATCTATATTTTACGTGCTTTTAAGCATATTTCACTTATATTATTTTCATTTTATATACTTCTAAAGATATTTCTTCTATTGAACTGTCAGTTTATTTTAAAATAATTACAACGCTTTATGTGTTTTTTGCTAAAAAAATTCTTGCTATCATCAGAGCATATCAGTTGGAAGATTTTGGACACAGCTAATATACGAAGACAAACCCCCAACCATAGACACCTACCTCGTTTCTGTCCCAAGCCACGGAGCTCCAGCAACTCACTAAGGGAGAATTTGGTCAACCTCTCAAACATTGCTCGGCAAATGATGCTTCACTTAAGCGGCTTGAAGATACTGAGTCATTCGAAATTTACCAAATATACAGTAGAACTCTATATGTCCACGTTCCCAGAGTTCAGAGTGCTAGCAAGAAGAGAAGTATAAGCAAGAAGAGAAGAGTGTGACAATGGAATTCTCATAAATGCCAAATTCTGCAACAATATCAGTGAAAGACGAAAATTCTGCTTCGCTATCAAAGATGACTTTTTGGTTGGATCGTGGATGAGTAATCAATTGTTCCGTTACTAAATAATTTGAAACGTTTATAACAATATAAAATAAGTAATTATAATTTTGCATCTTTATAAAAATATATTAACAACTATATTCATTTCATTGGTTGACTATTTCTCTTGCGTTATGCCAAATTTAAATTTTAAAGTAAGGAAAAAAATGCATTTTATTACAATCACCATAAAAATAATGCAAACATGAGAGTGAGAACAATACTACTATTAAAATAAAAAAACTGTGCACGTCAGTGTTAGAATAGCAGAAAGTAAATCACTCAAGCAAATGCAGCATTTGGGACATATAATGTATTCCATAATTTATGAAATAAATACTAGTAAGCGTGACAGAGAATATGTTTCCAAATGTTTCATAAATATCCATAGTAGAAAAATTTAATTTAAAATTATTTATTTAGTTAAAGTCATCACATTTTAATTTCTGCAATATTTTTTTTCACTAATTTTAGCGCTGAAATAGCTGTTTATTTTAACAAAATATGTAATAAAACAGTTAATAAACGAAAAGCTATCTTATCTGAGGCTGCTTATAAGCAATTTAAGACATTAAAATCATTAAATAAAATAAAATTTCATACGCAGTTGAGTGAAAAATGATTTATTTTTCAATAAAATATTAAATACAAAATTTATAAATAATACCTATAGCTTTTCTTCTATTCCCTAGTTAAAAATAATTATTTTTTATCATAAAAAAACTAATTTTAAATTTAGATTCAATTTTTATAATATTAAATTATATTTTTAGCATAACTTTTTCTTAATTTTTAGCTATAAGGGGCTTCTTCTATATGTACCTGTTCTTAGAAGTTTGATTTTTCTTTCGAGACGATTCTTAAAATAGGGAAATAAATTTAAAAAAAGGTATTTTTTGTAAACTCCTTTTTCATAAATCTTTATATGTTTGTAAATATATATAATACTCAAAAATTAATGTTGCGGTTTAGTGCAAGCCAGCGAATTTTTAAACTTCTGAGAACACACAAATTTTAATTAACATTATTTTAGGAATTCTAAGTGCTAAAATACTTGAATCTATCATGAAAATAGCATTTATTTTCATTTTGCGACCCAGTTTTAATACAGGAGTTATATTTCGTTTCCATCATCACTACTAGATGGCGCCATTATGAAATGATATTTATAAACAACACTGAAATACCAGAAGGTGAATATAATGAAAAATTTTAAACTCTGCACATTAATGATAAGCTTCATTGTCTCTTATACATGCATAACGCACCACTCACAAAGATGATTATAATTAAATACTTTAAATGGGAAAAGCTTAATAGAAATATGTTTTGAATCGAAAAATATGAATTTATGAAAAATTACAGAGAAAAATGAAAAGGTTTTAAATAGCAAGATATTTTCCTAAGGCAAAACAATAAAAATACATTTTATATGTCCACGAACAAAGATTAATGTTGATAATATGTAACATATTATTTAAATTTATTGAAGTCTACTATCACTTAATAACGAAAATATATTTAAGTATTCCATATAATATATAACATATATATATATATATATAATTTCTATATATTAAATATATTTAAGTATTACATAATATAATAAAATAAGTATTACATAAAATATAAATCACAACAAGAATTTAATTTAAAAAGTTTACAATATTTTAAATTTGCAAGATAATTTTTAATTGATTCGAAGTTAACATCAAGAAACAAATTTAAATTCAAAGTAAATAAACATAATATAAAGAATAATTTAATTTATATCTTATCTAATGATTAAAATAATTTTTTCGATATTTTTACTGAAATGCTTTTTTTTAGCAACATTAATTGTAAGTAAAGAAATAATGAATTGATTAATCTCTATTCAAACTTTCCAATGGAAAAATATACATTTGTACTGCCTTTTATAATTTATTTCAAATATGTCCTCGGTGTTTATATCTTATTAGGCACATAGAATTTGTTATGAGAAAGAAAATGCGCTGTTAATTCACTCTACTCGTGCAAAAATGGTAGTGGTTAAAAACTACTAATTACAAGGATCACCGCAAACTTCTAATTATGAAATCCATTACGAAATTAAGATATAGCATGATAATTGCACTTTATGTAATCACTTCTGTTAAGCACTAAGTAATTATGGTTTGTGTCGTAGGTTCAGGAAATATATTTTTATTAAATGGTGAACCATACTCGAATGATGAGTGTTCAGAAGTTGCATATTTATTCCCTGCAATGTATAATTAAAAATAAATTATTTTTAATCATATTGTTCAGTTTTGTACATGTTCAATAATTTTTGCATCATTATCAATATTTAAAATGATAATTAGGAAAATTTTTATTTCAGTAATTATTTTATTCAGAATAACAACTGTTTTGATAATTATTTTAAAAGTATATAACAAATTTATTTTATATTAATTATTCTGAAAAATATGCTTTTTTTTTTTTTACAAATATTGGTAAATCAAATTTCTTCGTACTTCGTATCTGATATCAAGCTTTTTAAAATCAAACTAAAAAAAAGTAATTTTCTTTAAAAAAATTAAAAAAAATTAGTGAAGACACTAAAAATATGTGACTTGAATAAAACAATATGAAGGGTTTTAAGAATAGTGCAATTTTAAAATTACTAAATATCTCAATTAAAAATGCTGTTATTATATTAATTACTAAGAAAATAAATGGATAAAGTTTCATAAATTTCAAAATTCCTGTAACTTTACTGCTTTTACTTACTGTCTTATTTAAAATTTAACTGAAAAATCCATCATTTAAACTGCAACAATAAAACTGAAATGATAATTTCTGAAAACACAAAAAATATTTAATTAATTACTACATACATTTTTAGCATCAGGAGGGAAATAAAATAAAAATTTCGCAGAATATAGAAAAATTATATATATATATATATATATATATATATTTAAATATATGAAATAATATTAACAAACGTTAATTTCCACACAAAGTAAATAATTTGTTGTAAGATTTAATGAGTAAAAATATGCCGTTAATGTTTCCTTAGTTTTATTGATAAATATAATTTAATTCTCTTTTAGTAATCTATACTGAAACTATAGATCTCACTGTTTTTCTTATTCTTTTGACTATTATTTTTATATTTTACACACATACAAAAGATGATACAACACATACATACAATGACACATACAAATGAAATGATTATTTTATCTGAGCCACTTATTCTAAGCATACTTTTGCTAATACAGAAAGAATTTTAATATCTGAAAAAACTAGACAAATTAGTACCTTAGTTTTTTTAAACAATATTTGTCTGTCATAAAATTAAAGGTTTTATGGTTTAGCTTCCGCACAAACATTTGGTTTTGCAATATAATGCAATTTAGAGAAGGATGAATATCAAACATTTATTGTTTATTAAAGTTATATTCCTTACTTAGTGAAATATTCAGTTTAAAATATATTAACTTTTCATAGTTTTTTTTTTCCATTTAGATTATATATATTCCTATTACTCATATTTCTGGTCACAATTTACTTTTCAGATTTTTTATTATTTTACCTCCTTCTTAGAATTTAAATACTAATAAAAGTAGATATAAATATTTTATATTGACTAGAAATTCATTACTATCTGAAAGTTCATTTAAGAAAACCTTTTCTTTTTTAAAAAAAAATTACATCTTCTCTCATTAGCTTGATTGATAATGTAATTCACAGTTATTTAATTTAATAATGATAGATTCCTTTATGCAATACTTAAATTGAATTTCTTATCTGAAGAAAAGTATCATAAATGCGTCATTTGGAAATTGTAGTGTGTTTTCTAAGACATAATACTCTTACCGACAATTAATGTAATGTTGTGCGATAATTTTTTCATCAAAATTAATTTGGTGAAAAAATAATAGCATATTGATCAAGACATTAAGTTGCAATTTTAGCATCAAGCTATCATTTTATATTTACTCATTAGTTTGACTTAAATATTTTAATTAAATATTATATTTGGATATTATTAACATTCATGCTCGAAGCAGAATTTGAACCCGGGATCCCCAATGCAGAATTCAAGAATGCTAACCACTCATCCATAAGTAGGCCTTATTTTTTAATATTACAGAATGTATTTGGTTTGACTACTGAATTGCTGTTTGAATAAAAATAATAATTATAATAATCATTTGAGAAAAATGATAAAGTATCTTTCATATCAAAATGCTTAAATAATAACTTAAATATATAACAAAAAATTACCAATGAGAATGAAAGTAGATGGAAAAATATTTTAAAAAATGTGAAAGGTACTTCAATTTAATTTTGTATATTTCCCTGTCAAAACTTTATTTTATACATTCAAAATAGGAAAAAATCATAATATTTTCGAAAATTTAAGAGATTATACGCAACTTTTTTTTAAATGTTTATAATTATTGCACAATTTTTTTTGTTTATTTTTAATATTCTAAAACTAAGCACACACACACAAATTCTAACAATTCAACGTAATAATCACTATAAGTACATTCTGATTTATTTCATAATGTATTAAGAATGCAACATGGAGATTTAAGTGTGAATAATTTGAAACAGCATTTATTGATACCTGTGATTTTTCCAAAAATAAAGTAAGTTTCAATTTAAAATAAAGAGTATTAAAACTTGATCACCTAAATAAGTATACAAAATGGAGTAGAATGTCTTACTTAATGATGAATCATTCACATCATTTTAGAATTTGTATTTAATAATTTAAATAAAAAAATACTGGGAATAGTAAAAATAGCTTTTTTTAAAATTTATTTCTATTTTATTTATTTATTTATTTTTGCACAGTCTTAAATAAGAATTTTTTTAAGTGGAAAAAAATTCATAGATAGAAAATGAAAAAAATAAATCTGACACAATTCCTAAATTTATGGTATAGTAATTTAATTAAAAATTTAGCTTTTGTATACAATAAATATCGTTTTTTTTTCTGAAATTAGAATTTTAAAAAAAATTAAAATAAAAAGAGCTCAATATCATTCTTTATACTCATTTCCTGAATATATTCTGAAATAAATAACTACACCACAACCAGTTGCTGTAATAATTTGTTTACGTCTAGTTTCCTTCTTATGTAAGAAACATTTATATTTAAATTATTTGAAACACAAGCTTACAATCATAAACTGTTAATGTTTTTAAGACTTTAGTTTAAAGAAAAATAAATAATGGAACACATTTTAATATTTTTTAAATCATCACATTCGTTCATCAATTACTTATTTGAATTTTTTTTCAAATAATTTTTTTCTTTTGTATATTTGCTTTTATATAAGAATCTCTTAAGTGACACACGAATGCTTATTCTTATTACTAAAGTTTTATTTTATTGACCATGATTCAAAAATGAATGTTTATTTAGAAACACAAAATTCACAATTCTGCTAGGCAAAAATTTTTTTTTCAAATGAACTAAAAATAGTTTATATTATTATTCTATCCCAATAAGCAATTAAATCCATAATGATGGAAAGGATAATGATTTCGAAATACAAAATGCATTGAATCAAAAATGCCTGTCGCTATAGGATTTTTTTCCCATCATTAATGCTAGATTTTACCTCAGGAAGTGAAACAAAACGCTGAGTGAAACAAATCATTAGACTGTTGTATTTGATGAATTCCGTATTTAGACTCTTTCGTGCTATCTATTTTTATAAAATTAAGACTGCTCTATTCTTCGATTATTTTTTCTTGTATGGTTCTTAAATTTTATATTATCTGCACTGGATTTTTATTTTATCTAAACTTTCCATATGATGAGAAGAATGTACACCATCACACCATCGAATTAAATCCTTTTCACGGCAAAAGAAGACAGTTAGAAACGAATTTAATATTTTTTTTCTTTTTTAGGGGAATGTGTGTTAAAGATATGAGTGATAAATAATATTAAACTTCAATACAAGCATGCATTAATTTTTTCCCGATAAATATATAGAACAGAAAATATCAGATTAAGTTCAATTTTCTGCATTTTTTTTTCGAATTTTTTACACCTTGGTGCAAACAGAAATCTTAATAGTAGTAATAGGCTATAATCTATTTTTATTATAATAGATTTTTCTCAAATTTTTCATACACACTAAATTATACTATTTTAATATGCATAAAAAATTTGATAAAAGTTAAATTTATCATCTCAAGTAAAAAATTGAAAATTGAAGGAAGAATTTTTTTGAATTAACATAACGTACATTATAATAATTGCCAGAGATAGATACTCAAAGAACTTAAAGTTTTAACATCAAAATTGTATTATTGTTTTCTGAGAGAACTTTTCATTAATATTAGACTACATTCATTTGTATAACATTTCAATAATACGCTTTAATATGTTAATGCTTTCAGCTGCTATGCGATCGAGGTATTACTGTTCGGTAGACATTTGAGAAAATCGACAACGGAAGTCCAGACAAGAAATAGAAATGAAATTTTACCCTCCTACTCGTATCAATCAAGAATTACCAAATTTAACGTTTTCTATTAGGAATGTCACAATCTTGTCATTTAACAGGTAAAATTTTCACATTTTAATTGACAATAACTTAAATTCTTTATATATTAAAAGCAATTATAAATATCTTCTATTTCACATAAATATAATAATCCTCCTGATACTGATTTTCTTCATACATAAATAATAAATATGATTAAGGGACGCTGTGTATGTTACGAGGAAAAACTTAATTTAAAGTATATTTATCACAAAACATCATACAAATCAAATCTTAGAAAAATATGCTTGTTAACTACATTGAAATAAGTCCGTAATAGTTTTCGATAAAACTCATTCTAATTAAAATACTCATTACATTCTAATTAAAATATTTTAAAAAATTTATTTCCCTCATTTAAAACCTTTTCCTAATATATACTCTATCTAGTAGAAAATAATTAATTTTTCTACAAAAGCTTTCAGTTCCTTTAAAATGACCGCTGGAAAATGGTATTTTTCATTTATCTTTCTACAAGGTTTTAGATTTTAAATTTATTAAATTTTCTCTCAATTCTGTACGTTGGAGATGTTTTGAAGCGTGATGCAAAACGGGTTTACGAAATAAAACGTAAAAAACTGCAATCCTTGAGATTAAATATATACGTCTCAGCACTGAAATTATTTACGAAATTGCCCTCATATTTTGAAGTTTAATGATAGTACTGTCCATATGTGTTTTCACTTCTCTTGTTAAAATTATTTCTATATAGAAATGTAAGTCAAAATATTACAATTCTGCTATTGAATTTGTGAATAAATTATTTATTAAAATATATATAGGGTAACATCAAAAATTTAATTAACATTGAAATATTCAACTGTAATTTTTCAACGGCATCAGATCTATAACTTCTCAAATTAAATTTCATTATTCTGACTTCAATGAAAATTAAAGAAAAATAAGAACTTATTTACATTCTTATAAGTAAATAGCAAATGAATGTTTGCTATTTACTTATAAGTAGTTAGTTACTTATAAGTAGTTATATATTATTATTAAATAATATCTTACAATGAAAATCGTTGTCTATTTACAACGCAATATAAAAATATATGCTATAAAGTTTGAAATAAAATTACAAGACTTCTTAGAACTTTTTTTTAATCAAAGTGAGAAATATTTAAAATGAGAAAACATTAAATTTTTTAAAGTAAAATTTTTTATAGTTTTTGATAGTTTTGTAATAATTCAAAGTAATAATTTTAGCACAATGAGTTTTACTTTATAAAGCTCTAATGCACACAAATTCTTTATCATAAATTAAAACTTTATTACAATTTTCTTCAATGTACATTATTCCTAATAATTTGTAAAAATGGGAGTTTTTAATATAATAACATTTAGGTAAAAGAGTAAATTAAACATGGGTAATTTTAAATATAGATTTTTTTTTATTTTAATGTATTCATACGCTTTAAATGAAATACTTTATATATATTTTAAACTTTTATGATTTCAAAAACATTTAAATTTATTCAATATTTCATTAATAAAAATATATAATGGACAATATTTATATTTTTTTATGTTAAATAAATAATATAATTAAAATTCAATGTTAAACAAAAACGTTTCGTTTACCTCTAAAATTTTAAATTATTTTATATATTCAATAAATTAAACTATGCCAGGTAATGTTGTAAAGAAAAGGTAATGTTGTTTCACAGTTTAAAAAAATGTTGCCTATTTTTTTAAACTTTGAAACAACGTTGTGTCCCTTTTTAATAACTTCTGTATAGGCATGTACAACTGTAAAATTATGCAACTAAATATTATATTAACATAATTTTATTTTACTTCTGTTTAGTTAAAGAAATGCTATTTATATTTGAATATAAACATAAATATCATTTCCATATTATTTGGAAAATGTATGAAATGAAAATAAACAATGCTAAGAAATTGTTTACTTAAAAAAGTCAGAATATCAGCAATGATAATGAATAATTTTAATGACGAGTGAGAATAAGACACACAGTACAATGTAAGATATTTAAATACAACAAAAAGTACATACAAGAACACATTGCGATCAAATTGTTAATTTGGTGGATTGCCTTTCAAGTTTCTTCTTATAAATAAGGGCGAAAAATTTTTTTTCAAAAAAAAAACAACTCCCTCCTTAGAAAATTACAGATAATAACATGCAATGAAAAGACAAACTGCATGCAGTTTAACGGGTACAACACATTTACACATGAATCTTAAACTGTGACTGTAATTAGAAATTAGAAAACAAACGATCAAATCAATATTTTACTTTTTTCATTCTTAAAAGTAAATGGTTACCTTGTGTGTCTAACACTATGTGTAAATTAATCCATAAAATAAATGCTTCTACAAATCAAAATAATGTTCTTTCGTAAAATTAAGACTTAAAAATCTACTTAAGGATTTTGTTTTAATGACTTGTAGTATTAAAAATCGTTTGTTTTCTTCAATATAAATATTAAGTTATATCGAAAATCTAAAAGAAATGGTTATATCTATGGTCACAGTCTAAGTTTAAATACAGATGATAAAATTAGATGAGTCATTTAAATAAATGAATTATAAATAGTTCATTGTTTGAGAGAAATGTTTTTTTCTTTTCTTATTGGCCTTTGCTGGAGATAGTCAGCTCCAGTTGATGGTAAAAAAAGGGATTCGTAGACCTGAAAATAGACAAAATCAATATATTTAAAATATTCTGATATAAATAATAAATGATTTATTTCATGAGGATCTAATTTATCGAAATTATAATTAATATAAATTAAAAGATTTGGTCAGTGTGAGAATTAAACAATTAACAAAAAACGATGCAGAACATAAAAGAATTGGCAAAATCATGTGACGTTTACGCTATATAAATCCAGAGAGTGATTTAATCTTCGTACATCTTTCTACTAGAGGCCGAGCAATTTGCTTCAAAATTGCATGATAATTGAAAAGTGTAGTACCTTACTCAAAATAAGCAAAAAAAGTAGGATTTATTCTAAGAATTTTTCTGTCAATGTATGTTTCTTACCTGAGTTTGTTAAATAGACTGCCTAGTTTCAGATCATACAAGGTAGCTGAGTGTATCGTAAGGAGAAGCCATATTGCGAATTATTGGCATTCATAGAAGCATCGCTGTTGCTTTTAACACGTAACATGAATGGTTTGCTGCGAGCTGAAATGGAAAACATATTCAATTTTTAATAAAATTTCATTCAATACATACAATTTATGGACATAAGATTTGTAAAAATGATATTTCAATATCTTCTTTTATAAAATAGGATTCTAATGTTCGTTACTGTTGCTTTTGTCATCCGTACAGTTTATTAGGCATTAAGCAAGAGTCTTGGTAAAATTATTTTATAAATTTCAACTTATTTATTTTCAACATATGTTAAGACAATTTAATGAAAGTAGTTCTATTCACTTATTTTATAAGCGCTTTTAAAAAGAAAACTTTCATTTTAATATGCGTAAATTTTTATACAGAGCAGCATAATGCTAATTCTTTTCACAAATAAAACATTCTATTTTTAATAAATTAAAGATATAGTAAGCTTACTGAAGGCTGAAGAGTTTTTAACTAATAAATTTTTTAAGTTCTTCATATGATACCATAGACATTAATCTACGGCTTACAGAAATTTTCATTAAAAAAATCTCTTAGAAAATTTTTAAAAGAGCAAAAGAATCATACCGTGTGTTGCGTAATGTGCGTATTTAAATAATGAAATTTATATTTTACATCTAATTCATAAAAAATGTGTAATTTAACAGCGGAATTCTGTCAATTATTTTTTTCTTTACAATGATTGTTGTAGATTCCAATATATATATATATATATATATATATATATATATATATATATATATATATATATATATATATATATATATATATCTCATTTTAAGTATAAATATTCATAATATATATATTTTTTTTTCCAAGAGTATTCCATTATATGCAATAATAAATAGAAATTTTACTTAAATTCTTATAGAAAATTTATTTTTACCAGCTTTTTATGGAAATTCTATTCTTTATTAGCTATTATATCCGGTTCATAAATTTAATTACAATGTGAAGTAATACGTGGAAAAAAGAATCAAAATCAAAATTATGGAAATATAAGGAAAAGTGATTTAAAATTGAACATTGAAATTTTACGAATATACAATTTACGTTTAAATTATAATTTTTACATAATAGTGCACTTACAAATCAACAGGTCTCTATCGTGCAATTTTGTTCCGCAGAAACGATCTTCGCCAGGGCCCATGCCATCTTCGGAGCCTTGGTCAATGCCAACGAAATCGTCTTCATTGCACATGGAACCGCTGGCCCCACCGTCGTGAGGAGCGCCCCAGGAGAAAGCCCCTGGACTCTCCGTCTCCCACTTGATGGAGCAGAAGTTCTCCTCCACCCTCACACAAGATGTGTAGCGGAGATTGCTGAGGTAGCGGACCTGACCTTCCATCCTGGGTCCATAATTAAAGCTCCTCACAACATCGCTGGGATTCCTGAAGTATTGGAGGCAACCTGCTGGGGCTGAAATTAAGGGGAGAACACGTGGGGTTTAATAAGAGTCAAAAGTGGGAACAAACACAAATTTAAAAGTTGTTGGCAGAGGTCATAACTTGGTAATTATCAAACATTGAAATGTGCACAATGCTTTTGCTACTGTTTATAATAAAATAAAATGTAAATCAGATAAATCCTTTAAAGCTAGCTCGATTATTTGGTAAAAAAAGCATGCAATTTATTTAAAATGTATTAAATATAAGCATACCCATATTCAGACTTCCACATTCAATCATGGATATTTTGATTTTCCACCTTCTGGACATTTTGTCACCATTGCTGACCACACTCAATACTACTGGGTTTCCAGAACCGCGACCCATGTCCACATACACTGTAACATAAAAGCAAAGATTTTGCTATTACCGAAAAATATCGAAACTTGAAAAACTGTTAAATCAATACTTAGTCAACATATTTTTTACTATTAACTTAAAACATATATAACTCATTACTATTGTTAGGTTTTGTAAACTTTATTGTATTACTTTTTAAATACACGCGTCAGTTAATAAAATTCAAATAGAAATAAATGATTTCTTATGAATATAACATAATAAATAATTTAAATTTTTAAAATGACTCAGTACATTTTTAATTGTATTAAAAGTTTGTTACTTCTTAATTACCATAGAAGATATTTATTTTCTTATTAAGTCAAGATTATTAAAAATATTTTGAAATGCACATATCAGATGGTATTGGGAAACTATTGTGATAAATAATCCATTGATAATAATTAATTTTTTTTTATTTATGAATAATAATAATAGCTATAAAATAATTATTGAATATCGCTATATATTTTTAGTAGTGGATATATTCTTTAGCAGTAGTGGATTCTTTAACTAAATTCAAACACTAATTACATATAAAATATAAATAATATTTATTAATGAATATCTTAAGATGTGTTTGATATGAAAATTGATTTATAAATAGACCAAGGTGCTTACAATGCTGTCCTTTATTTTCACCGCACAAGATGGGCAATCTCTCTCCCACAGTGGTTCTCACCATGAAAGAATCGGTGGTGCACAGTCCCATGTCGTCAGGTTCAGAGAGGAAAAACTCGTGCATGTCCAGCCTCAACTGGCAGACATTGTCTGGCTTTTCGATGGTCACTTGGCAGGTATCTGTGCCGTTTTCTTGGTTGGGATAGTTCCTGTTCACGAACACCGTCTCATTCTGGCTTGTTATGTCACCACAGGTGAATTTAGCTGTCGAAAAATAAAAATAAATAAATAAAACAAATTAATTAAATACGAATATTAACTCAAATATACTTAAGATGCATTTTAAACTGCAAAAAAAGTAAAAAAAAAATCAAAAACGAGGAACTCAAAATTTTTTTTTCTTTCGTTAAAATCGAGGACTGAGGTTTGCGATCTGAAGTAACAATTCATTTTCTGTAATAATTGATTGCAATTTAAGTATAATTAATGCGTGATTTATAAAGTGCATGGAGTGAATATCAATACGCAATTATAAATTCCATCACACTCAGTTAAGAATTCTTCTCAGCAGAGTGAAGGATCATTTCATTATTCAGATAATTTACTTCATTAGTATTGAAATAATTATAAAAAAAAAATAAATAAAAAAAATTTAAAAAAAAAAACTTTTCCATAAAGTATAAAAGCGCATTGTGATAAAACTTAAAATAAATAAGTCGTATGTAACTTTTATATATTATTTTGCAATTTTAGTTCAAATATATGTATTTGAAAGCTTATTTTTATAAATTATACAACTAAGAAAAATAGTTTGATGAAAAGTGGCTCTAATATATCAAGCATATTACCCGTCATTTATAATAAAAGAGAAACGTTTCCCTTTTATTCCAAATTATATAATATTTTCCGCCCACTGAGCATTACCTAAGAGAATCTCATTAATTATTCAGAAAACTATCAACAGCGAAATACAACTATATTTCATTTCGCATTCAATGCGCAAAAATAACAGAAGATATCTTTTAATGTTTTTTCTTTATTCTGCCTAATATATTATCACTATTTATTTCCTGAACATAACAATATATTTATGAGAATTATTGTTCATGCCAAAACGATCTATTTAAGAATATTTATCAAATGTACTTGATATTTAAGTCCAAAAGAAATGAAAAGCTGTAACTTTATTGATGGGCTTACTTATATGTTTACTTTTTCATATTATATTTCTTGTTTGCAATAAAATATTTCTAAATGAATTTTAATTATCTTTTCTCGTCATTTTCAGAGAGTAGAACTCAGTTTTAAACCAACCATCTCAGCTTATTTACCTTAAAAATGTTTAATTTCACTTGGATTCTTTCGATGGACATATTAAAAATATTATATATATTATTTAGATCTATGTTATAGCATGCATAATGCATTTAAGTTCCATTCCTAAGAGCGACTTAAGATTCTAATAGGAATATAAGCATCGTGGAAGAGTATGATGAGAATGTAGCAAACATTTTAAAAGTGTGATATGTTTGTGATGTCACCATTGCAATTAAATGACAATGGCTTATTTATTACTTATAGTTTATGCTTATGTGTTTGGCAATAAAAAATTCAAAAAAAAAATTCAAAATTGATTAAAGAAATAAAAAAATACTGAATAGAAAGATGACTCTGTTTCTTAAACCAGTTGCTAAATAAACTACGGCATTTGATTTCAAGTTTTTCATCTATATTTAATGAACTAGAAAGACCTCTCAACGGTATCCTTAGCTAGACATGTTGGTGGGGCTCGAGTACTCTGATAACCCTGGGAGCTATGCCGGTAGTAGTTAAACTTCCAGAAAGGTCACCCATGCCGGACAGGTTCCCGTAGGGTAGGAGCCAGACTAAATGGGATGCCATCAAGAGCTGAGTCTGTCCTCTACCTCAAAGTGCTCTGGTCTCGTGACTAACAGAGGCTGCAACTTTTCCCCATCCAAGAAGTTATGGACCTGGTCTAGCGCTGCTGGACAAAGGGGAAAAGCAATAACAACATTAAAAAAAAGAAAACTTTTATCAAAATTTCAGCTCTCCATTTTAAATCTACAATCGCTTTTATTTTAAATACTGCAAAACCTGCAATTTATTTTTTGGCACCAATTTAATTATCGCTCAGAGATTATCCAATAGTATTAACAATAAATGGATTTCTTCGATAGTCAATTTGCGCGGAATACGATATGTCTTTATAAAAGTGACTATCACTCAATCACGTGCCATACTATGTTGTTGATTTTGATTGGATTTAATTGCTTTTGCACATGAGTCTATCTGTCAAATCCGTTATCAAATCGATACAAAAACATAATGTAAAATAAGTTCTAAAATCAGAGAAAAATCTGCATTAGTAACGAAAATTTTCCCTTGAAAACTGTTGATTTAAAATCAAAATTAAAACCTTTTAGCTAGTAATTGGGGCCTCTGCTATTGGATTCTCTGAGAATATAAAGAGATTTGGAGTCAAAATATCATGAAATGAATATCTTTGCTTGTTAATTAATATCAATAGAATTATTATTTCATCGTTTCTGTATCTATATTACAAAAATGATATACGATAGAACAAATTAATTCTGAAATATGTTTGCAAGAACCTTCCTATTCTGGTTTTCAAAAAGAGGTATCTCCAAGTGTTTACTTTGTTTATATAGTGTGTTTATGTCATAGAGCGTAACAATATATCCCTTGATCAATTTAAGAGTCATTTAAAAAAATTTACAAATTTTAATTTGGAATTTAGAAAAGGGAACTAAATGTACATGACATCTCTTACGTAAGAAGTGGAATCAATTTTAATCTTTATAGATGATTTGCGAATTGGCATTAATTACAGAGCTAGATAACATTTTAGGCATGTAGTTTCTTTATTGGAAAACAAGTTTCAGCAATGGTGGGAAAATAATTTTATGTTAGCAATTTAACTGACTTATATCACGCGGATATACTTACACAGACAGCAAGTGCTCAGGCCTCTAGCACATGTACCGATGTTTGTACCTTTTCTTCGCTCGCAATCGTTGGCATCGCTTAAGCAAGTTCCTTCGTCACCAGAAATGCCTTTACAAGGGGAATTTTGGTATCGAATAATTGTTATGAGATCACCTAAAACAGAAAAATTCTTTTTTGTACTAATCTAAAAATTAAATGCATGTATTATCTAAACATGGAATGTAAACTATCGAAATTTTGATAATGAGACACTACTGCTTAAAATGAAAAAATTATTAATTAGTAAAATGGAATTATAGTAATTTAATGAGAAGATATAAATTTAACAATTCTGTAACTAATGAGTATAATAGTTCGTACATGTTTATATTATATTCATGGCATAATATTTTTTACAAGCATATGAAAATGTTGTATTAAAATTTGTAAATAAAGGTAAAGGAAGCAAGATATTTGCAACATCATATTGTGAAAAAATGTTTTCGTAATTATTTTGCTTAAATTTTCTTATTTTATAGAAAACATAAGAATGTGTGTGTGTGATTTAAGAGATCTTTGAAGGCTTTTCTCAAGAATCCAAGATTCTAAGAATCGATGCAAACATCGACCTGTTTTAATTTCATTATCAGAATAAATAAAAACACATGACATACAACACAATGCACGGTGTAAATGTGAAAATAACCTTCCATGAAAATATACTGGCCATATTCCTATCAATTCTATTTGAATTCCATTAATTACATTTTATAATAGATTTTTCTACTTTATTTAATAAATAAAATTTGTCATGCCTATAGAAGTATCGTGAAAATCCGAATAAAGAACAGAAAAATTTGAAGTATTTATAGAAAAGAATATTCTTGAAAAAAATACGACTTATAAAAAAAAAACTTTTTGTAAATATTTTAAAATCCCTTTTTGATTTTATTGCATATTGAATTATAGGAACATATTATAATACTCAAATCAAATCCATTGTTAAATCATAAATATGATTTTAAATCATTTTATGTATTTATATTGGTTTATTTGATTGTCAAACAAGACAAAACAAATCAGAATTGAAAAATATCACTTTTAAACTGCCAAATTAAAAACTAAAGTTACACGTCTATTTTGTGGTAATCACATACTTTTAAAATAAATCAACGTTATATATTTCAATAAAATTGCATATAATCCCGGATATAAAAATTAATAATTATGTAAAAAAATTACAATAACAGGAAATATTTAAACAAGATCACTTACCTAAATTAGCCGGCCTGTTCTGGGCAAAAGCGACATCTAGGAACAACAAAGCTCCAAGAAAAACCAACACACCTGCTCCCAGTTGCCTCCACATACTGTAAAAGAACACAAGTTTTCAAGCAACTAACAAAAATCCTGAATCGCAGAATTAATAACGAGACTTTTTAATTAAATATATAATGACTGCATCACTATGGAATAACAATGTTCTGATATGTGTATATTTTGATTATCCATCTGTAGAGGAAGACTGGTAATGAAAATATTGAAAGCATGCTTCGTTTCCTGGGATTAATTAACATGCTTGAATGAATAACATATTATTATACGAGTGGCGACTTAATTCTAAAAATACTTGAAGTGTTAATTTTTGTTTTCAATATTCTGATGCTAATCAAATAAGTATGAGCCATGGAATACAAATGTATATTTATATGTCTATGCATGAATGATATATATAATTCAATAAAAGACAGTAAAATAAAATTAAATACTCAAACAGTGGTGGTTAAAATTATGATTATTTTTGTGACGTTTATTATAAATCCCAATCAAAAAATTTTCAAGTAAGATCTTAATCCAAATATTTATTTATTATTAATCCAACAATGCAGATTTCAATAACTAAAATTTAAATATTACAAAAAAATGTATCCTTAAATTCAAAAAAAATCACAAAAGTTTTTAAAGGAATCTAAAGTTTTTATCTGCCATTTTTTACTCATGCTATTTACTGGATTCATATTCTAAATATATTCACCAAATTCTGCATAATAAAGTGCAAATTTTTCCAAAAATGAATATACAAATGAAAATATTTTACACAATTTTATCAAATTAATTGAAAATTCTACAATTTTTAATGACGAGTAGGCAGCTCAGAAAAACATGCTAACTAAAATCTTGTTTTTATCGAAGTGGGTTTAATGTATAAAATATGCAAATCAGATTGCATTCATGTTTTCTTAATTTCATTAATGTTTAAGTTTGACGATTTTATTATCCTCAGAACATTTTTCATGGATAATAAAGTTGCTTTTATGAGCATACTACTTAAAAGTTGAAACATTTCACTAGGTAGCTAATACTTCAAAGCAAAATTAGAATTGTGTTGACAGCAGTCAATAACGGAAAAGAGTTCTAAATTTTAATTTAAAAAATTTGATTGAATAATTATAAATCCACGTTTATGAAAAATTAATTTCTTTATATGTAGGTGTAGTGTACTGTTTAGCTGATGTTTAAATACTTATCACCACATTAGAATTTTTATTATAAATTCAAATATTGGGAAAAACAAAAATATAAACATAAAATTAATAATATTTTTATTTATTTTACAAAAACTAATGTGCATTTAATAAATATGCGTATATTTACAGTAAAAATACACCATTAATAAATTTGTTATTAATGCAATCGATAGAGACATAACGTGAATTCGCTTATGAATTACCCAGATTCTTAGATATAGTTTCTTATTTACATACAAGATAGGTCTAAATTAAAATTTTTATGGTATTTTAAATCATTTTGCAAAGAAAATTAAAATCGATTAGAAGAAAAAGTATTGATACATCCCCTACCTAAAAGTAAAGATCATTAGAGTATGAAAGGGTAGAAAAAAAAGGGGAAAGAAAATCACCAAATGAAAAAAAGATGCATTCAAGGTCATTTCTACTTGGATGTACCCGGAAGTAAAATAAATTCACATGGACCGTGTAACGAGAAATCATCATCGCCTCTGGCACGAGTTTCTAATGGAGTATATTCCGGTTTTCTAATCGTTCAAATCTAAGATATTTCATTTTCTTTAAGTGGGCATGAAGCCAAACCTGTGTGTGAGTGCCGACTTGTAGTAATTAATATACTTCGCAGAATTCTTCAAATGACAAATTATTCTTTGCGTTTGGAAAATATATTGGTGCTTATATATAACAAAGGATGAAAAAAGAAATAAAACTTTTCGTTTTATCAAAGAAACTTAGTCATGCCAAATTTTCTTTTATATTAATGATAGTCAGTTTTTCAGAAAAAAATTTTCTTAAAAGATTCATGAGTTTTTCAAAAATATATTTTTTACCATATCAGATCATTATTAGTTTTATTGTAAAATACTTTTATTTTTTATCATTTTCGGTTTTTTCAACAGGGCAGTTTTTTTATTAATTTTTACAGCAATGCTTCGAGGAATGTTTTGTTTCTTATTATATTACCTCAGACTTTATATAAAGATATATTATATTTTATGTATTGTAGGAGAAGGATATTTAAAATAGTAAAATAAAAAAGCTTTTTTTTCTATAAAGTCACATAATTTTCATCTAACAAATAATTTTATTTGAATGAATTGCACGAAATCAATATACATCCTTCAAACTCAAATGGTGTTCGTCAAATTAAACACAAATTACTTTAAAAAAAATAATAATAAACGCTTTGAATCAGTTTAAAATCCTAAAAATAAAAATCTTTTTTAAGAAAATTTTAAGAATTACCAAAGTAAATGAAAATATATATTTATATATATATATATATATATATATATATATATATATATATATATATATATATATATATATATATATATCAGGGCAAAAATCTAAATAAATTTTATTTGTTACTTTAAAAATTCATGAAATCATTTGATATCACAGTTTACTTTTAAATATCCACTTACTTCATTAGGTGACTTGGAAGAAGGGACTACAATAAGAACGGAGGTTTTAGGTTCGAAAAAAAAATTTTTTCCCCGTTAGAATTTCTTCCGAGTGTCTGCCCAGAAATCGTCTGAGACCCTATTGGTAAAGTATCAAAAAGGAGAAGCTTTTTTAATAGAAACGCATGTCTCACTCACCTAAAACAGAAAGATACTACTTGCTTCTTTGAGTCGAAACGAAGGTGTGTAGGCCACGCGCTCTGCTGTCTCAGTGTCTTGGCAATCCGGAAGTATGACCTGACCTTGCTTTATAGAATGCCTGCAGCAGGTTGTGTGGTGGATCCACCCTCCTCCCCCTTCTTCCCCATCGTCTTCAGTAGATGTCTTGAAATCTCAAGCGAATCCAGCCCGGTCATTGGCCCTGACGGGGTCACAACAATCCCCCTCCGGCTGTGTATTGACCTCTAGTCTTTTTTACAACCTTGAGCCAAGGATGGCTGTAATAAGAAGGATGACACAACTTCTTAGCGAGCATCCCTCCAGAGAAAGCGACCACTGGCTGAGCAAAAATTCCAACTACTAAAAGAGGGAGGTAGCCTATATTTTTTTTTATTCCATCTCATGGGTGTTGACTGCCTGTTTGATTTTCAATGTGGTGAATGAACACAGCATTGACAGGAATAAATTACCGGCTTTATTTTTTTGCCGTCTATGAAATATAACTTTATTTACTTGTTTCTATTTATTTAGTTTACTTTTTAAATTGACGTCTAGTCGCTACGGCACCATATCTTTATTTATTTATTTTTATTTTTTTCCTTTCTGACTGGCCCTTTCTTTGTTCACGGGCACTTTCCAAAACTTGTTTACTGCCTTAACAAATAAAGCTTAGTGAATACAATAAAATTCTCGAGTGAAAATATTTTCCTTTCATTTGTCGAGCGCTTTCGGCCAAAGTATTTGGTTCACGCTTTAAAATGATTGATTATATCAAGATTAAGTGAAATTTTTCCTCGTGGAAATTTTTTATAAAAATGGATATTTACTAAAATGTTTCCTTTTGAAAACTCTTCTCACTTAATAATTGCATTTTATACCATATCGTAGATAAAAAAAATATGCATACACTTTCTGTTGAATAAGAATTTTCATCAAGTGATATCAAATTTTCGAAGATATATTCAATTAATCATAAAAAAAAAAAATGTTTGATCACCCGAAACGTTATTTTCGAAAGCAACTGTAGTCACATAAAATAATCTTGCAGCCTTAAATAATAGTCACGAATTTTATAATTTTCTTTTAAAAAGTGCGTGAATTTAATTTTCTTCTAAAAGATTTCTCCGAAGACATTTTCGAAATAAAACTTTAATTAATTTCTTTTATATAATCATTTTTTTATTTATTGAATGTTCTCTGATGGTATAAAAAAATTCAATAAATATAAAATAACAAAATAAATCAACATCAGTATAAGAAAATATCGCAATTTAAATGATTCTTTAAATAATTCTTTAAATATATTTAACTAAACAATACTTACTTTATATTTCGGTTGTATGTGAAGTAGTATTTCATCATTAATGTGAACCTAAATTTTTTTTAGTTTATTAAAATTGAACATAAAAGTTTTTTTTAAATTTATATAGCATTTAGATTTAAAATATTTACTTTAAAACATCCAATATTTACAAAACAATTTCTAAAATTAAATAAAATTAATTAAATAAAATTTTAAAATTAAAGGAAAAATTTAAAATTACTTACAAAAATTGCAAAGTAAAAAAAATTTATAAAGTAATTTTTTTTTTTTTTTTTGTTAAACAAAATTAAATTGTGAACATTTATTTTATAAGTTTGTTACATTCAAACACAAGCCTATAGAAGAAAAAAATTCAAGTCAAATTTGCTTGATTTGAACAATTTTATTTCCTCTCCAAGTGGTTCATATAGAAATTTTCCGATGTGATAAATTTTAAAATGAATCATATTTACATGTTGGGACAAGAAGCTACTATTTTACTCTTTAGAAATAAAATGATCAATTCCACGTTCTTTTGATTATCTTTTTACATTCGTATATATGTGTGACATTATTATTCACACATTCAATATATTTACTGCCTTATGTGAAATTATAATGTTTCTGTAAACGATGGGTAACAAATCATCCTTGTAAGAATAGAGGAAAGATACTAATAAAGGTATCTGCCAAACTGCCAAATTTGTTATGATAATTATCTTTAGGAAATCGTGAGTGAAATTTTTTACTGATAATGTAAGTGTACTTAAGAAAACAATATTATTTACTGTCAGTTAAAAGACTACTTAGTATTATGAGCAATTTGTCTTTAAAGATATATAAAGCATTTAAAATATTTCCTTTAAGGGATTCTAACATATACATTTAAAGAAACGTTGCCACACAGACTTTAAAATGTTGGCCCAACACCTCATATACCTAATATGAAAAATATGGGAAAGTTTTATGAATTGTTTATCTTTGGATGAAAAAAAATTAAAACATTTAAATCTTGTAAATGTTATGAATATATATATATATATATATATATATATATATATATATATATATATATATATATATATATATATATATATATACTATTAAACTATTAAAAAATAAAAAGCATACATTTCAAAGGAACTTTATTTCTTTAAAATGTATTATTTTTATGCACTAAACGATAAATGAAATTGCAACAAAATACGATAATTTGTTATTCTTGTTATATAATTCAACTTTATAATTTCGCATTTAGATGTTACGTAGTATTTCAGGTAACTGAATACTGATTCTAATAAGAAATTATCCTAATCAATGTATTTTCCGATGGAATATAATTTTTTATATATTTACTCTAATATTTATATTTTTCACATCTATATTTGATTCATCGATTCCTGTGTTGAAAAAAATGTACCACTCGCGGCTAAAAGGAAATATGATGCGAACAAGGAAGAAATGGAACGGTGAAAAACCAATCGCGAATTTTAAATCGAATTTCATTTTTCATAAAATCGATCATATACACGTATTTCTGTGATCTTGTTGGAAAGAGAAATATAAATCTAATATTTCTCTGGTATGACAGCGGAGCGTGAATGAAATACATGAAATATATTTTGGCTTATATTTAACATAAATGGATTTTATAACTTTTTCTGCAATATATATCGTAATAATCAATACATTTTTTTTTTATGAGACTTAATCAATTTACAGAAACTATGACATTATTATGAAAATGTGTATCTTTTAAGTAAACATTTGAAATAAACTCTGAACTTAATATATAAATACAACAAAAATATTACTAATATTTTCCTTCTTTTTAAATTAGCTTATAAGAGAATGAAATAATCCTAATAGCCCAGACAGCTGATGTTTTTACCTCATGGAAAAAGAAGCAGCTATTTTCTGTGGGATATGAAATTATAGTTCAGAAAATATTCTTTTATTAAAGTTTCAGTTGTTTTAACAACCAGACAAATTATTCTAATTATGTAGAAGAAAACTAACCTATATTATTTACAATTATGAAATTTTATTCAAATAATAGCTGATAAAATTCTTTAAAGATGGAAATTTTTCCTAATTAAAATACATTATTTGAATAAATATTATAACATGATAGAAAATAACCTTTCCAAATTTTTAAAAAAAATAGAACAATAATAATTATTATTATAAAAACGATTCAATCGCATTTTTAAAAATTAAATGCTTTTAAATATCATTAGCACTTTTAAATCATTGTTATTTTTAAATAATGTTAGGAAAAATATTTCAAATTTACACATACATTTTTCCTTACTTTGGAAAACTGAATATTTAATTTAATTTTTAAGGTAGTTATCAAAAGTATATTTTTGCAATAATTTACTTACATTTTCTACCAGTCATTTACTGTAGGATTATTTTCTAAATCGATAAAATATTCAATAACTTTCTCTATGGATGGATTATTTCCTTTATTAGCGTGTTTTTTCATGCTCCTGTAGTATAAGTAATTAGTAATTTTAGAATTTTATTTTAACTAAAAATAATGCGTCATAAGTTTGTTGTAAAATAAATAATAATTTTTCGAAATATTTAGTAAGGGATACCAAAAAACTAAAGTTATAAAAATTAAGATTTCACTTATGAAAAATAAATGTATATTCGCCTGTGTGTGTGTGTTTATAAATATAATACACAATCTAACAAACGTATACAAGATAAGCAAATGTATAAAAGATAGATAATGTAATAAGGATCCTAATTGTGTGAATTAAATTACAGCAAGTAATTTGGAAATAATAGAATTACCACATAGATAATTCAGATAGTTTAGTTGCCCATAAGATGATATTTTCACAGTTTTATAATAGGAACTTGATGTACATAAATGTATTGTATTAACTATAAAAACTTCTATGTTTATTATTAGTAATAGAAGAACAGGTTTATTTAGTTGTGAATAATTTTCATATTCAATTTAAGTGCGGTAGTTAGAAATAATCTTGAAACGAACGATTATTGGCATTCAGTCTCAAAAGTAAAAGCTAAAAATAATTGCTTACAATATTAATGTTATTTTTGTCTATGTCTAAGGCTAAAACACATGATACTGCCTTAAGTAAACATCAAAAATTAATTTGTTAAAATATTTTTGATTTTTTGTTTAAAAATTCAAGTGGAAATAAGTTTTTTTTTTTTTTAGAAATCTGTTGGAATAATATATGGATAATATACTTCTTAAAGAAATATTTATTCATCGAGTTAGGTCATGTTATATATACACACACACACACACACACACACACACACACATATATATATATATATATATATATGGTATAAAATCAAACTTTCTTCGTCGTTTAAAGATACTAATTCTCTACTTAAGTAATGTAATTGAACATGTGTTAATAACATAATTGTTTGATTTCTTACATACGATGCTGAAGTTAGTAATATTGTAATTTTGCTCTTTTTATAAATTAGATATAATGAGAAATTAATAATATAATTCTGTTTATTTCAGACATTATTTCAAGGTTCTGAACGTTAAATAAATAAATGTATCAAAGAGATTTTTTTCAGTGTTGACAAAAAATAACATATTTTTTAAGAATTTTTTTAAAAATCTTTCTCTTAATATTCGAATATGGATCGCAATAATAAAATGTGTTTTGAAATTCTTTATACACTTTTAAGCAGTTTTAATTGAATGATTTCTTAAAAAATTAAATATTTTTATTATTTTAAACATAAGTTTTCTATATATTAGCATTATGATGGAAAGTTAATAATATATACATATTATATGCATACATATGTATATAAAATTAATGCTATAAGTAATTAAAAAATTAACATTATTGTAAAATTAACATCGCATAAATAATTTCTCAATATTTTTATCACATTTCCATTCCGAAAATATTCACCTATAACAGAGTTTAGTTAGTAATATATTTATTTATACATGGATTATAAAGTTTTATTATACATTGGTTGTATAATAAAACTGCATGAAAATTCAAGATCAATATTCATCAAAAAATAATAAACAAAATCAGTAGTTATTTCGTCATTAGGAGTTAATCATATTTAAATTATGGTTGCTGTTTCTTTCAACAATGCTTCTATATTTTCTTCTTCCGACAGAAATTTCATGACTTCCGTGCCAGAATTCTCAATTTTAACTTCATCACTGATTCTATTCCTCAGATATGCAAAAGAAAATTAAGTTCACTACCAGGGTGTGGTAAAAAAATGATTCACGTGTACTAATTCCATTTCTGAAGTGGGGATGACATATAGGCTGAAATCAGAAGAAAAGAGAAAATCAAAAAAAGAAAAACCAATCAACCTCAATTCGCCCAATTTTACTTACATCTTCTTACCAGGATTTGAATAGTAGAGTACTAGGCTTTTGTGTCAATCACAGGAAATGGCTAATGAGCATAAAATAACCCGCTGTGCAACATTTTTATTTCGCACCAGGCTGGAAATAGGAAGTGCGACCCCAAAGGGTTGAATCCCATCCTGTGGAAGATATGTTCCTGGAAGTTGCAAATCGGGATGCTTGCTGAAGAGAGGCTCTATTAAGGATAAACGTTTTACTATGCAAATGCTTGTTGGTTGCAGGTGCTTGCATTTATCTATCTTTTTTTTTTTTATCTAGGCCGCTGAAGATGATTAATGAGAAATATGTGCTTCATTTGCATCGTCAATCGTGTTCTCAGAAAAACGGTTACATTTTAATAAAGTTGATGATAAATTTTAAGTGGCATTGGAATATATCAGTGAACTTAACGCTCTAATAACCTGAATTTCATTTATGTTTGCAATTATAATTTTTAAGTTTAATTTTTTTATTATATATTTTACTTTTTCTGAACTAAATGACTTTCTAAATATTTTAAGTGCCGATCCAAAGAAAGAAAACACATTATTTCGATCTTCGAATAACGAAATCAAAGACATCAAATTAATCTTCATTGAAATTGTAATTCAGTTATTTAAGTGAACAGATTTTAATGGGAAAACATTTTCAAACAATTATTTAAAATGAAATTAAAACTCTAAAAATATTTAAAGAATTTTATAAATATCTTAATACGTAATTAATTTTAAAAAAAATATTGTAATTTATTAAAAATCAAATACTTAAAAAGTGAGCTTCTAAGAAACTTAGGTATGAATGGAACCTAAGTAAATATTTAAATTATGAAATATCGTTTCACTCGAAAGAGCGATGCTATCAATATGTGACAACTTTTCGTATTTTTAAGTTTCAGAGATTGCTAATGACTTATTTATTAAATTCAATATAGTGTATAGTATTTCTGCATTCAAATTAAAAGAATTATGTAACGACTAATTTAGTTTACAAATTCAATTATGCATATTTGCAAATTAGAAACTAGATGATCTTTTCCTGTACATCCAAATTATTTACATTTTTTATATTTAAGAGTAAGAATTTCGTGAGTTTTTGAAACTGAAAATAAGTGAAATAAACGGAAAACTTAATTTTAACGTTTTCAATTTTTTAATGTTCGCAGGATAATAAGTTGGTAGAATTTCTAAAGCAAAATATCTTAACAATCTCAAGATTTTAAATCTAAAACAAATTAATCTGAATTTCTGGGTGAATAATTATCTGTTTCACTGAAAAATTATATCAAAATGTGCTTGATTGATATAAAATTTTTGAACTATGAAAATAATGACAAATTAATAATGCAATTTGGAATATTTTTAATGAAAAATTCAATATTAAAAAGCCGCAATTTTTATAAACTGTACATAACTTTCTGGCATCATATATAAAATATAATGATTATATTGTGGTACATTGCTCCTAAATATTTTGAGATAATACTCTAATATATCTATAAATATATATAAGAATTTCAAACTAATAAAATAAATAATTCAGTCAAAATTAATATATGTCTCGTCTATAAATTTTAGTCTATCTATCGTCAGATTTATTATAATTCAACCGCTTTCATTAATAATTTGATAGGAGATCTATACACCATATTTTCTGGCATAATGTTATTCAGAAAATTATAATATAAATTCATCTAATTCACAGATGAGTTCATAAATAGTTAATTATCTCTTCTCATAATCACAGATATCCATTCCCTCATCCATTGTTATCAAAACTCAAACCACAACATTGACTGAAGCGTAAAATTTGACTTTGAATGACCCACTTCTTCAAATTTCCAGCCTCGTTCAAAAACGTGAGAGCACTATAAATGCATAACATTACAGCTTTTATGGAAACATTTATTTCAGCTTGAAATATAACTCACTTTTACCATATAACAGAATTTTTATGGTAACATTTAAGTAAACGAAGTTTGCATTACCTGTATTTAAAAATATTACTTCAATTTCTTTAAAATCGTAATAATTATTTCCAAATATAATGACAATATTTATTGTCATTTGTTTTCATAAATATTAATTACTGAGAAATATGCTTAAAATTTATGAAACAATTTTTAGTATGCTAAGATATGTAAAGACAGACTCATATAATGAATAAAATATTTATATATATATTCATTTAATGAACAAATATTTTAAGCGAATACAAAAATATTTGAGAGCTAAAGTTATTAAAATAGTGCAGAACAACACTTAAACCTTCACTAATTAAAGTAAATTAAGAATATATGTATTAGTTCTTATATTTTATTAGCTAGAAATGAGAATTAACTCGACTATCAAACTTGGTTTATAAATAAAAGATAAATTATAGTTTAAAGCAATTCTTTAAAACAAAATGTACTTACTCATACACTGTGGTATCATAATAATTAATCAACTATGACACAAAAAATGAAGGTACACGAAAGAAAGTAAAATTTAATAGTAAATATTTTCGCCTAATTATAAATATTTTCATTTCAAAATTCAATTTAATAAAGCAATTTTAATTAATGAAACTACTGTTTCGAAAAGTGTCTTCAGATTATCATTATGATCTGAATAAAACTATTACTGACACGGTGTTATCATAGAAAATTAATTTGTTAAAATAAATGTATTTTGTAGTAATATAATTATGTATCTTATTGGATAGAGAGAGGAAATTTCTATCTTAAAACACTACTACACTATGTTTACATGTAATCTTTTTTTATTAAATGATATTTTAAGACAAAAATTTTCATACAAACAATGTTCTTAAAATTTAAATGTATACCAATGCTTGAAAACAATCATATGAAATATGCTATAATTAATACTTTTAACGATTTCAAAATGACAACAAAATTACCACTATCTATTTTCTAAAATGTGGACTTTTTCTTTCGACATAATATCGAATACATCAAAAGTGTCCAATTGACCTCAAAAAGTACATGACCTGAGAAAAGAATGCTTTTTACAAATTTATAGCAATCTGTGTTATTTATAGAATTTCAAATGTGATTTTATGTTGAGTGCCTCTAATTTTAAGGTGTCTAGAAATATCAGTTTTTTGCTACCCTGCGAAAGATAAACCCCTGGAAAACCCATTCCAGATAGAGATTAAAAGAGGGAAAATTATTACTTTTTTTTTTAGAAATAGTAGCGTTCACCGTCGTTGTGAACTTCTGGCCCCACTTTTTCTTCTCAGTTTGTTCTTGTTTGCCACGGTCAAGGTCTAAGCGAAGGTCATGCCAAAGAATTCTCATTGCGAACTGGCATTGAAAAGTCACGTTTACCCATTTCGCCTTTTATAAAGCAAGATAAAACGTGACTATCAAGATAAAAAAAAAAAAAAAAAAAAAAAAAAAAAAAAAAAAAAAAATCTTTTGTTATTTTTAGAAGTGAGGGCAAAGAAAAATTTATGTAATGCTACTAACTACACAAATGTCATTAACTTTATTTCATAACATAGAAACTCTAAGCGCAAATTCTTTTTTAAAGAACAATATTAATATTTCCAATAAACTAAAAACAATCATAATTCAAAATTCAAATTGTTTTGTAATACATTTAATATTAAGACCGATACCTTTGGAAGTAAAAAATTATTAACTGTCTTTTAATTAAGCTAAAAAATCATCAATCTATTTTTGATTTTAACTAAAAGTAGAAAATTAAATATATATATGTATATATATATATATATATATATATATATATATATATATATATATATATATAAAATATTACAAAATTAAGCATTTCATATTCATTACACAGATAACATTTAAATGTTTGACGAATAAAATATCTTAAAATTCTGCATTTATGTGAATTTCCAGTTGAAAATTTTATCAACAGTTTATTTTTTTATTTTAGGTGAATAACAAAAGACTACAAAAATAATAATTTTTCAGATAATATACATAAAATTGCTGAACCTTTTACTCATTATTTTATATGTAAAAAACATCTATTGTAATTGATAATTCATAATTTTCCAGTCTCAACATGAATTCTACTTTTTTTGAGAACGTTTCTCTTTTTGAAAAAGTATAGGTTTCTTTTAGTGGCTTTATAAATTGAGAACCAAGCATGCTTGGGAACTAAACATTGAGGGTTTCGCGTAAAGCTGACCACCTAATCGGGACATAAGCTTCGCATCCCAGAGTCCCTCAGAAAGGAAAACAGAGATCGGGACTGAAGGCCTCGGCTCACATGAGATGTCATACCACAGAGTTTAGTTTAGTTTTAAACATATTTTTAAATGCATTTTTCTAAATTTATTCCAGAGTTTTCTCGTTTTCAAATTTCTCACACTTATAAATTCAATGAAATATATAAAATCAGAATATATTCATAAATAAAGATTTTTCTGACATGTTTAAAGGTTCATATATTATTTATTTATATATATTTTTTTTAGTATTTTTACTATTTTTAAAAAATAAAATTGGTAATCATTATAGTTAAATTTATTTTATTACATTAATTGATTATATGTGACCCTGGTATAACATGAACTATACTCAAATACATTTTGTATGAATGACAATGCACACATTTGAATAATAGAATTTCTTCTATTGATGATTCTTTTATTGGGATATTTTAATAATACATAAGAAGAAGAAAGAATTTTTAATGAAAGGTTTCTACAAATTATTTGAAGTAAAGAAAGGGGAGATTACAGTTCACTAAACTAAACATTCAATTGGCAAAGATGCACTAAAGATATTACAGCTTCTCTAAAAACTGCATGCACACCTTATGTCACACCTTATGTACATATGTATAGGTATGAATAAAAATACGATAATATAATCTTTGTAGTCTGACGTATAGATGATAAAATTGAGTAAAAAATAACTGTGACGTTTTGTAAAATTTCTTTTTTTTATATATTTATATCTAAATATAAATAAATCTATGGCAACTAAAGTGGAGAAATTACTCATATCACTATTCTTTTACAGCTGTCACTTAAACGTCAAATATGTATAGCTTTTACGTCAATCTGTCTAATCTTTGACTGAGACAAGACAGCTCTGACGAAAGAAAAGTAAGAAATAAATGTACAGCAGTATCAGTGTAGCCATCTATACTTCTTTGAGTGCCGTCCATCAGATCAAACTAGCGATTTATTGTTTGTTTGAGATTCGTCCTGTTGCTTGGCAACCGTGATTCGCCACGTTATCGCTTCGGACACTATCTGAAAATTCGGATTATTCTAGACTAATTTGCACCTGTCTGGAATCGAAATGTTTTGACTTCCTTTTTGCGCAAAAAAATTGTATATTTTATGGGAAGATACTGATTATAAATGTTAAGAGAAAACTTTTTTTTTTCAATAAAAGAGCTATGTTCTTGCTTTTCATACTCGATAACATTTATTTATAAGTTGTTATGATTTTTATCTTAAAATATATAAATTCATTTTTAGAATATTTATTGTTTGGCATAAATCCGGGAAATAAACACTCACAGATAATATTTTTAGAAAAAGAAAATTGATATTATAATGAATACTGCCTTAATAATACACATTAATTTATTATTATTATTTTTTAAAAATAAAATATTTCTCAGTTCAGCTATTTTTAATTAATCCATTATAATTTTTTCATTTATAATATTTTACTTATTACTATACTAACTACATATATCCTGCTGATAAATAATAGGAACATATTATTTCGATTTTCAGACTTTTTACTATGGTAAATATAATAAACGACGTATGCTATATATTTAAGAATTTTAGAATTGCATCTAATCAGCTAAGTTAAAAAAAAAATTTGTAGTAAGTCGAATATAACTATTACACTTTTAAATTTATTTCTGATCAAACTAAATTTGAATAAATATTCCACGAATGAAAACAAATTTTAAAAAAATTACAGGTAAGTTAATTTTACATTTCTTTAATAGTAATGCTTGGGTTACACAATTTTGTCAAAAATTATAATATTTTTACAAACTTATTTTTCCTGTTTGCATACTTTTTGTTTTAATTGAATAGGTTTAAATAAAAATGTTTAATTTTGTATTTTATTTAACCTTAATTTATTTTTCTAACCCTGGTTTGAAAGAGCTAATGATATCGTAGAAATTTTACCCTATTTATAATATAATTAATGAGTTTTTTTAAAATTTTCTTTACACTATTTTAAATATTTTAGGGTAAAATTATTGAAAAATAAAATTTAAATAATGTATGAATCGTGTATTTCTGTCAGCAATGTTTTGCCATTTTAAGCTATTGAAATATGTAGGGTAAGGAGAGCACAAACATAAAAAAATGAAATGTGTTTTCACAAAAACAAATGTTCAAATAAACAAGGATTTAAGAAAACCTGTAACTTGTAAATGTTTTTATTATTGTTCGAATAATTTTTTAAATAATTTATTCAATTAATTAAAAATAATTAAAAATTAAATTTACCATTTATTCTTGTTCCTGCCATTCTAAAAAATGTGAAGTTACTGTAAAATGTAAAAGAATGCTGTAGTAGGATAGAATAAGTATTTTATTACATTTTTTTAAAATTAAATAAAAAACACTTTTACTCATGAAAGTAATGAATAAATTGCTTATCACATATTTTTTATTTGCATTTGTAATTTTGGCATATTTGAATAAGCTTAAAAAATATACTCAAAATTTCTATTTATCGCCTGCATAAAAAATAAAACCTGTGACCTGGCAACACAATAATAACTGAACTTTTAATATCAATTCTTATAACATTGATGTCAAAACGATTTTATTATATGTTAATAATAATTTTATGTTATGAGTTTATACTTGTTTTATAAGTGAAAAATATCCTTAGGGCAATTTCATTTTATTAAAAAAGTGTAACAATATCCTTAGGGCAATTTAAAGCAATTTCTAGGATTTAAAAAATAAATTACATGTAGTTTTTACTTTATTGTTTTTATTTGATTTAAATATCTGTTATGATTAATGGCAACATCCTTTCAATTCGTTTGGTTTTTTTCACAAATGATGTTCTAAATTTTTTTAACTAAAGATTAATGTTTAAGCTTAATTCTATCTTTAGTGAAATATTTAAAAGAAGTATTCAAGTGAAAAATCAACATTTTTTCTTTGAATTATATTCAGCAATAAATTAAATTTGGTAAGTTCAATACTTCAATTACTTCGGAATTAATTTCAGTTTTACGAAGTTTAAAAAAGTTAAGAATATCTGGATAACATTCGTTCATTTAATTTCACTAATATTAAATTGCATTGAATTAAAATTATTACTTAAATATTAGTGCAGTAAGAATAAATATATCACACACACACAATACTTAATTATAATAATTTTAAATAAAAATGATTTTCACTTGAATGTTATTATTCTCATTTAATTCTTGTTTGTTAATATGCCAAAGAAAATTAAAGTTTCATATTAATTTAATAAATATGTATTTATTATTGCAAATGTGTTTTCTAATGGAATTTTTAAATAAATCTAATATAATATTTTATTAAATATATTTAAGCAATAGAATAATTATTTCATAATTTTAATCAAAATACAATAAAAGTTTTTGAACAATCCACCACTTTGAAGTGACTGACAAAATATAGTGTCAATAAACATAAATTCCTTTATAAATTTTTATCAAAAATTTTTAAATAGACTGAGTTCTTACAATGGTCAAGCACCATTTATTCCATAACAATCGAGTATTTCCATTGATAAAAGGTTCAGGAAAAGAAATCCATTATTTTTGTGTAAAATTCAAGTTATTTAAACATGTTTTTGAATGTCCGATTTGGGTCAAATATGTATCATTTTGTATAGTATAATTTGTTGCCACTTTAAGGGCAGCTTCTTAACGGCTTTCTCATAGAAGTCTTGGTCCTTAATGGGCGAAAAACTCTAGAAATTGTTTCTCACAATCTTCTCTTGATCCCAATTTCTTATCTCTCAGAAAGTTTTGCAATGGCAGAAAAAGGTGGTAATCGCTTGGTACCAGGGTCCGGTCTATATGGTGGATGCATTAAAATTTCCCACCAAGCTCCCAGAGTTTTTTGCAAGTCCCTAAAGGCATGTATAACCGGGCCTTGTCCTGATGGACCACAACACTTTTTATGTTGGCCAATTTTAACCGTTTTAGGTCAATGGGTAGCTTTAAATGGTCCAGTTGTCGACAGTAGAGATCTGAATTTAATGTTTGGCCATATGGAAGCAACTCATAATAAATGATTCCTTTCCAATCTCACCAAATACACAGTAGAATCTTCCTGGTCATTAATCTTGGTTTGGCGACCATTTAAGTTGCTTCACAGCGCTTTGACCACGATCGTTTTTGCACAATATTTTCATATGTGCCTCATTTCTCATCCTCAGTTACCATCCGTTTAAAAAATGGCTCAATTTAATTCCATTTGGCCAAAACTTCGAAAATGGAAATTCGATCCATCTTGTTTATTGGTGTTAATTAGTGTGAAACCCAAACATTGAGACTCTTTTTGAATTCAACTTTGCGCAAATGATACAAAACTGCTTTATCTATCTTTAGTTCCTGGGCGATGCTATGACTACTTTATACCGGTCAACTTAGACTATTTCTGTGAATTTATCGACATTTTCGATGACTAGCCTGCTTGCACGAGGTTCATCTTTAACATCAAAAGAGCCTGAACAGAATCGAATAAACCGAAATTGCACGTAATTAGCTGTTACAATGTCGTCACCATAAACACCATTCACAATTTCCTCCGCCTATCTTACATTTTTCGCCTTTATGAAAGAAAAAATGTAAACTGTATCGAATTTTTTTGTGTTGATTTCCATTTTTAACACCCTGTAACTCACAACTTAAATGACTTAATAAAAAACAGTAAAAGTATTTTTTAGTATGAAATGTCACCTTGATATAACAAGCATAAATTTGAAATTGTTTGATTGATGCTTTACGAGATGTACAGACATCTACCAAAAAATAATAGATTTCTTTTTCTCTAACCTATTAATTTCACAATGAACATTTGATTTCTCTTCTTTTTATTGTTCTTGTGTTTTACAGTTTTAATATATTTTAATAAAATATCTGATAAATAATGTTTTAATATCAGGTAACTAATTTTCAAAACATTTTCATTTAAAATATAGTACTTTTCTCTCTAACCTTTACTTATTCTTCTAATCGCATTAAATAATGAAATTCTTTTGATTAATTTTCTATTCATTATTTTATCAATTATTTCGGAAAATTCCTGGCACAGTATTTTTTAAAATTATGGATGAATAAAACTGTCTATAATATTCAAATATTTCAAGAAATTCCGCTAAATAAGTGTTTCCATGAAATATTATAAAAACTGAAACAAATATTTTTTATGTGTGGTAATTATGAAATAATACTAATACAGAGAAGTTCATTAACAATTGCATCAGGCTTTAAAAATTGTTTTACAAAAAATATATAAATTAAATTTTTGTAACGGAAATATAAAACCAAAATATCATTATAATAAATTTCACCATCATTCTATATAATCAGGGTAAAAATATCAGTACAATCAATCTGAATTTACTTATTTTTCAAAAAATGTTTATACAATTTTAATGTATGATTAAACTTGTAAAAATTAAAATGTTCTTTAATCTATATTAACCATAAAACACTCACACACAATCCATTTTGAAACTCTCCTCGATTCAAGAATGAAAACATGGGATTCATTTTCCTTTTTTGAACTGTTATATATGCCTAAATATCTTACATTTTTCATTCTTATTTAATTTGATTTTAAAAATAACGATATTTAAGTTTTTACGATTTTTGAGAAGTATTATCGTTGTCAATTGTTTTTTATTTCATAATACGTCACCGATAAAAAATAGAGTGTAACGCAGAAGAAAATTCCGATTTCGTTATTTAATAGCTTCGTAACTGAAGGAAAATTTTTCATTCGACTTGATTTTAGCTGTTCAATAGGAGAGACATTATTCCCATGCAAAATGCGCATTTTGAACAAATCTAAATAAATAGAGTAAACATTGTTATTTTTACAAATCCCTAAAACATGTACGTAAATTAACCCTGAAAGTTATAGCCTTCGAAAACTGACGGATTTTACCTTTTACTATATATTCTTCATTATGTTTTCACCAACTAAATTTTTCGGGGATCAATTGATTGTGGCGCAAAGAATGAAATATACTTTGTATCAGAATATTAGTGGCTTGATAACTTAAAGCTTAGGATTTATTTCATTTCAAAATTTTGATTGCAACTTTTATAATTTCTCGTTCATACAACAGTATCTTGTTCCAGAATTCTGCTCGCTTCAAAACTGTAAGAGAGTGATTCTCCCCACTTCAAAATAGTTTAGTAACTGGTAGTGCCATAAAAAATGTGCAATATATCAGGGTTCTTTCATTCTTCATACTTAAAATTTTTCAAAAAAAGATATTCACTAATATTCTATTTTTGAAAAAAATATTACTTTTGCTGACTATAGGAATGTTTTTTACGGTTTTTACATAATGTGGGAGATAGGAAATGCAATGACGCTTGATTGAAAGGTGTCCCAACTGAAGAGAAATTTTAAGCGTTCCACAACACATTCGAATTGTTTCCTACTTATTTATATGTGAGTCCTCATTTCGTCGTGTTGCAAAGCAACATTTTGAACAAAACTAAGTAAATGTCATTAATTTTTAAAATCGTAATTCTTTCCTTAAAAAGTTAGGTATACATTTTCAACTAGATGTAATTGTTCGGGTCCGCTATATATATATATATATACGTGTATATCCATATGTATTCCATATATTTCTCCCCTTAATGATGAGAGATGTTTAAAATTTTTATTACGGCTTGTTTTATTTTATTATTCTTATTATTAGCAGAAAAAATTGAAGAAAAAAAATACTTTGAGGGAAGACTAATGTTACTATATATATATATATGTATATATAGTTTACATATATATTTTATTTGTTATAATAAATACGTATATTGTAAAAAATGCATTTCACATTTTTAAAAAATACGCAAAAATATTGGTTGCTTTATTAAACGTTAATTCCTTTAAAAATTAACTAGCCAGTTTTATGAAAAAATTATGATTGAAATATGTATTAATTCTGAAGAAAAATCACGAATGTTCTTGTAAATGGCAAAAAATAAGAAATTAAACCATTTTTCAATATACATTCCTAGATAGGATTCTTTTCCGTTAAAAATTATATTTTATTGTTGGTTCATTCAGGCAGTTTTATTATTTGAAAATCTTACACCTAAATTAGCTTGTATAGTATAATAACTCTTTTTAATTTATTAAATTAAAATTCATTCATTCAATAAATCTAAAATTATATTGATTGAATTTCATAATAATTCAAGCTAATTTTAAATCAGTTTCAACAACTAAAATTTATATAGAATTTTAAAAATGAAAAAATTGTTACGTTGAAAATCTTTTAGCCGTTGTTAAAGTAATCTCAACCAAGAAAAGTTTAATCACTTTATTTTTGAAACTATCTTTCGAACCTATAAATAGCACTATTTTTAAGTTATCTTTTTCCTTAATTAAAGAACATACTCCCGGTGAGAATTCTTTTCGAATGATTGCGGAACCTAAGAAATGAGTGCATTCCATGCAGTTCAGTTCGGTTCTTGTGTCAACTCTGAACTTAACCTTGAACTTAAAGTGTTTTTATTATCTCTAGTTATCTTCTGTCAAATGATTTTACAGAAGAGACGGGGAAGTTCGGTAACTTTAGAACCACTCACGAGAGCCACGTGCAACAATCAGCGATACCACTTTTTATTGACTAAGATATTAAATAGAGGTGATATATGTGTGGGAAAAATTGTCAAAATAAATATTTATACTGCATGTCCTTGCAAGCAAATCAGATTTTGATTTATCTTTTCATGATATTTCTGGGTGTAAGTAAATAATTACTGCGTCTTTTGTTCCAGTAGTTTCTCTACAAAAACAATTAAAACGCGTGTTGTCACGAAGTTAACACTTTTATGGCATCATTGACATGTGGTTCTATTTTTTTACACTTTTACGATCATTCAAAATCTCTTAGAGAAAAATGTTATTGAAATAATTTTAAACATTTTATGAATATCCGGATGTAATATGAACACGCATTTACTTATTTCAAATAGTTTATTTACAACGAGTTGCTTATACTTGATATGTTTGCCTCTATTCTATTAGTATCGCAATAAAATCACACTTAATACAGTTTTTTATAATATTTCAAACATAAAAATATCTTCTTGTATTTATTTTTCTTTTTGAAGTATATATTCTTTCCTCAAAAATATCTGATAAAAGGTTCGATAGCATACTCCTACGATTGTTATTTTTTAAATATTTGCTCATATAATAATGCTTATAAGTATAGGTAATATATCTCATGTAGGTTTTCTCTTCAAATGGCTTCGGCTAATGTCTTAGCAAATGAAAAATTTATAAAGATATAGTAATTCTTGTTTTGAAAATGCCTTAAATATATAATGTTTAGATGCATTTAAGTAAAGATGGTATCAATATTAAATTTAAATCTAGTGTTGATACATTCTGTGCTTTGAAAATCTGCAATGCTGAGTAAATTCAAATAAAACATGTTATTTAGTCTGCACATAAGTTCCTTTTTCCTATTGTTGGGTCATATAATTATAAGTATGTATATATCAAAAATTTATCGAGACCAATTAACACTGTAAAAAATTGGATGAAATGTTTTAACAGGAGTTAAAAATATTTCATTTGTTTAAACTTCAATATACATTTTTAGAATTAAAATCAATTGTTTCGTTAAATTATGTAGCAGTCATATTTTTAAATTTTATGATGTTATTTGCATTATTTAATTAAAAAATCATTTTGCAAAATAATGAAGAATATTAATTTTTAAGAATTTTTAACTTTTAAAATTATACTTGAAAATACTTTTATGAAATTAAATTAATACTTTATTTTTCCCACAAAAACTTACTTGTATACAACGTTCTTTAATTCTATGACCTCAAATAAATAAAAAGATTGTTAGCTTGTCGAAAACATTTTCTAGATAAAACATAATTTCCATGAATTTAAATAAAAAATATATTTTACACTTCAAGAATAATTTTAAAATAATCCTGATAAAATATAAACCTGTCTTTATTGTCACAAAATTGATTTAGAATAAAGATTAAATATTTCCTTTTACTAATGTCAGATTTCTTGATTTCTATTTATTTACTTTGATATTTAGATTCAATCTTATTTAATTACTTAAAATAATTTTTTTAAATTCGCAGATTCAGAAATGTAATTATGATCTTTACCCTGACCTGGAATGAGTTTTGATCGAAAAGGTGCCCTTCATGTGTCGACATACTCCATGAAGCTGGACACAGTCCAAATTATTCTCCCTAGTGCAATTTTTAGTTATGATTGATGATAAAAGTGGAATCAAAACACTTTATATATTTCCAAGAAATTAGAAAACGTGACTATAATGTACATGGTAAAACCTTACCAAAACAAAAAGCTTAAGTTTCCACACATAATTTCCAATCAAATAAGGATGACATAAAATCATGTCATTTCTTTTTATAACGTATAAACAATCAAATCTGTTTTCATAAAATAATGCAATAAATAAGACGAAACTAGATATATTTGAACAAAAACAGTTACATTTAGTGGGGAATAGTGATCTATGCATGCAAAAAAATTAAGATACTAAATTTATTTCTGGTTCCATTAATTATTATAGAAACGGAACATTTAACCGTTATTAGAAAGTAAAAAATAATTCATCTGACAAAAATTTATTTAATTAAATTACAGAAAAAAGAAAAATCTGTTAAAAAATTTTGTAAAATTTGAAATTACTTTGTGTGATTATAATGTAAAATGATTTTAATCAGAATTCAATATGATTCTTATATATTTTAATGAAAAATATTTTATGAAAAGTTACATAAAATTAAGATTTAATGGTCATGTTAATTAGACAAAACACATTTATATTTAACAATTCGAAAACAGAGTTACCTGTATTACACATTGTTTACCACAATTATCTTCCTCTCTCAGTAATTTCATTTTACTTCTCAAAATAAAATATTCCTTCTTTTCCATTTGGCAGAAATTCTAAAACAATACAATTTTTATTTGGATGAAATTTTCTATTTATACCGGAAGAGTCTGATACTAACAAAAATTGAAATATAAATATACGTAATGCTAATAAAATTAAAGGAAAACTAAAAAAATAAAGATTGATTTTTTTATGAAGTTAACTCATTAGAATTTTGGAAGAAAACTGCAGTTAATTTACTTTTGTTTAGTGGCATTGAAGTTAAATTCTACAGCACATACAATAGTTATTTGAAATTAATTTATATTCAACTGAAAATGATAAACAGTTTCTCAAGAAGCTTATAATATACTTTTTTGTTTCATTAACATGGAAGCGAAAAAACTTAGTTTCTTTTTCAAATAAATATAAATAAATTTGCAAAGGATAAAATTCTTTCTCATAAACCAAGGTAGCTCATAGACTGCAATATAAAATCCATATCTCAAAGCAGCACACACACACACACACAAAAAATCTGAAATCTAGAAATATTTAAAAGTTGAGTACAGTAATTATTTTACAGTTACAGATATTGTATTTGATGTTGGGTGGCATTCAGAAAATTTCCATGCAAAGAAAACTCATTTAAAATATTTATTAATTTTATGGTTTTTAATCGGTTCTTAAATTTTATCTTCATTTCATTTTCGTTTTCTATTCAAGCAGAGTTCTCTTTCTCTATTGATAAAACGGAAGCTCTTTACAGAAAGTTAGCTTTTGATAAAGGGTAACACCTCGATATCCGAAAATTATCAATTCAATTCGCGACCGTAACGGCCAACTTATGACCGTTGCTTAGCAACGAATCGGAGAATTTAGGAGCACCGACTTCAGAAATATTCTTTTCCCTTATCACTGTTATTCGAAGAATTCAGGAGCCAAAGATTAAATGGTTAATTCTGTGTCGGTAGGGTGGGAAAAGTTAAGATACATCTTCCTATCTTTTATGTTTAACATTTATTTTAATAAATATTTTACTATTTGAAGTTTTGACATTTAAGATATTATAAGGTCCAAACATTTTGGTATAGATGGTATAGCATTTTAATATAAATCACAGTCTATAAAACAAGTCAAATATAATATATATAGAATAATAAATTATATACTTTGTCTTCACTTTTTCCTGATAAATAAATCCTGATATATATATATCTATATATATATACATATGTGTGTGTGTGTAATCTGAATTATTTTTCCATCAGCGAAATTTTGCTATGAACTGTTTATTTTAAGTTTAATTATCTGAGTTATGAAAGTTATTATTGCTAAAATATGATATTATGTTAAATTGCAAATACAGCCTTTATTGTATTTAAATGTAAAGTATTAGAAATAGGAAAGTATTTTCCTCGTTCTATTTTATTCAAAAAATTGTAAATTTCAAATGGAACAATTTTTTTTAATAATAATTGGTTTATTAATTATTTTTAAATACTTAAAAATTCTAAATTGTTTTTAAAAACTGCTTTATATAGTAAGGATATATTGATTAAGTATGCTTCAACTAGATTTCTTGTACTATGTGTCATTCATTTTTAATTTTTCTGTGAAAATTTATGTTTAATTTAATAATCTGCATTTTGGAAATTTCTTTTCATTGATTTAAAAATTGTAACTTGTATAACTTCAGTTGCTTCTTGTAATATTTAGTAAATACACGTATATACTATATAATTCAGTCACAAATGAAATTCATATTATTTCATATTATTCATATAATTTCATATTATTCAGTCACAAATGAAAAAAATGAATGATTACAAGTTTCGAAATATCTCTACAATATTGCGGTTATTATTTTATCTATGCTCACATGAAACACTGTAAGACTTAATCAAATAAAGGTGCAGCACTCTAACAGTATCATAGATAATTCATTTTTTCTTTTTAAAACAATAGCTTTACTATAAAATATCATTTATAAGATAATTGGCTGTAAACATGTGATTTATAGAGAAATAAATCTTACTCCAATCGAGAAAAAAATTTGTAACCGCATTACAGTTTGATACATTGTTATGTGTTAGTCATGAATATAGTATTTTTACCAATGATTACTCTTATCATAGAACAAATAAGTAATCTCACAACGACTTACTGAAATAGCATTCTTTTTAGCACTCAGATGATTATGAAACCCCAAGTACTATTAGATTAGTTCAAACGTTTATATATAAAATATGTATGACTAAGAATAACTTAATGAAGGGATGATGTAATGAAATTTTTCATTTAATGAAAATGAAGATTAAATGAAACTGAAATTTCGGCGTCGATTATCGGCACGATTTATTATTAAGTAATAAGTTTTGCATTTCTGATATATCTAGACGCATATGATAACTCAGGCTGTAGGCTTGGAAACTAATAACCTCCTTTGAGATATGACTCAGCCATAGGTTTCTGAAAGGTCTTTATTTAATATGGAATGAATGTTATAGAAAAAAAGGGGGGGGAATTCCTATTACAATCATAAGCACAGGTGGAAGATTTCAGAATGACTGTTTTCTTCCATTTTTAAGATACATTCTCAGCTCTTCCAGTGCAATGACTATCGAATGTTATAGAACTTTTTGAATATCAGCAATCATTTGCTATTATATAAAATCTAAAAAATCTACATTGAAATTGCAGTAATAATGTTATTGGATTTTGTAATAAAATCACATGACAAATGTTCCTTTAAATTTTATATTTAAATATTTCTGTAACATGTTACATGTTTAAAATTTCATTTACCGTTCAAATGTTCACCAGCTTTTGCCGAGACATGTGGCTCAACGCAAAACATTTTGTAGAATCCTGTACGAAAATCACTTAGCAAGAGATAAATGGAAAAACATTGTGACCCTTGATGAAGCATAGGTTTACCTAAATGACTGTAACAAAAAAAAAGATCTTTATACTATAGAAGATGAGAAGAAAAAATGTACAAACCCGTTTCTGTCAATGTAAAGAAAGTTTCAGTAAGAGGTTTATGATTGTCGCAGGTTTCTTCTACAATGGGAAATTAAAAATAAGAAGAGTGGAAAGAAATGTTAAAATCAACTCATCGTACTATCAGGAGAAGGTTTTACGTCCAATATTTACAAAAGAAATTCCACTTCTTTATCCCAATGACTTTCAAAGAGAGAAACTTCATCAAGACAAAGCTATAAATCATATTTTGAAAACTATCACTGCGTTCCTTGAAAAAATGATGACTAATAAAGATATTGCATGTATACATTTTCAACATATCCCAGCGAAGTCTCCTGACGTTTCATCTATGGAATATTGTGCCTTTAGTCTGTTAAAAAATGCTCTTTCTAAACGCAATCCCACCACGATAGATTGACTCTGGAAAGTAGTGGAGGAGGAATGGAAAGCAAATAACCCTGGAAATATTGCAAAAAGCTCTTCTATCATGGAAATCACGATGCAGACTTATTGTCCAGAAAAAAAAGGCTATCAGATCGAAAATTTAAAAAAATAATCTTTACATTTTAAACATTACTTAAATGGCCGCGAAATCGTTCTAAAAATGTGTTAATACCTTCTGTATTTCATATAAACTGAATTTTTTTCCATACATAAATATTTTACTCTCTGCTACTCGTTGAATAAAAAATTATTTCAAGATAATAAGTATAAACGCTTAAGATAATGTTGATATGACTGACTTGCTATAGATTTATGTTTTAAGAAAATTGCTGTTAAAAATGTCATTGTACTGGGGAGAAATTGCTGAATATCTTGATTTCAAAACTATGACTTATGACTACTATTTTCTCTTTTACAGAAAACATCCAGATTAGACAATCATTAACTTGTAAATAACTTTTACATTCGTCTAATTTGAAACCTTCTAACTGTGCAATAATTCTTATTGTAATTGTTCTAAGTTTTATGGAGCCCTAGTTTATGAATATGTTCTATCCCTTGAATTTCATTTTTATTTAACATTTAACATATTAAATGTACTCTTTAAGTTTTTCTTTATTGCAAACAAAAATGCAGTGAAAGAAAATATTTTGGTGTTATAATATATGTTAACCTTTATGAATTTGTTTAGTGACTGTACTACCTTCACTTTCACTTCAGAATTATTCATGTTAATAATCAAATGCAATTATTAAAGGACACGATAAACTATTGATATGACTCCCTATTTAGCATTACTTTTTAAGTTGCATTCCATTTTAATCTCTGTGTATACAGATAAGACTTACTACACTATTATCAATAAAATATTTACATAGCCAGAGAGAAGTCCTAGTATATTATCGATTCCAAATGAAAAATTGATGCATAATATTTTATTAAAAATATATTTTAAATTTTCAATTGCAATTTTAATTAATGTGGCATTATTGTATTCCATATTATTTTACAGGGGAAAATATTTACTATATTAAATAAAGAAATTAAATAATTTGACAAATTTTACAAATGAATTGTATTTAAAAATTGCTATGTCCGAGATGTTGTGGTATAAACTACTGTTAAATCGATATAGAAATTCACTACACATTTTATTTTAAAGAATTATAGAGTACATTCGTAATTTTTATCATGACATTGTTTCAACGTTTAATTTATATTTTCTTTTAGAACGATACATTTTTTTAACTAGCAAAAACACCAATAAGAATTCTCACACTCTTTCAATATAATTGTATTTTTCTTCAAATTTTAAATTGAGTTTAATAGTGAATCTATTTTTAACAATTAAGACAATATTAATTTATTATCACCAACTAAGTGTAATTTTAATTATAAGGCATTTCCTCTCAATGAAAGTATAACTTAAGAAATATAAATTATGGACGGATTTTATTTCTAAATAAATATAGATATGGTCATCTCTAGAAAGACTTCCTATTTAGTTAAAAGTTGCACCATTTTCTTTCACGGACAAGCGCTGGAGTTTCCGGTTGTGATGATGTTTCCTTATTTTTTTGTTATTGTAACAATGAAAAACAATTCATGTTTTGTTGGCGGTTGCTCGGCAACATCAAGGATATCACTCATTCTAAAATCAACATAATAAACGGATTTCAGGTATAGCTTATTTTCTTCAGTTTTCGTAAACAAAAACTCTACATCCTGTTTCTTTTCTTGCAACAAATGAGAAAATATGAATGAAAAGAAAATTTTCATTTGAAAGTAATTTCAAAACAAAATAAAATCGCTTAAATTATATCTTTAAAAAGTACTTTTTTTAATTCATTTAAAAATGTATTCAATTTTTAAATTGCATGTTTAAAGATTTTCATTTTTTACAATTTTGCTTAAAAATTACATTTTTCTAACAACTTTTGATGTATAATTTAAGTTAAAATATTATTCAATAAATTTCTAATGAGTCATATTAAATATAAGCAAATTTTTTTACTTATGTCTCTATTAATTTATAATCACTATTTTCCTCTTACGTTAGAAATCGCATTTCTATATGAAAAGAAAAAACTAAAACTAAAATTCACTACATAATTTATTTTAAAGAATTATAAAGTACACTCGTAATTTTTATCATGACATTGTTTCAACTCATAATTTATAATTTCTTTCGAAAAGATACATTTTTTTGAACTAGTTAAAACACCAATAAGAATTCTCAAACTTTTTCAATATAATTGTATTTTTCATTAAATTTCAAGTTGAGTTTAATAGGGAGTCCATTTTTAACAATTAAAGCAATATTAAATTTATATCATGAACTAAGAGTATGTTTAATTATGAGGCATTTTCTCTCAATGAAAGTTCTAGTTTAGCTGGAGAAAATGTTTACTGATGCGTTAAACGCACGCTATTTATAAATCTCGGTATCTCTAAAACTAATTATTTAAAAATGTGTTAAATAAACATAAAATATTTATAATTATATTTAGTTTCTTGAAGTCTTTTTACAGTCTTTTTTTATCCGATTATCAACTAACAAAAAACAAATTATTTTAGAACATTTACAATCAGTCTATCATTTTTTATTATTATTTTGTCGAGTATCCCCATCTAGTGTGAAAGAGAAAGGGCATAAAATTCATAATCGAAACTTTATTTTACTTTCCTTAGAAATTTATTTCAATGTTATTATCCCATCTTATACCTAAATTTCTTACATATGCACTTTAACTGAATGCTTAATTTCTCGGACATTTTAGGAAATCTTTCCGGCAAAATTAAAAAAATTTTCTGATGTTATAAATATTTTTTTTTACATACATACATTAGTACAAATAACCCCTTTCTGTAATTTGAACACAATGTTAAATTAGAACAAATTTATTATTCTAAGAATAATTCGAAATTTGACCCCTAAAAACCTTAAATGTTTTTATTAATTAAATTAAATGTAATATAAACATTAATTAATGTTTTTATTAATTAATCTATTAATTTCTTATGTTTAGTAGGAAGCAAATATAGGAAATTGTTAATTCATATGTTTTATTGTGAAACGATGATTATCGATTATTAATTCCCTGGCTTATATAATATCGATGACCATCTCGCTCCTATCTTATCGCAGGATAGACATTCTTAAAACTAAGATTAATCTCGAACACATACAGTCATCTACGATATATTTCAACATTTCGCGATTCAAAGACAGCATTAGAAACAAAAGAATCAATCATTGCCTCATTCCTATTAAAATTTCTTCTAGAAAAATTCGAGATACCTTTTCGATTTAACTTTCTCTCTCTCTCTCTCTTTCCGATTACTGTGTGTGTGTGTATAACTTAAATCTTTCACTGACATCTTGTGCCACCTTTCTTTTTTAAGTGGTATTACCTATATTCACTTTTGATTCAATAAATGCCAAAATTTATAATATATCTATAAACTTTATTGTTATAAACTGTTAAAAATTTAATAATTATAAATTTATAAATCATATATAAATTGTTAAAAATAGAATTTTTCTTTGAAAAATTAGGAAAAAAATTTATTATTTTTAGTTCTTTTTTCTTTATTATTTATAATAAAGATTCACCAGCAGCACATCCCTAATTCACATGTTATCTATTTTTTTGAACCTGTCTGGGACTTTTTCTGTTCAGATGAAAGCTCAACAACAGACAATAGAAAGTGTTTATGGTTGAAATTTCAGTACTTCCGAGTACAAATAAGTAGTGCGTGGCTCACTAGCTTATCGTCGAAAGTAATTTGTATGATTATATAGTTGCATTTTAAATGTTATATTTTACTTTTTACGCAAATTAATTCTACATACTAATTTATTTTAATATTCAGTAATGTGGTACTTTTGCTTAATATTTTTAATGATACAGAATCAATATTCCTTCAGTTCTTCTTTATTCTATCTAGAACAACGTAAGTTCTTAAAGAGAAATTTTTAAGTTTGTACTTTTAAAAATTACTTATCTAGCTCACATTCGTTTCTTCATTGTAGGGTAGCATACTAATCAACGAGGATTATATATATATATATATATATATATATATATTTATTTGTCAGAACTTCTCTCTACAAGCATCTTTTGTGACAATTGTAATGGAACTAATTTTATACAATATATTTGCATCAGAAAATTAGAATATTAATTTTAAAGAATATTCACAATTTTTTTAAATATTAGAAATAAATGACTTATTAAAGAAAAAATATATGAGCACGACAAACGAATAAAAGCAAATCAATCCGAAAACCTTCTGAATGGTTAATAAATATGCTATATATTATTTTATACAAAAATTAAAACAAAGATATTTTTTTATATTCATATAAATACATGAAAATATTAAAGTTGATTTAAAGTTTCAGATTATTTTCTTTTAAGGCTTTGCAAAAATAAGTATCGTTTAGAAAAAAGAGAAAAAATATATAAAATTAGATCATTTTAAATATCCCCACAAAAGCAAAAATCAACCATTTTTCACTCTCACATTTTTAACTGGCACGTTATTAATAAGAAGATTATTATGTAATGCTATTAATGAGATGAGTGAAAAATTATTGTATCCATGTAAACAGATGCATAAGATGTTTTATTGGATTAATTGAGCATAAAAAAAGAAAAATATATTTATTATTGCATTAACACAATTTTTTGTCACCATATTATTCCAGAAAATGCCAAATGTTATGTGAATTAAGCACCTGTTTTGCAGAATAAATACAGATGTTATATGCTACGGGAGTTGTGAGTGAAGTATATTTGAACGCGATACTTTACACAACTAATCCCAATCATTAAAAGATATAACTTTCAGGATAAAAGGTAACCCTTTTTTAAACTGATAAGCACTTATCTATATAATACATTGAATAGGCATCGCAATGCATGTGTAACTATGATGAGTTTTTGGATTTGTGAAATTGAAATATATAGGTTGATAGGATACGTAGGATTTCTTTTAACATTGAATTTTATCTCTATATTTGCAGCCATTAATCATAAATATAAAGTATTAATTAAAAATATATTTCAAATTTAATAGAATAAGTTATACATTTAAAAAAATTTAACAAAAATTCATTAATAAAAAGTATTTAACTTAGCGTTTTTTCTTGAAGATTGCCTTTTTTTCAGTATTAATCATTAATCCCTTCTTTTTTTTGTTTCTTGAAATAATGAACAATTTTAATGTCTATTATTAGGGTCATTCATGCTGAATCGAACTCGATGATTTGGAATTTTATGTAGTAAAATTTGGAAATAAATTATTCAAAAATTAAAAGATAAATTTATTCAGAAATTGTCATTCAAAGAGTTATGTGTAGTTTTAAAAAATTTATATAGTATATATTTACAATTAATACATTTTGAAAAAGAAAATATGTTATGTTATTATGCAAATGTTTTTCAATAACGCTTATAGATTTCATGTACAATTGATGTAATATTTTGAGTTCGTTCCCATACTATGTAAAATAATTATTGAAAGCTGGAAATAATAGAAAAAATTTTTGATGAAATTATTACGAAAATTAATGTAAAGAAATGGTAACAAAACAAATTTCGTTATTTGTGGTCTTTTCAATAATGCTCAGGATATTGAAAGATTTTTATGTTAAGGAGGTAAAACGAATGTTTTTATCTTGTGACAGATATTCTAAAAATAACTGAAGGCATTTGAAGGACAGCTTTTCTCTAATACTGGAAATAAAACCAAAGTATCAATTCAACATACGTATACACACAAAATTGAAAGGCAACTTCTATATTCCCTTGACCAGCAGTGGTTGAGAAAAAGCCCAGATTCTTGCGCTCCAAAGGTACATCTGCATTATGGTAATTGATCTACGTTAAGTAATGGATGATCTCTCCTTTCAGGAATGCTTCGATATCGTGTGACTATCGACATATCTCTGTTGCTAGACATATATACGGGTTTCAATAGCCTCTTTCCATCTGAGAAAACGTTTTTTGATCTCCTCATTCTTCTCTAGTTGAGCAATAAACAAATGCAGAAACATGCACTTTCTCAAATTGACATTCATTCCTAAAATAGAAAAATTAAAAGCTCAGTATCTGTATCTTGAAATTCAACAGTAGCTGAAATTAAATCCATTTCCTTCCACTCTGAAAAGTGCTTATTATTAATTCAGGATCAGAATTTCAAAGTTCAAGTATATTGTCCAGAGGATAAAAAATACTAATTTGTAAAACTTATCAAGTCTTTAAAGTAACCAACTTTAATTTGAAGACTTTACTGTCAATTTCCCTCCTCAGGACACGTTTTATTGTTTTTGATACACCTTCATAGTTTTATTTTTATCGCATTAATGTACTGGAATAGTCAAAACAAAGAAGCAGTTTAAAAACGGAACCAGAAAAATCCTAATATGCACGATGAATAAAGTTTGCGAAGTTGTATTTACAGAATATTTGATACTACCGATATAGTGAGATACGTACTACCGAAATGTAAGCCCTTAGATTTACCTAAATATTCTGTATGTTATCTAGTAGTGGCTTTGTACAAACAATGCAAATTTCTCAAATAATCTTTACCGACTATTAAATCAGTTGGTAACGATTTATGTGTATGACAATCAAAGGAATAAGTCAACATTACCTCAATTTTATGAGCATCGTTCACATGGTTTTCAAAGCTACTTTAGTTTTGTAAACAACATCCACTTGATTGTTAAATTTTCTATGTTAAAAACGTTGGTTTTAGCTTTATCACCGAAAATATTGCAACTTAAAAGGAACTGTTTCGAGCATTTCGAATAAAATGGGTCTTAGAATGGTTGACTATGCAGATTCTTTCAGAACAATTCGAAAATGGATGCCAAAAAATTGTAATATCTTCTCAAAGTTTTCTGTAAAGAGCCAATTAATAGAAAAATTCGTTAGCAATGTCTTTACGTTTCAAAAGTTGGTTACTGAGCAATAATTATTTTAAATCGGATGAACTGACTGATTTGTAATCAGATGCTGATCATTTCTGAAATGAACATAAATGCTAATTCACCTATGATTGTTCTTAAATTGTTCAACTATGTAGCGTACCATGGTTATTTTGTTGACTAAATAGAAACTATGTGTGTGCATATTTCACATGGCAAATATTCCTTGTATGATCATTGGTATTTTCTAAGAGTTTAACGCATTTTCTATAGTTTTATGTATACTGCGTGATTAGCATATAACGGCAATTCAACTCTATCCGGTAATTGTATTTCTATTCAATATAAATTCATGTAATTCAAATGGATACATTATACGACTTGTCTTGGAAACATTATGAAATTTCTATTTAGTTTGGATAAGTTTTGGCAAATGCATGGTTGAAATTAAAAAATTTAGTGACTGTTACCTTATATCTTTACTAATATATATATATATATGTATATATATATATATATATATATATATATATATGTATATATATGTATATATATATATATATATATATATATATATATATGTAGCATTTTAGTAAATCTCGACAAATCTGGCACGTGCAGATCTATATTTTCCCTTTTACGGATTTGTTTACTTATTAAAGAAGATATAGACAGATATCTATTAAGATATTCAAGCACTTCCTTTAATTGTTTTCGGGTCTTTATCTGATATAAAATAAATGTTTAAAAGAATCAAACAATGGTTATCTTGAAGAGGCGATTAATTACAGTACGCATATCTTGATTTCGAAATTTCTGCAAACAAAGTTTATTTGATAAATATGGGCTTATTGAATGAAATGCTTAAGAAAAAAATGTGCTTTATTTCGCATAACTTCTTTTAAATATAAAAAAATATTATACTAAATTTGAACAAAATTTAAGGATATCGATTATTGTATTTTTTACAAAAGTTAATTTTAATAATGGAAATATTAATGAATAAAAATTTCTTACAGATTTTTTTTGTATTATAATGTAACTTATTTTTTTAAAAAAATTTTAAGCATGTGAGTGTATAAATATACATTTCTTAATTAAAACTAAACATTATTCATCCTAATAAATCCATATAATTCAAATATGGACATAATATGTATTTATATCTACAAGGACACTTTCCTCTATTTGACATGAAAAAAATATATATATGTAGAATGACTTTTTGTTAACCAGAATTCATAAATATAGAATCTGGAAGCGAAATAAACACGAAAATTCAATATCATTTTGAAAAATTAAGTTTTAAATTATTATGAACATTAAATATCAAGAGAAGTATTACTATACATGTCTTATGTGAGTGATTTCAAATGAAAAAAAAATTTGCCTTTCCATTTTTTTCTTGAGCTACTATTAGGTTTAATGTTTTCATTTTGTCACAATTCTTGCTAGAAACTATACCTTACAGGAAGGCTGCACTATTACATATATATACACTGCCCAACATTGTAAATGCAACTATAATAAGCACTGGCCTGAAAATTATGATTACTTCAGAGTACACGTAAATTACTTAGTTATGCAGATGATGTGAAATGTGCAGCTCTCCAGCGCACGTAGGATAAGATAAAAAGTAAGCACCAGCACAGTGGGCAATATTTAGGGCGTTATTGTTGCTTGGAAATAATCGTTGAAAGTTTTTTCTTGTCACAAAGGAGTCTTCCATTGACCCCACAGTATAGACGACAATGTCTGGAATAGTGCCGAATCAGAGCGATGTAAAAGAAGAAATGGCACAGAATCTTCTTCTCAGATTAGTCACGCTTCTGTTTCTTCAGTGAGAGTAGCCGGGTAAGAGTGTGACATCGACTTCGAAACAGGTATAATCATGCAGAAATTGTGGAATGCTCTACCGCGCGACAATGTGACATCATCGTCTGGGGTGATATTACCTACGATTCCATGTCACCTCTAGTTCGTATTCACGACACTATAACACCCAACTTTATGTGGATGGTATGCTGATGCCAGTGACACTCCCCTACCTTCAGGGGTGGCCCAGTGCCCTTTATCATGAGGATAACTTTATCATCGCACGTCACTCACATAAGCCAACATGCCCGGAAAGGTGTGCAGCTGCTTCCCTGTCCACCATGCTCGCCAGATTTCTCACCAATCGAATACATTTGGGATATGATTGAGCGCTATTTGCAGACCCTGACACTGTGTCTCCTTCAGAAGTTGCACTTCGGCAAATGGTTGACAAAGGATTGAGATCCATTTTTCGGGACGGAATCCGTACTCTCACTGACTCTGTACCTAGACGTGTTGCTTTGTGTATCCATCATTTTCTGTGTCAGGCTGTGTATATATAATGAAGAACCAAAACATTATGACCATCACTATCATTTGACATTGCGTACTTTTGATGTCCAGGAATGCATCAGATCTAAAATGAATTGTGTTTATTTTTCACGGAAAAAATAATGCATCTTTGGCGTGAATGTATGTGCGTCTGTCACGAGAAAAGTTACTGATCTACGTAACTTTTATGGAAAGCAGATTGTGATAACTGGACTAGACTAGGACAGACTAGGAATGATTATTTCTGAAATTGTACATCTCATCAGTTATTTGCAAGATATCACGTTGTGAATACTCATACCGAATGAATGAATGACGGTGACATAAGTAGCAAATTCCGCGTCACTGGATTCTCAAACAGCAACAACACAAAATTTAGGAAAATAACTTTTCGAAATTAATTGTAGATTACTATAGGAAGTAACAGTAATCCAGTCTGGAATTAACAGTATATAATGTTAACGAGCAAAAATTGAGCTGTTTATGTTTTCTGTGTAATTATAGAAATTTTCTGTTTAACATTTAATACGGGTCTGGAATATAATAATCCGTCTATATTGCAAAACATAAATTAGAAAACAATTTATATGATTTTTATCAAAATACTAATAAAATAATAGACATTTTGAGAAATAAGATTCCTTTAGTACTTTTCAATGAATTAAAGCGAGAGAGCTTAAACTTTTGTCATAAAAATATTTTTTTCTATAACGCTTTGCTTCTGGGAACGATTAAATGCATATATGTAGATTTGTGTTTATTTTTTCTTTTTTAAACTTTAAAAAACTATTTTATCAATATTTTCTTACCCCTATTTATATAAAAACTGCACATCTATATTCTTATAGAATTATTTATTTAAAAAATGAAAATGTTATTTATTTATAATATATCGAAGCCCTCTTAATTTAACACGTTAGTTGAAGAATTCAACTTAAAAATGTTTGTATTCTTAAAAATTTAAAGATACAATAACTTTAAATTGAATTTTTATATTTTTTAAATTTGTATCTCCAAATTTTGTTTCTAAATTCTGAAAATTAATATTAAATTATTTACAAAAGAGTTCTGTTTGGAAGATCAAAGTCGTAATGTTTGATTTTTAAACTCTGTTATCCAACAAATCATATTGTTATAAGTTTTAAGTTCAAATACTTTACAGTACAGAATATCAAAAAACTCTTCTCAGAGATTAAATATTGTATCATTTGTGTAATCAAACTTTATTTTATGATAAAGATGAAAAGTTGTTTTATTGCTGTAAGTAATCGTTCAGAAAAGAAATTTTAAGAAGTAATTCGATTTGTAAACATAAAGTAACATGAAAAAAATGACCATAAGAAATCTGATAGAAAAACCTTTGACTTTTTATAGTTAACAATTTCCTGAAGAAAAATAATCTATTTTAGAAACTAAAAATAGGTTTCTAATATTTTCGATCACTTTGATAAAAGTATGTCAAAGTAAGATGTGAATCTAAGAAACAAATCTTTTATGAATCACAAATATAAAAAAAATTATATCTCTCAATTAATTCATTTGACAACTACTCTAACAGCATACAATTCTATAAAGGCAAATTGATTTTGCTTCTTACCTGCTTGAAAGTTGTCTTAAACCCAACTGTTTAATATTTTTTATTTTGAAATACTGAAATTTCAAGCACAACATCTGAGAATAAAAAAATAATTGGTAATTGAATTCTTTCAAATATTTTGATTAAATATTAACAAATATCGATAGATATAAAAAACTTTTAGAGAATTACTGACCTTAGAAATAAATGATGTTATACATTTCAAGTATTTAGATTCACAGCATTAGTTATCCCCATTGTTAGAGTAATCTTAAATAGCGTCAGTTATTTAAGATTCCTTTAACTCTATGATAACAGAAAAATGTTTAAAATTTTAACTTGGAATATGCATGAAAAATAAATATCAAAATCTCGAATATTTCACATTTTCAAAGAAATTTATTTGTAGAGTGGTAACCAAAAGTTATTCTTGCAAATGAAAGCCTGAAAAAGACCCATATTTGGAAACCTCATATCACTAATAAATGCAAGGTTAAGGACTCTGGGAGCTAATATTTCTACAAATGTTGATTCTACGCGTTCAAATGAAATACGTGAGTTTTATTAAAGAATAAGACTATCATTGGAGAGACATCACAATCATCCAAAATATAATGAAGAAACAATAAATCTATGTACAGTTCCGGAGAAAGTCATGGGTCTGTTGATATAAGTCAAATGATGAAAAGAAGAATACAGTAATAGTGGTGACGAAAATGTAGACACTGCTGTAACGATTTGTGCAAAGAATCACTAAAATTCTTTAGTCTAACTCTAAAGACGTTAACTTATTGAAAAACGTTTGAAGAGTATTCTTATTTAAAAGACCAATAGAACAAATATTTCATGACGGTTGCGAAATGGTTGAACGCATCATCTACAAAATTAAGCATAATTATGAGGTTTTCTGAGCAACTATATACACTGCCCGACATTAAAAAATTCAGCACCAAAAGAGTAGACAGAAAATCATGCAAATTTCAGGATAGACGCAACTTATCGAGTTATGTACAGCACTTCAGAGCACGTGGGATAAAATAAGACGTGGAAACGGCAAAGTAGGCAATATTCGCGCCGTTATTGCTGCATGGAAAATAACCGTTGAAAGTTTATTCTTGATCAATGGATGTAATTAGTTCCAGCAAGCAGACAGTTTATGAGGGAATGGTGATCGGAATGAGAAGGACAGTTCTGCCCTTACGGCATATCACAGCTGACAGACACCTGGATATGTTCACATAGCACCGGCTATGAAGAAAATGGTTGGAACAAGAAAATGGGGTACATTTGCGGGGAACCGATGCAGCCAGAGTGACATCAGCACACGTGGATCAACGTATTCGACGGAAAGCAGTGGTTCCGCAAAGAATGTCTACTGAAATTCTGCAGTATGTGCAGGACACCTTGGCTGCTCCCATATCGAGCAGAATCATTTATCAATGATTGGTTACTACACTCTTAAAATAATCGAGTGAATTTCATTCAGGAGTGAAATTACTCTTTCGTTGTCACAAAACTCAACTATTCTTTAAGATAGAAATTCATTCTTTTAAAAGATGTGGGTGAACCACTCCTTTTACGAGGAGTAACAACATATCGTTTAAAGGGGTAAATTAGATGAAAAAAAGAGTGAATTTCAATCTTTTATAGAAGTATTGCTGATTTTTTTTATATTGTCAGTTTAGTGCAGAAATTAGGTTTTGAATTCTAATTTAAGGATTTATTTATTTATTATTTTTTTTTCACAATTACTTTATAAAAATATGATTTCTTTATTCAATAATATAACAGTACAGTTGAATATGACAATTATATTGATTTGGATAATTATAGTGGTTTTTAAATTTATATACAATATTAAGCAATTTGTTCAGCCATTTATTTCATTACTTATATATATTTAGTTCTACGTGTGAGTGTAGCACTCTGAAGAAAAAATCGTCACACTACTTATTTTTCAGTTTAGTTTACTATGGGCCCATAAGTACAAAATTAACTACTTTCGCAAACATTATTAATACAACAAATTGTACACAATTAAAAAAATACTTAAATATTTATATAAGTAAATATAATTTAAGTTCTTTTGAAAAAATCCTTTATTTAAAGTATAGCTTAAAATTTATTTTTGAATATTGATAATATGCTTTTTTGAAGTTAAAGGAGTATAAAGACAAATATTTACAGATTATTCTGTTGAGTAAAACTGACTTATGTTTTTGCAAATAAATCTTGTTTTATAATGTATTTTCCAAGTTTAGTTTAAACTGAAAATAACTTCAATGAAACTAAGAATGAAATAAAAAATAAAATACAAGATTATACAAAAAACATTTATTCAATTTTTAATACAGAAAAATTTAAAATATGTATACAAAAATTCTTATGTTTATGATGTCAAATTAATATTTGAGCTTAATTATTTGACACAATACAAAATAATAATACTGTTAGAACAAGAATAAAAATAATATGTATTTTAATGCATATATTTTGCAAAACTTATACCATGACCGATTATAGTAAGAATGTACTGTTTCAATTAAAGGCCCAACTGGACTATTTATAAATGCAATAAGTTTATCATCGTACTTAACACAGGATGATATTTATATAAAGTATTGAATGCTTTTTAATCTTGAATATCCGACATCAATAAATTTTTATTCCGCAGATAAAAATATTTCATATTCCGGCCTTGCTTTTTGACCACGGCAAAGCAAGAGTAGTTGACTAATTATGTACGTGGTTCTTCTTCTTTTTCTATAGATCTCTTCATCTAATTAAAAAAATGACACATAATAAATAAAATTTCTATAATATTTGTATTCTCATTATAGTGTCTACACAAACTTTAATACCAAAAGATTTCATAAGAATAATACTTCAAAAAAGATAAAGCCTTATTTATTAAAAAAAAATAAAGCTGCAAGAAATCAGATATCTATGTAATTATATTTTGTATTGGAATTATATTCAGCATAAAAATACTATCATACTCAATTCTCACGTATTTATATATTCTATATCATAGGGCAAGTTTTTGAACATAAGATAATATTCTAGGAGCATAGAATGCAGGATATTCATTGAGAAAATAGTCAGCCCCTTGGATATCCAATTCCAAATCTATTTGTAATAAAGAGAATTATCATATATATTAAATTAATAGAACTTTTTATTGTAATTTAAAGCAAGTGTAATTTGTTAAAAAATGGTGTTATCATTAATTAATTAAACATTAGTAGCTGAAGTTAGTAAATTAATGATTATGTAGTAGTTTTTGAAAATTTTAATAAGAATGTGGCAAAAATGATAAATTATTGATATACAAGGAAACAAATACAAAACAATTTTGGATTTTTTCTTTGTTATGGAATAGATATAGCCCCTATCAAAATTTACAAGATGGATAGTGAAACATTAAATAAAAATATATACATGCATACTTACATTTATTTCTAATAAAGCATTTTTGAATCAATCAACTGTAACTGAAAAAAAATTAAAACTAAATAAATAATTATTTTTACAAATTACTAAAAAAAATTCTTTTTAAACTATGATTTTATATCACATATGCTAATTTTCAAATACATTGCACAAAAAAAAAAAAAAAGATTTTTAAAAATACAAGATAGAAAACTACAATATAAAGAAAGACATATGCAATACTGCATATTTTGTAAAATATAGATTTTAATTCTTTCCTTTGGATCATGCAATCATGAAACAAATATCAAAATTACAATGAGATTTTTCTTCTTTTGTATAAAAAATTTTTTTCTCTCCAAAATTTTTAACTAAATTTTTTTGGCATTAAAATAATTTAAAATATCTTATTCACATGCAATAATAAAACATTGTAAATGTATGAACTACCATTTCCAAGAATGTTTCATGTTCTACCATTAAAAATGCATTTAGCATGTTTCATATTCTACCATTAAAAATGCATTTAGCATGTTTCATATTCTACCATTAAAAATGCAAATATACAAATTATGTAAGGGATTGTAAATTATGGTGTGCTTAATTGTGGCATTGTTAGAAAATAATGTTGACATAAAAGTTTAGTACTTTCATGAATATTTTAAAATTCATCCTTAAATATGTAAAAAATACATGTTTTATACTACCAATATTTCATTGAAAGCAGCCTCTTTTGGATACTTAGAGACATGAATTATGATATAGAATAGAATAATAGATGGTCTATTTTTCATCACAAAATGTTATTTAATTTTTTAGGTATTTTCTCCATAAGTTCAAATATTTTTTCTCAATGAATTTCACTGGGCATTTCAAATTGTAATTATTTTATCTGAAAGGAAAAATACACACATATACACATATGTGTTTACTCAATAATATCATACATGTAAAAACTATTTATGGTCAAGTAAATAAACACTGGATATTTATTTTTTAAACTATTATATTCAAATAAAAATTTTAGAAAATTTTTAATGAATTATAAATTTACTATAAAGTTAATAAAGATATTTTTTTTTACTGCTAAAACTAAAACATTTACTTCAAAATTGATTTAAACATTCTTAAAAATGTCTTAAGCTTATTACCAAGTAATATTTATTTAATGTATAGTTAAATGAATAATTACTTTTCATTATTTTAAAACCAACTTTAAAACCAAAAAATTATAATATGAGATTTTAACTGAAAATACTGATTGGAATTTTCATGTTATTTACTCAATAGCATCATACATGTAAAAACTATGTTTAAATGAATTATAAATACTGGATATTTATTTTTTGAAACTATTAAATTCAAATTGAAAATTTAGTAAATTTTACTTCAAAATAGATTTAAAAATATTATTAAGCTACCGCGTTCTTACATAAACATAACTTCAAACTTTTAAATAAATTTTACAAGCACAATGAAGTTAATAGTTTTAGTAATAACAATAGTTAAAATTTTTTCAGTCTTCATAAAACTTATTCTGATTACATATTATACAGAATATATCTGATCAGTCATTTCTTCCTTATATTGCATTTCATCATCTTCAAAATAACTCTATGTTTCAGATTTGCTTTTGCTAATTTTGTTTTTTTATTTTTTTCTTCGATGATAACAATGACAACCATAAAATACGAATATAAATTATATTTCCATGGACAAAATGTTTAGCTGTAAATTCTAAAATATGCAAATTAATAGATTTTGATACATACAATTCCTTTTCGTTTTATTTACGAATGTTTGCACTTAGTAACAATCAAATCAAAAATTGTCAGTGAAATTTTAATAAATGAAAGATATATTGTAAGTAAAATTTTAATAAATAAAATACTTACTGCCAAGTAATATTCTGCAAATTGATATTTGCTTTATATTGTATTAATATTAAAATTAAAACGCTTCTAATTTTATTTATGAAAAAATTTATTCGTACTCATTGGTAATATGTTGTATTTGATATTAATCGCACTTTCAATTCAGTACAATACACTATATTAAATATAATATTTCTATAATATACATTGTAGATATTTAAATCAACGAGAAAATTAATAGTCATATTCACGCTGTTTTGAAAATAAAAGAATTTAAAAATGCATTCAATATAATTTACGATTAATTTATAATGAATTAAATTTTGTCAGAAAATAGTATTTGGAATAAAAAATAAATTTTTCCAAACACATTGTTATATTATTAAATAATATCAATTAATCAGAAATTTCAAATGTTATAAATATTACATGAATATGAATTCAATAGAATTCATTCATTCACATTTCGAATACCAAAGTTTTATATCATGGTGACAAATCACAAATATGAAGATTTGATTTAGTCATTCAATTAATTATAAGAAATAAAGACTTACCGTAATGTTTCTGCATTCCTTGTGTCCAATTATATATTTTAAATAGTCTAATCTATAGTTTTTGCAAAATGGAGTTCTAAATTCCTCCACTTTTAGAGAAACTAAACCAAAAGCATAGAGCCGCTTGATGATTTATACCAATCAGAGCATATCACAATTGCTTTGTGCCATAAACAGGTAAAAAAAAAAAAAAAAGATTGAAAATTGCTTTGAATCGAAAATAGAGTGTTTGAAAAAGAACTTCTTGACCCAATTAAGTGGAAAAGGATTCACTTTGTATCTTTATGGAGTACAAAATATCAATCGCTCATCGAGTGGTGAAAAACCACTCGATTTTTTCAAGAGTGTAGTGGATTGAACATATGTAGTATATGACTGGTGAGGTGGATGACAGAGTGGCACAGGATCGTCTTCTCAGATGAGTCTCTCTTCTGTTTCTTCACTGATAGAATACGTCTACGAGAGTGGCATCAACATTGAGACGGGTCCAATCCTGCAGCAATTGTGGATTGTCCCCCCTCGGGACAACGTCTCGTTATTGTTTGGGGAGCTATTGCGTAAGACTCCAGGTCACTTCTAGTTCGTATTCACGGCACTACGATAGCCCAACACGGAGGGTGTGCTGCGGCTGGTGACGCCCCCCTACATTTAGGGAGGGTGTGCACAATGAACTTTGCCCGCATCAGCCAATATTTCCTGCAAGGTGTACAGCTGCTTCCCTGCTAACCATGTTCGCAAAACCTCTCACCAGTTGAACACATTTAGGATATGACTGGACGACATTTTTCAGGACCCTACAATTGCCTCTTTAAGAAGACGCACTTTGACAAATGGTTGACCGGGAATGGAGAGCCATTCCTCAGGACGCCACTCGTACTCTAAGTCTAGACGTGTTACTGCGTGTATCGTCCTCCACGGTAGTCCTAAAAACTACTGACCGTACCAATTTCTCGGTCGCGTTATACAAATAATTTCGGAATACAGATTACTTATTGATGTTACGGTTTCTGTTTTCCGAGGTTCGTTACTTTTTTGCAACTTCTTCTTGGATTGGATTTTCAGTGTCAGCAAGTGCACTTCTCAGTGTTAGTTCTAACTGGATTATGCATCGAAACAAATTAAAGAAGGGTAAAATCCACAAACCATTAAATCTTCGATTGACCTGCATGTAATCTGAACATAAACTCAATCGAGAATTGTAGCTTCATTAATCGCGTTTTGAAAAAATAAAGACTTTAATGTTGAATTTAATATTTCACAAGAAATAGTTTGTCACTCACTCACTCGCACGCACGCACGCACGCACGCACGCACGCACGCACGCACGCACGCACGCACACACGCACGCACACACGCACGCACGCACACACACTCACTCACACACGCACGCACGCACACACACACGCACACACACACACGCACACACACACACGCACGCGCACACACACACACACACGCGCATACACACACACACGCGCACACACACACACACACACACACACGCGCGCACACACACACGCGCACACACACACACACGCGCACACACACACACGCGCGCACACACACACACACACGCGCACACACACACACGCGCACACACACACACACGCGCACACACACACACACGCGCACACACACACACACGCGCACACACACACACACGCGCACACACACCTTTTGTACCACTTACCATTTGGCTGACAGCTCGGCTTGATAAGATATAGTCAAAAATAAAATTTTTAACTATTTCATTGAAAATTCGTATCCTTGGATATAAAAACGAAAATTTTCACAATTTGAAGTTTACTTTGATTCACTGAAATTTTTCCTTAACATTTTAGATGATACGATGGTATATTTTTCTTGCTTGTTAACTTTTTCGAACTATTTATTCAGAATTATTTTTGTCAGATATATAATTTTAGTTATTGTTAAAACTAATTATATGTTTGTTCATAAAACAACACAATATCTTGTTTGAGCTTCGATGAACTTTTTTTATGTACTTCTAAAATTAAAACGCATGAAATTTTTCTTGAAAAGTGGGTAAATCTTTTATGAATTGAGTTTGTGTGTGTGTCTTCAGATTCACTGTATTGAAATTATTCCTATTTATATCCTTATATCGTGAGTGTATTCATTTTTTTTCGTTAATAAATGCTCTACTGATGAACTCTTTAAATACAACTGAATATATATGAAATCATTAACGCCATTTTTTCAATATATCGTGAAAAAACATGGTTAAAATCCTTCCTTTTCAAATTTTCAGTATAAATATAATAAAATTTGCATTAAATTAAATAATTTAGAACTTTTTTTTATCAAAATGTTGCCTCTAATCACTAACTGAATAAATTCGGTTAGGAGGTATCACAACCACAAAATTCATTGAATGCTCTTTATAGATGGGGCTTTATTAGAACATTAATGATTTAAGATGTACAATTTCCGAAGTTTTCACAGTTTACAATTTCTTGCTTTATATTAGTAGTTAGTGCTCTAAGTTTTCAACAAAATGACATTTGAATGTAGAGAAACTTTAAATATATTAGATAATACTATGGGAATGCAAAATTATTACATTATTCTAGCTTCCTTAGAAACGTGTAGAAATTCTAGAGTATTTTAGTCAGAATAAAACATTTAATAACAATTTTCTCACTTTTGAACAACTAAATTCTTTGGTAATTATTCCAACTATTTCACTTTTAACTTTTGAAGAGTGATTTGGATATTTTATACCATCTATGTAAACTATTTAGCATTAATGGAAATATAGGAATAGTGTGGTATAACCATGCCAATTTCACAACTACTAGAATGATAAAAATGATTCAAATAATTTTTTTAATTTATTCAATTATTGCAATTTTATTTTATAAATGTTTGCTGGACAAAATAAACACGTTATCTCTTAAGTTTGGTGGCATAAAATCTTTTTATAAAAAAATTTAAAAACGGTATAAGAACCTACATTTTGAAAGTCTAAATAAATGGTATGTTTATTTTTGAACTAAAAGTTTTTATTGATTGATGGAAGATATTTTTTTTTTTTTTTTGGTATGAAGTTAAATCATAATAAAAAATACTTGAATTATTAGGTAAAGTGAAAAGTAAATAGAAAGCTGTAAATTATACATTATTTTCTTTCAAATTATTAGTTCTATATATTAAGAAACATAAAGTTGGCCACATATTGAATTTTCCATCCATTTTGTGTCTCAGATTTCTTGACCAAAAATGAATCTCATTCCAGAGTAATTTTAATACATCGGGCACATATTAAATGCGCCCTATGTATGTGTATATATAATGACTAATTATTTAACTCGAAATCTAGAAATTGAATTATACAGATTCAGAATCAGTCTTTTATTTTGCAATATGGTGGAAATTAATATGGATATGAAATTCATTGCTTACTAGGTATTTTATTACTTGAAATCGCTCTTACTAGGTATTTTTATTTACTTTTTACTAAATACCATAACTAATTATAACAAATTTACATTCATAGAAAATGCTATAACAAATAAGATTCTATTTTATAAAAATAGAAAAATTGGTACGAAATATATTTTAATCATAAATGTTTAATTAGTAATTTATTTTAAGTTAATTATTGAATTCATGATTATTTTTTAAAATCCAGATCTTTGAAATATGTACTTAAATGTTTGAAACATTAAGAAAATGGTTAGCTTGAAATCAAATGAAAAAAGTTAAACAATAATTTATTATTAAAACCATAAATACAAAGAACTTAGCAAAAGCGCAGAAACGCAATTCCTCTTATATTCAAGGAAACAGTCTACAAGCTCAGTAGAAATGGATACACTGTATTTCGCATTAGTAAGAAACGAAATTTAAATAAAACATTGACACAATAAACACATAAGAACAGGGAAGTTTACAGCATATTTACATATCAATAATTCAAAAGTTTTTTTTTTCCATCATTACTAAGTCCTGATGAAATTGATTACAATGAAAACTAATGTGGCAGATGGTGATGAACAGTTGAGGAAGCCTACGTCATTTCGTATATGTCTTTGATGGGTCTTCCTTCCATGTTCTTCGGAGACACGCAATTGCCACTAAGTTCATAAGGCCTTTTCAACTTTTTTATCCAATATATTTTTTCGTCACATTCCAGCTGATTTTCTGAAATTATTAAAAGAAAACATAAAATGTCATGTTTTTAACGCTATATTATATGGATTTATATAGAACTAGAAAAGTGTGCTTAATAAACTTAATATTTTAGAGGAAAAAGTTTATCAGTCTAGTTTTCAGTTTTATTTGTTAGATCAAAGATAAAATCCCAATGGAACAAACCTTATGCATTTTATTTGGCTTTTAATGCATTTGGAAGATTTTGTTTCATATCACTATAACTAAATTTATGTTGAATTGTTTTAATGAAAAGTATGAAACCTGAAATGATTGGACTACAGTATAAAATATAAAAGCTTAATTTGATAGATCGGCATGAGTATTTTTTTTTCTATTGAAGCCGAGGAATTTACATACATTTAACAACGACTGTTCACATTATAAAGTACTCAATTTAGTATGCAATTCCAAGCAACATCTGCTTAAAAACTACTCTTTTGAAATTCACTATACTTTTATCAGCATGTAGTTATATTTTCGCATCACAACTGTAAAGCATCAGAAAGCTGAAAAGGACCAATTTTTCCACAATGTCCTCACAAACATTAAGCATTTTTTTTTTTTTGCCCAATTCGATAATGACATTTTGTTCAAAAGAAAGTGATGCGTACTCGTAATTCAATGGTTTTATGTTTAAATTATTAACGGTTTTAAATACTTGTTTAGTTGCGTTTTGAGGCACAAGGTCTAAAAAGGAAAAGGTGTGCTGCCAAGTTTAAATGCGTGATTTGAAAACTGTATAGCCGCAGTGACACAAATTACTATAGTTAATACGTATCCTAATCTCTTTGAAAAACATTCATAAATAATAAGAATTTCTTTAATTTTAAGTTTTATTTTCTATTTGAAATTACTAAACTGAAGTTTACTAGATTTAATATATTTCTTTTTGTACTTTGAAATAACGAATATTTAATTAGAAATATTAAATTTAATTATAACTTATTTGAAATTATAGATTGTTCCCCATATCGTATAATTAAACTCTTTTAAACTAAAGTTTTTAAAAGTTACTTAGAAAGTAAACAAATTCCCTGCTGAATATACTATATTGGCTTGAGTAATAAGGCTTCGTAAACTGGATGTAACAAGTCAATTGCCGCTGCATTAATCAACTAAAATCAAACTTAAAGACGACAGGTTTAATTCGAGGTAGCTCATGATATAGTTTAGTTTTTTGGAAACTGTCTAAAATATTAAGATTTTTAATTTTTATCATTTCATAAAATTTTTGCATTATTCTTATTTAGCGTGAATACACTTGTGAAATATTCTTGATAATATTCTCGAATTCAATAGATTAAAATGGAAATTTTTGAATAGTTTTGACGCAAATAATTCTAATTTCATTAGGTTTTGACTATGATTCTAACCTAAATTTTCCAGAAATGTGGGTAAAGTATTAATTTAGTTTCCTCTAATTAAAATATCTTACTATGTAGAACACACGGATCGAATGAATTGCTACACATTTCAGCAAGATTTCAAGATTATTTATGGCACATCATTGTATTGTATGTGCATTGTATAATATATTATAATCATTACATAAAGTGTAAAGAATTATCTTAGAGCAACAATTTTATATGAATTGCAACGATTAGATTTCAATTTGTTTAGTGACTGGGGAAAAAAAGTTTTGCTTTAAAAAATATATCTCGGGAAGGATTGCTTTAGTTCTGTACATGGGACGTTAAAAGTACTATATCAATTTTTCCGAAATCTGGATCTCTCTTTGTCAACTGGTTATCTTACTCAACTTAATCAAAATCCAGTTTTTAATAGTAAATCATAGATTATGGGAAAAGTATTCAGTCACTTGCTGATTTTGAAGTAAAAAAAAAGCACTATAGATATAGTGAAGTCGTCGAACGTTTCGTTTCTGTGAAGTAGTACCCTTTACTTTCCCCAGTTACAGAAATGAATTATTTACCGAAGGGTAGCTTTGTTTTACCCACTTATGTTGGAGTACGGATTTAAGTTTAAATATCAATAGGAAATAAAAGTTAGAGAAATGTATCAAAAATAATTAATGTTTAAAAGGCTTTCATAAAATAAATCATTAATTCTTCACTTAAATTATGGAAAATATTCAATTCAATCTTAAATTGAAAATTTCCTTAAAAAAAAGTTTTTTGATGTTACAAAATTATGTGGATTTTTATAAGATTTTCATGTATTAACATGTTTGAAATTTATATTTAAAGTTGCAAGATTTAATTGCCTTAGAAAATACACAGTTTCCATGAAGGCTGTATCGATAGTGATTAGCAGAATTAAATTTCCATGTGTTGATGTAATTAAATTACCTTAAAAACAACCATACGTGATTTTACAAAACACTTAAAAATATTCATACAATTTAAGTAATTAGAATAATTCTGTCTTAAAGTTGAAAAAAATCTCTAAAGCTCCGAAAATATGAATTATTTGTTATCACACTATTATTTTAACAATTAAGGCACATTTTAGCAGTAACACAATTTTAAACTGTAATATAAATGTGAGTGTATATATTTTTTGAATATAGAATAAAAAGAACTGGCATTTATTTTTCAATGTAGTTAACTACAACGCTGAAATACAGCTGGTAAGCAAGATTTAAAAGACAAAATTTATCTATCATGATATGACATTTGTCTCGTTGACGCAAATGTTGCGTCATAGTTTTTTTGCAGATAATAAAATAGATAAGGTAACAGGGGAAATTTTCACTTTGTTTAATCTTTTGTGTTTCTTAAAATTTAAAATAATTTTACTTATTTACTTGTTGTGAAGTAAAAAAAGGTTTTATTTATAATCATTGTAATATTTTAAATTCTCAATTTAATGAATTTTTTTAATGCAATAAATAATTAAACTTCCAACAAATTAAATAATTTGACTGTTAATTTGTAAGCTAGAAATGAATTATTTAGTATTATATAGAATTTACAAATGGAAGTTTTATTGCTTACCATTTAAATAGACTTTCTTTAATTTCTTCCAAACTGGTGACCATGTGATTTCAGGTAAAGATTTCAATTCATTTCCAGACAGAATAACCTCTTTTAAATTCGGCATTTCAGTAAAGAAATCTTCGGGCAAAATTCTGATTTCATTGAAACTAGAAAAAAGTAAAAATTTCTATAAATAATTAATTTTTATACATTTAAATATACCAGTTTAAAAAGTTCGCATTTAAGGAACAGAAGATTTTAAGATAATCGCTTAAAACTAAATTGAAAAAATAACACAAGTTAATAAACTTTGATACAGCAAAATAAATACGATTATGTTCATCGTGTGACAATATACATTTATTCTAAACTGCAATAAAAATTAGTAGTAAATAAACTAAAATATTTATGCATTTTAATTCTACCTGTTGTCATTCATTTGCTTTTAAATTTACAATGAATTTTTGTGGTCTATTTAAAATCAGAAACATAAGAGTTACCTTAAATCAATTCTTGTTAGATGCAGAGCAGGATTTGGAAACATAGAGCGCTTCATTTCCTTAATGCGGTTGTCTGCTAAGGAAATATATTTCAACAAAGGCAAGCTTGCAAACGCATGGTCTTGTATAACATTAATATCATTGTAGTCTAACACTACAGTGTGAGCGTTGGGAATTTTGTTGTTCAACCAACTATCTTTGACTTGCTTGACTTGATTCGACTGTACGTAAAGTTCATTCAATTTGGATAGTTTCGCCAAAGAAAACTGGTCAATGCTGCTGATCGTTGAATCTTGTACAACATTTAGAATATAAAGAGTGCTGTCAAGTCCAGCAAAAGCAGGTTGATTAAATTTCAGACTGCATTTTTCAACTCGAATTTCTTTTATTTGCAAACCATCAAATATATTGGGTGGTAGCGTTTCTTCTATGGATAAATTGTGCAACAACACAGTGTGGACGTTATAATCACGAAGTATACTGAATGCTCGAATCAAATGACGCGAAGAATTAAAGTTGGCGCACACTATCTGTAGTCCATAAGCTACTCGCTTGCAAGAGCAAGGTTTCAAATCTTCTAGATTCGGGCAGACCATCGGAGCGCTCATTACCAAAGTAAAAAGAGCACTAAAAATGGAAAAGAGTATAACTTGCGCCATTTTCTCAGGAACGCTAATATTCTTGTGACCTATCTTCATGGAAGTCGCTCGCGAAAATTATCTTACCGACTGTCACCTGTTGCCATTTATCATCTCGCCAGTGATCGACAAGTGTCTTAGAGATAAGAACCGCTTTGTGCTGAGATAGCTTTCGTGTCAATATTATAATGTATCCTATGCCACTTTACTAGATTAAAAAAATTGTGATAAGCTTCTGATCATCTCATGGTATAAAGCGGACACTAAAGAAGGTGATAGGAGATCAAAGATTATTCAATGCATGATTTTTTAAAATGAAATTTAATCGCGGGAATTTGAGGGTGCTTGCCGAAGATAAAGATTCTATTAAGGGTAATAAATTAATAACTGTATAAATTAGTTTTATCTACGGTGAATAACATTTGAAGTAGAATTAGGAAATGTTGAAAAGTTTGTGACTAAATAGAGAAAGTTATTTCAAATGTACGTTCCAATACTAGATTTTTATGAATATATTTTTCAATGCAAAATAAATTTACAAAATGAGAATAATGGATAATTTTATAAATATATTTAGGATTTTTTTGTTTTTATACCACAGATATTCTTGTAAATGAAATTGAAATTTTAATGTATAATAGATTTTTATTCTGTATTAGAGCATGTAAATTTCTTTGTAATAAGATCACTAACTTGAAAAATTGGAGCAATTGGGATTATCAAGTAAGGTTTGTTAATTCAGAGTGGTTAATAATTTTAACACTATGATAAAATGTTTTCAAACACTGAAGTAAACAATTTGGTATTAAAATGAAATCTTATAAAATATATATTAATATTTATTATTGTTAAAAATATTTAAAGGGTTGTGAAAACAATTTTATAATACAGTCTAAACAAAGAATAAAATTATAAGGGAATTTTTCTCGTAAAAATTTTTCCCAGCAAGTTTAAGGTAAAACCACACATTAAGTATATAAAAAAATTTATAACTAAAGTAAAAAATTAGGGGTAAGCATTTTCCGGCAAAAATTTAAAAAAAATCCATCCAATATACGAAACGTTGTACGTGAGCATTACAGTTACGGAGCTTAACAAGAACAAAATATTTGTTTTCAGTTAGAAATGGGAGAAAAAATGAGTATGCGATTGATAATATAATTTAATCAAAAAATAGTTTTAAGAGTAAAAGTTATAAAAAGTTTCCGTAATATAATTAAGGGAAATTTAACAGTTTTTAGAATAAAGAACTGAATTTGTAAAGAAGACTAAACGCCAAATTTGATACATGCGATTCAGTTTCTCAGTAAAAGAAGTAAAATAAGCATTTTATTTTGGAGGTGTGTGACAGCTAACCTCCAAATTAAAATGTTTATTCAAATAGTCAAACCAATACACGATTAATAGTACAATGATAATTGTAGTATACATTGACACGATGTTTCGTAAACTGAATTCAAGCACTCAAATATTTAGTATGAAGCATTATTCTGTACTTAAATGATACAAGCGTTTTATAAATGTACCTTATTAATTATTGCTCTGTTAAGAATATAAGCAAATGAATCCTTCAAGAGGATCCCTTCATCTCAATTAATCGGCCCGATAAGGAACCACTGAGATAAAGGGCATGTATATGTTAAATACTTGTAAAAATTAGTGTTCTTTTATAGGTGTGATTGTGAGGAGAAGAACATCAAAGCAAGATTGAAACATATAGTATTTTGACTATAGTTTTGAATTTCATAAATGGGTTTATTATTGGTGATACTTAACTTAATAATCAACTGGTGAAGAAAGGGCCTTATAGATAACTTGCTACTTATGCTCATGTAAAAATGGCGAAAAATACTTAATAAGACGATTAAAACATTAGTTTCATAAGTGAAGAACAAATGAGATGATAATAAAATTAAAAATCAGGAATACCCAAAATATTAACGCTTTGAATACGTCAGATAAGAGTATTTATTAATTTTTGATTACTTCACATGTATTTATTTCAAAAGTAATAGCTAAAAAGTTATAGAGACGAAAAAAAAAATGAGAAAAATTAAATGCATGTTTAATTACAAGGTGAAAAACAAGACTGAGCTTTGTGGACTCATGTCCATAAATTAAAGATAATTCAGAATCACACAGAAATTGAAATCTAAAATAAAAATTTACTTTGAATTTGCTTACATGTGTAGAATTATCATAACATCTTGAAGAATAATATGCAAATTACAAGAAACCACCAAATGGCGCCGGTAGTACGTCAAAATGACGAGAGTGTAAGAGAGGGGTATATAAGAAATGGTTGTCAAGAAGTAAAATTGTTCGCAAGCTCTTTAAAAGCCGTTCAGTGCAATAACAGTATAGTTATGGTGCAAAAGAAGCATTTTGATGACGTTTTACGTGGTATAATTATCGGTCGTCTGGAATGCGGAAGTACCTAGCTGGAAGTATCTGAGGAACTTGGAATCGCGCAGAATATCATCTCCATGCTTTAGCAACGGTTTCAATATGATCTTAATGTACGTAATTGTTACAGCACATGTCGCTCCCGAGTTACATTGCCGAATGAGGGCCGATATTTGGAAGTTACTGCAAAAAGAAGCAGACGGAGCACAGCATCAGACCTGTCTCGTTAGCTTTCTTCAGCTATCGGTACCGCAGTTTCAAGGCAGACGTTTAGGACACATTGGTCTGTATGCTCGTAGGCCTGTCAAATGTGTTCCACTTACCGCAACTCACTGTCGTCTGGGGTTACCGTAGAGTAGAGAGCATGCATTGTGGACACCGGAACAGTGGTCTTGTGTGATGTTTTTCGACGAGTCCAGGTTTAGCTTATAGTCTGATTATCACCGGACTTTCATATGGAGAGGGCCAGGTACACATTACCACCAAGAGAACACCATTGAACGATATCGTTACGGTGATGCAGGATTGCTCGTTAGGGAAGGAATTATTCTGGGTCCCAGAACTAACCTGCATGTTTAGAATGTACGTACATATTGTTCTAGAATGGCATCCCAATAGGTGACGGGCCACATTTCTCGGGATGCCAGAACAACATGTACGTTTGCTTAGGGGTGCCATCGGTGCAGATTATCTCTTTATGGATGTCAACGGACGTATTCATCTTACAAACATTGTAGGCGAATGTTTTTCAATCGGAGGATATCACCCGTATGTACTAGCCAATATACTCATCGGACTTGAATTTAATACAGCAGGTGTAAAATATGCTTGGCCGACGAATTGCAACCCGTCAACCCCCTCCCACATGTCTACTGGAACTCCGGAGAGCAATGTTTGATGAGTGGTGTAATATTCCCCAAGATCAGTTCGATAATTTGATACTCAGCATGCCTAGGTGTTGTACGGCCTGTATTGCATCGTCAGAGGGGCATATTGTGTATTAACTATCATGCCAACAATGTTATATAGATTTTTGTAAATAGGTTTTTTTTTAAAACTTGCTCCAGGGAGTAAAAATCTCAATTTTTATTAATGATGTCAAACATATAGCATCTCTTTTGCTCTTTACCTTTTGTTTAATAAATAGATTTTACAAATAAGTCACATTTGTTTTGCTTCTGTTCTCTTTCTAAGCATGAACTTCCATTATCCTTAATTTATGGACATGAGTGTAGTTTGAAGGTAGAAATCAATTTGGACACGCGTCTATTGTTTAAAGACAGATGCTGGATAGTTTTCATTATAGCATTAATTTAAAACACTTGTAAATCATTTGAAAAAATGTACGTAAGCTTTCATTACTTGGTTTTTAAAGACACAGAATATGTACGTTGGCTGCAAACTTTTATCTGTCCAGAATTATATAAAAATATGGGTAACAAATTCAGATCAATAACATTAATTTAAAAAAAATTAATTTTCCAAACTGTTTTTTATTAAATATCTAAATACATTTGGTAAATAGTGAAAATTCAAGCAAACAGACTTTAATCTTTTCTTACCAAATTTAAAAAAAAAAAAATTGCAACAATTAAAATAGAACACTTTGAATAGGCTAATTCTTAAAAACATAAAACTGATAATAACAATTTTTAATCGAAGAATGTGCTTTTACAGATTTCTAATCAAAATTAAGTAATAACTTTAATAACAATTTTAATTACATCATGAATAATATTGATGTTTTACTAAATTAATTAAATAATTGAATGAAAATATACATTCCAATTATATTCTTCATCGATATTAGTTTCTTCGAGAATAATTTTTGCTTAAAGACATACAAATTTCAAATTTCTGCTACCTATATATATATATATATATATATATATATATATATATATATATATATATATATATATATATATATATATATATATATATATATATATATATATATATAGTTAAAATAATTTCGATCTAATTTCCGCCAACTGGATTGACACCTATTATTTGATCAATTTGAAAGTCTGAGACTTTCAAATTGATCATATAATAAGTGTTAATCCAATTGGCGGAAATCAGACCGAAATTATTTTAACTTTTGGGCTTTTCTAAGGTTACGGTATCAAAAGTTATAACAGTATACATACAGCACAGCAAGACAAGCTCAGCAAATCAAAACGTAGGAAAGAGAAGCTCAGTAAAACTGAAAGAGTATTGAAGCAGATTTTAATAAATAAAAAGAGTACAACTGCAATAAAAGTGACCACAGAGCTTAATCATCATTTTTATTCTGCAGTATTAGTAATTACAGCTAGAAGGCATCTTCATAAATAGCCGGGCCGCAATTTTCAAGTCTTTTTCAGATTTTAATGCCAACTGTCATCTACAAAGAAGTCACACTAATAAAGCCTGGTCGATTGGTAAGTGGAAGGGAGTAATGCTATCTGATAAATCGCCTTTTACACTTTTCCCTACAAAAGGACGTTTAAAAGACGCCATCACAAGCATACGATCGTGATTGCCTCCTTCCAGCATTCAAGCATAAAAATGGGTCTGTCTTGCTATGTCAATCATAAGTATGAAAAAATATCATTAGACTTATCAAAGAGAAGTCTAAAAATCTTTTAGCAGACCACATACACACACAGGTCAATCCCACGATGCAAACTGTTTCCTACAGGAGCTGAAGTTTTTCAGGAAGATGTATCAATATATGCAGCAGGATTTGTCCAATCATAATTTGAAAAACACGAGGATAAAGTTATACATCTACTTTGACCCACACAACCCCAAGCAACAATATAAGTGAATCGTTATAGCCTATTTTAGAATGTTTAATATGGATTTGATATCCTTTACCAGACCCTCTCCTAGAACTTTTATAATATCTCTACTAAGGGTGGTATAATATTCCTCTAAGCACTATTCATTATTTGAATAAATTCCTAGGCGAATTCAAGCTGTATTACATGCCAAATGCGATTCTATACCACACATAAAAATTATTCTTTATAAATGTAAGGTTATTTTTGTTATTTTAATTACCACCCCTTTATTTATCAAGTCAATAAGCATAACAAATATAATAAATGTGTTATGCTTATTTAGTTACACGATTAATTTTAGAGTAGCGTAGTGTAACAATTTATTTTCAGTTAAATTCAACACAATAACAATACATAACAATTATCTTTTATTTTCGTATATTTATAGTTTACAATTCTTTAAGGGGGATAATGGGTTTTATATTAGCGCCCCTATAGAGAAAAGAATATAAAAGAGCATTTATACACATTTTTAAATTATGGGTTCAAAATTATGATATTTTACCTGTGTTCAACACATTCTACTCGTAAAAATAGGCAACTAAAAACGTAATGCTATGTATTTATTTAAAAGTTTACTTTCATGAACAAAAAATAAATATATCAGCATTCTTGTATTTTCTTCTTAAATGTTGGAAATTTTCAGTTTCGTTTCCTGCATACAAATGTAACTAGCTTATATATTACGTTTCTTATAAAATCTATCACAATCTTGAGAATTTTTATAAATAATTTTTACAATATATGCAAGAGACAATTTGAGACAAATTAGATTCTTAATTGAGATGCTTTGTTAACCAACTTTTACAAACGAAATGTGTTACTATTTTATAAAAAAATTCATTAAAAATCTTATGAGCTTATACAAACACTGAAAATTCTTTATTTTATAAAAAAAATTATGTTGAAACAGTTAACCAATCAATCAGTGTAAAAATTAGATTTTATAGGGAACTTACCTTAAATCAATTCTTGTTAAGTACTTAGCTGGCTTCGGAAGCATACTTCGCTTTACTTCTTTAATACGATTATCAGATAGCGACAATATCTTTAAAGAAAGCAAACTTTCAAAAGCATGATCGTGAACTATACTTATATCGTTGAAATCTAACTGAACTATATAAACGTTGGGGATTTTCCCATTTAACCAGGTGTCAGTCACTTTCTGGATACGATTAGAATAAACATAAAACTCATTCAAACTGGTCAGTTTTGCTAAAATAAAACTATTGTTGCATTTGACTTTCGATTCTTGTTCTATGTTTAAAATTGTGAGAGACGAATCCAAACCGGAGAACACTGGCTGATTAAATTTCAATTTCGATTTCTGAACATTGATTTCTTTGATTTTCATGTCTTTAAAAATTTCGCGGGGTAAAGTTTCTTTGATGTCAATGTTATGCAACAAAAGGGTATGTATTTCGTAATCACGAAGTTTATTGAATGCATCATATAAAACATCAGAGGATTTGATGTTCTCACAGATTATTTGAAGGCCAATAGCTGTCGGTTTGCAAGAGCAATGAAGTAAATTTTCTTTAGCTGGACATTTAAATTCTTCCTCATCAGATCGAATAATATCATTATAAGACATTATCAAAGGAAGAAAAGCGGCAAAAAAGAAAATTAATAAGATATTTGCCATCGCCATTAAAATTGCCTGCAGGTTGTAACTTAGAATGGATGTAAAAAGAAATGATATCTTTAAACACTGCAACGCTAAATCATGAAATAATTTCAGCACCTGTTTTTTTATCATTTAACAGGTGATAAATAATCAGTTATAGATAAAAACTTATTTCGAAAAAATTATAGCTTTTTTAGTGTATTTCAAATATCACGCCTTTTTGCAGAAATATTTGATAAGATTTGTTATGGCTTACATATAAGGTCACTTATATTCCATATCACAAAAATTTTTGAATTCTATAATGTATAAAATAAATGAAACAATGTGTTAAAATGTTGTTAATGGAAAGTTAGTGTATAAGTTGAAATTTAATTTTTAAGAAAATAGAAAATCTTAGAATATTAATGATAGTTGGGAAGTTATATATATATATATATACATAATCTGCCTCAGAATCTGCTTTATCGTCTTCTTTACTAAACAGAAGACTGATATCATTAGATATTTTCTGATGTGTGGGTGAAGATTTGAAGATTTATATATTCATCGGAATAATTTATTTCTTAGTACATCACATTCAGTCTTGAAAAAGACAACTCCCCTGTTAAACAATACCTATTAAAATGCAATAAAGGTAAGAGCCATGGAAATCATTTTTTTGAAACATTCAAGAGTAAATTTTCAAATGAAATTTGGTCCTCATATTTTCTGGAAAAAGTATATTTATTTTCTTGACTTATATTTCCACCATAATTTCATCTTTCTGTTGAGGTGAGGCAAATTGAATTTAAAAATGCTTTAAAATCGATTGCTGGTTTTATGTGGGATAAGAGTATATATCAGTTTAATATTGTAAGATTTACTTCGAGGTGTGTTTTCTTGTGTGGCTGTGGATTTTACACTTGAATCCTTTAGTTTTAGTTACCAAAAAGAAACAAAGTGAACCATCTTAAACATTACATATTTCTATAGGTGTATCTCAATTGGTATTAAATGGCAATGCTAATCATTTAATTCTAAGGAAAGATAATTATTTTTGTAATAGCTTGAGTGACATAATTTTTTCAATGATTACATATCGAATGTGCGAAAATTCATATGATGTTATTGAAATATTATTTGTAATGAGTTAATATATTTTCAAATACATCAAAGTCATTCATAGTGCATCAAATGAAATATCGGTTGAACTCATATAGATTTTATATTTTATCTCAATATTTTCTTACACAGCTTTTTCAAACCCACATAAGATTTTATTTAACTATAATAATTTTTCTGTCCGAATGAAACTTTGATTAAAATGAGTATTTGTGGTTCATTTAATATGTGAAGGAGTTCTATTCTAGAAATATCTTAAGTATAACCTGATTTTCAAAGCAGTCTCTGAGCTTTATATAGTTTACAATTTTCTAATCTATAAAATTTACTATAGCTTCAAGACAGTTCCATTGGTTAGATGCATAAAGTGAAAGGAATTTATTTTTTATTAAAACAATATGTACTTATTTTGGCTAAAATTATGACAATTATATGTAGAAAAGTGATATTTGGCTTAAAATAAAAAAGAGAAAGAATTTTTTAATTAGATTTAAAATTAGTGCAAATATTTATTAACAGACAATCGAAATTTCTAAAAATAGCAGATGATTGGAAATCGCTTAGGAAGCTTAAATTCACAGCAAAAATTTCTTTTGTATTCACCATTCTCAGAAGAAATAAAATACACTTTTAATGTAATATTTTTTATTGATTAAACCATAAAAATATTTAAAAAAAAAACAGTTTGCTAATAATAAATAACATAGTTCAAATTTCCCATAATAAATAACGCAGCTAAAAATTTTTAAGAAAAAATAATGTCGAAACTATTCTTAATTCCAATATTAGATCTAAAATTTTACTTCCATTGTATAATTAGTATATTTGAATTATAGTTGCAATATATTTAGTTTTAAAATCCATCTAATTAAATGTAACACCATAAAAATTATTAAAACAAATGCATGAATTGCATTTAACAGTAATTAATAATTATGGATAAAACTGACAATTAACCATCAATTATAAATTATTGTTTTATTTGGTATTTTATTGTGCATTTGTATCATGTATTATGCTTCACTGAAGTCCTCAAAAATAGAATAAATGTTTTCAAAATACTTATAATTTTTTATCATAAAACACTGAAAATATATTAATTTATTTCCGTGATTTTATATGTTAATATATTTTTAAAATATATACTTTACGTTTCTCTATAATATTCAGTCTTGGTAATATTTTCTTGGAATTACTAATTAAAATTATTTTTTCTTGAAAGCTCATAATATTTTACAAATATTTCTTAATTTTTATTACTTCAAACTTTCATAAAATCAAATTTATTAGATTTACACATGTATTTCAGTACCTTGAGAACTACTTAAAGAATAAAAACATAAAGATGAAAATAGAAAGAAATATGGAATGATTCTCTCTTGTTACGAATATATTTTACAATGTTTCTCAATTAAATTGAGCCGTTATTGAAAAATTCAAAATTCTAAAAGACGTAACTATTAAAAACGCATCTGCTCCCAGCCTTTCCTTATTTACAAAGAATTAAAAATATAAAGCCAGGTTAAAATAATGAGTTTTGAATGTGTTGATTCTAGATAAAATTCACAATTATAAATATAACTTCTAGTAATGAATAGCATGGAATTTATTTCTGAAGGTGCAATTGCGAAAAATGTTAAAAAGGTATCGTAAAATATGTAAGTTTAGAAATAGTTTAAAAAGTCCTTAAGCTGTTTTAACAATAAAACTTCTTATATTTCCAATAATGTTAAAAAATTAAAATACCTTTTATGCTCTATTTCTAAATAAAAATTGCAAATGAGGGTGTCAATTTAATTGATTTCATTTCCTAATTCATGAAAATTGTTAATGTGTTATATCAAATCAGTCTATATCTTAGATAAAATTTAGTTAAGCAAATCCAGGAAAATAAATCTGAGAATGGGTGGAATAAATCTAAGAATGGGTGGAATAAATCTAAGAATGGGTGGAATAAATCTAAGAATGGGTGGAATAAATCTAAGAATGGGTGGAATAAATCTAGAAACAAACCTAATAATGGGTGGAATAAATCTAAGAATGGGTGGAAGAATTCTATAAAAATATCTAAGAATGGACTAAAAAATCTAGAAATAAATCTAAGAATGAGTGGAAGAAATCTAGAAATAAATCTAAGAATGAGTGGAAAAAATCTAGAAATAAATGAGAATGGGTGGTATAAGTATGGGTGGTAGAATTCTAGAAATAAATGAGAATGGGTGGAATAAGTATGGGTGGTAGAAATCTAGAAATAAATGAGAATGGGTGGAATAAGTATGGGTGGAAGAAATTTAGAAATAAATCTGAGATTGGCTGAAATAAATCTGGAAGTAAACCTAAGAATGGGTGGAGGCTTCAGATTTTACATGATTTTATATATAGAGAGAACGTTAACAAATTGGCTAAACTTTTTCATAGTGTTACATATATCACTTCAATTGCAGATTAAATATGCATACATCGTGTTTTTATGGACATTACGAAATATTATTTGTGTATACTTGCAGCTATACAACCTGAAGTCACCAATCGAATCAAACCAGTTAAAACATTGTGAAATAAGTGAGAAAACATAAAAATATGATGGTGACAAGATTAAATATCTTTCTGCCTCTAAACATAGTGAGAGAAGTGTTTTGTGAAATTTTTGAAATAAATTTCTTATCTTAATAGATGAGGAAGTTCTCATGCGCATTATCAGCTAAATAAATATCCAATAATATTTTTTCTGGTTAAGTTATAATCACTTAATCTGAAACGCAGTGCTTCGATTAGTTGATAGTTTCAAAGAAGAAAAGATATCAAAAAGTTTTGGAGTCAGTCAGCTTTTAAGAAATCAACTTCATCCAATCTTCATGATTAAATAAATAAGATTGTGGAATTTATCTTATTGTTATTGTTTATTAAGTGGAAAATTATCAATTATCGCTTTTCTCGAGTATTTTAGAAGAAGTAAATACAATTTTTTTTTTTACCTTATGGAGAGTTGGTTTTATATTGTTATTTGTAAAAACATGAGAAAAATACAATGTTAATTTGATATAGATATGTTTGCAGACATGCAGATATAGGACGAGAAATAATATTTAACAACGATTTTATCTTTTGCATCCATTTATGTGAAAAATTATGTCATATAAATTGTAACGTCTTGTCTAGATCTTATCATTTAGCAGATAAATTTAGAGTGTTTTCTAACTATTGAATCTTTATTATAAGCGAAATTTTTAATAGGGAATAAACAAAAACTTGCTATTAACATTGAAAGGTTTTAAGTATTAAATGAAATGATTACGTATGCAATATAACGTAATATTTAATATTTTAGTTAAGAGAAAGCTATTAATTTTTTTCTTTAGAAGACTTTCCTAGATAAGTTTGGCTATGTTAAGGAATGTTTTATCAGTTGTCTATTTATATTTAATTCTATGTTTTATTCTTCCTTTTTTTTAGTGAGACTGCATTTGTTGTTTTCATTGAAACTGTACTTCTATTAAATTTGTTGAAATGTAATAAATTTGTTGCATGAGGACATAGATGTTGATCAAAAAGAGATTAAGAAGCAAGCAAATATCCCATCTGCAGAAAAGGTGTCCTTTCCCATGTAGGTGGCCTATTTGAAAAAAATAGTATTTCGTATTTATATTACATTATACTTAAAATGTTATTCATTACAAGGTTTTATCATTCAAAAATGCTTATAAAAAGGGATGTGTGCATCTTATACGCCGACAAATACGGTAAATCTTCCTAAGAGATTCATCTACAATCTATTTATAACGACAATAACTATCAAACTAATGTGATAACGTGTACCACTGTCATAAAAGTAAAATTCATGATTAGTTACACACAGAAAAAGCAACAAGAAATCGAACGTGTAAAAAGTAATTTTGAAACTTTACATTGATTTGTTGAAGTAGGGTATAACTTAGAACATGAGATGTTACAACAGAATAGTTAAAATCATTTCTCTCTTAAATCTGAAGATTCTTTGATTCTCATAATTTAAGAAAAGAAGGCTTTATTTAGAATTTTTAATTTGAGTTAAGAGAGAGATTTTAATTTTGAAGAAGAGCTTTATTTTTCCTTTAAAATTATTCTAGATCGAGGCATGAGTTAATATTGTTATCATTCTATTTTGCTAAAAGAATTCCTAAATGGAAATAAATATGTCAAAAATTTTAATAAATATTTTATGGGATTTAGATCTATTTTTCTGATAAAAAGAAGTTAAAAAAATCCTGCGCTTTATATCGACAATATGTAAGTTCATGTGATTTTTTCTCATGTATACTTTTCCAGAGTTTTAGTTTGAAAGCTAATTTAATAAAGTAATAAGCATCAAAACAAAATCATTGAAAAATATTGTATCATTATATTGTTCATATTTTGAAAGATTCAAAATAATGACAGGGGAGACAAAAAAATATGAATCTTTATTATATATAGAAAACGTTAACAAATTGGCTTAACTTTTTCATAGTGCTAGATATATCACTTCTATTACAGATTAAATATGCATATATCGTACTTTTATAGACATTATGTAATATTATTTGTGTATACTAGCAGTTATAGAACTTGGTATATTGGTAATTGGTACATAATACAGTGGATTATTATTTGTGTATTATATATGGGCAGTATATATATATATATATATATATATATATATATATATATATATATATATATATATATATATATAATATATATATATATATATATATATATATATATATATATATATATATATATATATATATATATATATATATATATATATTATTTTTGTATACTAGCAGTTATAGAACGTGGTATATTGGTAATTGGTATATAATAACTGATGAGAATAAATTGGAACCCGCGTCTTTTAAACCATATGATAATAAATTTTTTTCAGCATAAATGAGCTAACTTTAATTTATAAGATTGAATTCATAATTTTTTATATTATTATAGAAGACGTTATTTTAGGTATCTAAAAAATATTTTTTGCATTTATCTTGTCTTGTGTAATTTAAAAAAGATCATATTTTTAAGTCGTATTTTTTATTTTTTCAACGTAGCACTTTCAACAGAAAAAAAGCATTACATTCTTTATTAAATTATTTTATATATCTTGTAATTATTATATCAGTATAAGTAAATAATTAATAACATAAATTTTACAAATTTACAGCATAAAATAAGAACTATGTCTAGCATTTCAGTGTCTAGCTATCATTCAGAGCTATGTCTAGCATTTCTATTTAAATCAAGAAACGTATAAAGAATTATGTAATGAAGAAACGAATAAATAAGTAAAATAAACATACACATTAAGCTAATAAGCATTTTATTAACATGTTATTTTAGCAAGTATTTATATTGGCGTCCTGTACTGTTAGGCAGACATATAACTTATTTATATAACATTGTTTTGATTAAAATCTGTTTTATTTTAAACATAAATAAATTCACATATAATACATTATAATCAATTCAGGAATTTTATCATATTTTTACATGAAACTTCTCATGATTTTAACAAATCATATAGAAAACATTATTCAGCTGAGCAGACCATATGCTTCCGACTCAATTCTAAGCATATAAATATTTTCAGAGAAATAAAATATTCGTTGACTTCATTAGTTTTCTCATACGTTTGTGTCAAAAAAAAAATGACATGCTTCACTAGATTTTCTTAATTATAATAATGTTCTGTGTAGATTATTCGACCGCGTTAGCAAAATCTAATTTTCGATGTCTTGGATTTTAATCTCTGCTTTTTTCTCTAAAATTTGCTAAAAGTAGGAAGACACAAATTCTGAAAGCTCGAATATAATAATATTAAATATGAAAGTTATGTTTTTTTGTGCTTAAAATATGCTTATTACAGAAACAGTGAAACGATTATATGGCAAAAAATGCCTTTGCAATGGGATTTAGTTTCAATATTACATTTTAAATGAACAAATTGTTTATCTCATTATAATATTTGTGCATGTGAAATTGAATAATTCAAATGATTTCTAGCATTCTTTAAAAGTGAATTATTTTAAATGTTATATACTTATTGAATTTCCTTTTGTATTCAAGCGTTATAATTATGATTTATAGAAAATATTGTAGCTCCGGTTATCGCGTTACCTTAAAGTGGGATTTAAGGAAATAAAGATTATTAAAATTGGCCTTGAATATAGAAATTTGAAAAGCTGTCATTCTTTCAAAATACACTGCATTTCTTAGTATCTTTTCAATGGATTGTGTACTGCATTATTTCAAAATATACTAATTTATAAGTCTCAAGTTGTAAAATTATACAATGATGGAATAATCATTATAGATATTATTTTATGTATAAAAGTTATTATATTTTTAACTCTTATGCATTTATAATTATAAAATAACTTTTGTATGAGATGACAATTAAGAAAGAAATTTTAACTCCATATGTATGTGACAAAATTTTGTAGCATAATGGATATGTTCCGAAACAGAACCAACGGCATTAACAAATAACGTATAAATAATTATTATATTTTAATATCCTTATTCTGCTTATCATTATTTAGTGTAATTTTTATTTCATAAAAGTTATAGCAAAAATAAGTGAACTAATGTTTCTGTATAGGAAGAAAAATATTATAAATAAAAACCTTTAAGGAAAATTCTATATATTTAAGCATTAGAAATATGTAATCTTAATTACCAGATAATAATATAAAATTATTCAAAGATATATAGACATTCCTCATAATTCATTCAGAAGGCTTGAGCGTTATATAACTTTTACACATCAATTTCTAAAATTAAAACAATTCATCTGCACAGTAATTTATAAGTTCTATATTAGTAGCAGTTTCATAATAATATTTATCAAACAGTTTGAAACGTAGCAGTATATAATATGTTTAAGTGTATAATAATTTTAATTGGATATTCCCTTCCATTATGAATGATAATAGGTAATTTTTTATTTCGTACATTTTATGAAATTATATAAATTTCCATATTATTTATACAATCGTAATGCCCATACTAATAAAAGTATCAAAGGCATATTAATATTAAAAATGAACCAATTTCGATTTAACGATGCGATAAATAATAAAAGAGATTTAAATTGATCTAAATGCCATACATGTGTAACAAAGGAAATATATAATTATTCCTCGTTTTAACTGAAATGTAAATTTTGAAGAAGTTATTTAAATTAATGAAGTAATAGTTTGTGTAAATTTACTTTCCTAGTCTCTGCACTGATTGTCACTCTTCCTTGAGCAGCAAATGTATAAAATGTCTGACGTACAAATTTCTATTCGTACTACATCATTATACTTATATTTCTAACTATTCATTTTTAAATTCAAATGAATTATTTTAAACAAATTTTGATACAAAAGTAAAAATTGATTCATTATTCATCTAATAACTTTAGAATGAATGATTTGGATGTAAGACTTTAATTTATATGTAATAGGATATTATAAATTTCACTGTCAGCTAAATTCGCTTATTTAAAAACTGTATCAAAGCTACTCTTAATTTGATAAATATTTATACACAACAGTTGAGTAAATTTTTACCTCAAGCTTGCTCTAATGAACATTCTATTTTAAAAAACCCAATACCATTTCACATACTTACTCAACAGTTCTAGCAACTTTAAACAAAGATACACATTTTATGCGAATTCCCTCTATGTACGTACTCAAAGCAATAATGGATTCGTGTACAACATGCTTTTATGACATTTTAGATGGAATGTAATGATTAAGTTTATGTACATCAATGTTTCAAAAATTGGAATAATCTTTAAGATGTTATAAAGGAATTCAAGGAGTAGGAAAACGCTTCACATATATAATTATAAAAATAAAAGCATATATGAAAATGCCTATAATGAATAATTAACAAAAACTAAACTAACTATATGATAAAAAATAATGTAAAATGAAATCTTTATAAAATGTTTGACTAAATATGTTAAATGTTATTATGAATGTAATTAACAAAAACATCTTCTTTTTTAAACATAATTATTTTTCCTTAAGACTTCAGTCAATTCTCAGATCTTATAATAAATAACAGAAAATCGAAATTATATTTTAATGTCACGATGGGAAGTGTTTCATTATAGATTAGTTTATTCCCTAAAATCATCTATTTTAAACATGATTTATCAAATAAAATTTTTTTTCTTAATATTACTAATTAAAACCAAAGTTAACCATGTGAAAATATGAAATGAATAAATCAAACGTTGACGAGAGATTTTTTATTACATTATTTCAGCTCTCTTTTCTGTTTGAGTAAAATAAAAATTAAAATTAAAATAAATTTATAAAATAAATGAAAAAAACAAATTAAGTATATTTTTGCGAACAAGCGTCACTCAAGAATTTTGTAATTTTTTAAAGACGATTTATATATTTTATTATATACTTTTTCTCTTTATTAAAAAGTAAGACTAAAATCTAACAAGTTGTTTAGCTAAAACAAGTTTTCATGTTTTATTTCCGTCAAAATAAAGAAAGTATAATGATAAATGACCATTATTAGAAAAAAGTGCTTTTTTAATTTTTATAAATGAAATATATGTATTTATATATATTTGAGAAACTCAGTAGCAAAAAATTATATTAATTTACACACATAAATATAATTTATCAAAAAACTGACATTTATTTTAAATATAAGGTAATATTATGCTTTTGGAAAATGAGTTTCAAATTTCTCAGTGCTTTTAAATGAGTTTCTTTAAACTACAATGTACTTTTCATGCAACTTCTATAAAATCAGTATTATTTTATATTTAACATTAAGTTTGAAAAAAATTGCTTTTTTAGATTATTTTTGAACAAGAACAAATAAAAATAGCAAACATTGTTTAATACTACATTAAAGAATGAAAAATTTTTGTGCTCATTACTAATCAGTTAATATATGTATTTCTCGATGAATTAAATCAGATTTTTTCCTGTTTCAGATTACTTGATAACATAGTTAAGGTTTTGAATTTCAAATGCATCTCAAAACTTAGAATATTTCTTAAATATTCTAAATAAAACCTTATGTGAGTAAAATGTTCACTACTTTATCTTCATGTTGAATTAAAATAATCCTTGTACTGTAAGAAAAAATGACGAATTCAAAGAAAATGTTAACCCTTTCGTTCATCAATAAGCATTGTCGCTTCTGTATAGTCCCATTCCTCTAGAAACATAGCACTCCTAAAAAGAAGAAAAATTAGTAATAGAATTCATTTTAATGAAAACTGTCTTTAAACATTTAAAAGTAAAATATATAATAAGAGTAAAAGAATAAAATATATAATACGTGTAATATTATCTATATTTTTGATATATGTTTATTAATTACTTTTAATTTATAAATATAAAATTTTGTACAATTGAAAAAGAATATTATTTTCAATTGTTGCAAAATTTGATTTACAAAATAAAATGTAACTTAGGAAACTAAGAGAATTTAATATTGAGTTATTAATAAGTATGATAATAAAAAATGTGTTTTTCTTCAAAGATGATATTTTTTGAATATAATTACTGTAAAATTTGATAAAAAAATTACAAACAAAATAAAATTTTAAATCTTGCTGGAAATTTTTTAATTCGATTAAAAAGTGAAATCTATAAAATAAAATTTTAAAACCTTTCCAAAGGTAAAAAATTTTACTACAGCGTCATCTATTGGAGAGTTATGAAAATAAAAGCACATTTGACTAATTTCCTTCAATTTAACAAGAAAAAATGAAAACCTTTATTTTGTATAATATTAAGTAAAATATATCTCCCTTGTTAAAAAAGGAAAGGTTTTTCTTAAGTATCATAAATCTTATTTCACTTTCTTTTTAAATTTTATAAAGTTTCAATTAAAGGAAAAATTATGATTGTAATAAATCTTTGGTTTTTTTTTTATTTACCTAAATAACGAATTGTATCTGGTAATGAAACACTTTTCAAACAAAATTATTTTTAAAAATTAACTGTTCAATTTCCTCTTTAGAGTTCGTAAAAGTTAAAGTACTGTAAAAGAAAAAAAAAACTGTTTAACAATAGGAAATTTTTTGAAATATCAATAAGCAATCGAGTTTGAGATGAATCAGTAAATTAGCAACATTTTTATATTTATTTTTGTCAGGTTTTAATTTTTCTTATTTTTATTTTCAAGCTATATTTATATTTGCATTATAAATCAATATATTAATAAAAGTAAACTATTTGAAAATTAAATTTTTTTTTAAAAAATTTGAAAAATCTTTTATAAAATTTAAATGACAGTAATGTTATAAGTAACATACCATAAAATTAAATATATATTAATGCAATATATCTAAACTGTAATCATATTTGTAAACGTTTATATTTTCCTTAAATTTTTAGAACTTTTCAAAAATTTTAATTAAAATCAAATATAAGCAAAAAAAGTATGTTCATACATGTTAGAACAAACTGAAGATTTGAAAAATTCACTATTTTTATAGCTTTCCAAAAAGTTAATGATATTTTTTATAAAAGATTTTATTCAAAATGGCACCCATATTCTATTTATAACATATAAATGCAATAAAAGGAACATTAAATTTTTTTTTCAACAAATTTAAACCATTTAAATATTTTAGGTCTTGCCAATTAAAATTTTTGGAAAATATTATTAGCTCGATAAAATTGTTTCAAAATTTTGTTTTCGATATGACTTTTCACCTAGTTTTTTTTAAATAAACATTTAAAAGGACAGTATATTAACTCATTTTGTACTTTTTTTATGATTAAAAATTTTACGAAAGGTTACTTAAATTCATTAGTTTAATTATTATTTAAAATCCATATAGTTTTAATCATTGATGATTTTAATTATCAATACTTGGAAGAATTGCGTACGCATTTATTGTAATAATACACTTCACAGCCTCACGTATAAAGCTTATTTTAAGAGTTTATGAATAAATGCTGATTAAAAGATTACAGTAAAAATATATATTAACACTTAACATAAGATACTGCCTAAAGAAAGAATTTATTGAAGTAGAACTCTTATATTTATATTAATACTTATTTTTTACTCGGAGATTTATTATTTCAAATATACATTTTTTAGATTTCTTGAAATAATCGAAATGATCCAAGCGGCATTTAATTACCGAATTGTTTTTAGTAATGTGATCCACAGAAAGTATAGCATTATTAAAATCTCGGAAATATAAAAATGTCCAGATTTATTAATAATATTTTGTAAAAAAAAAATAAATAAATAAAAAATCCTCATAAAACTTCACATTCATCTTAAAAATAGTGATATTCACGAATTCTTACCAGAAAAAGTATGTTTTTCACCAGTGTATTATTGACCCAGTATTATTGAAAAAATTTATTTAATGAATCAGATACTGATTTTGTATTAAATTAGCAGTAATTAATTGGTACATTAAATTATTATCTTAGCAAGACAGACGTTTTTTGATGTCATTAATACAAGGACATTTAAATAATTACATAAAAAATAATTTACTACTATATTTTTATCATACATTTTTCAACTATCAAGCAAACTATTTGTGATGAGTATAAATATAATTTTATAATTAATTAATATATTATTTTGTATATATTTCAAATTTTGTGTTGAATTATTTAAAATATAGTTATAAGTATATTGAAAATATAGTTTATATTTATGGTCTTTGTGATTGGTTTCCCCTGTTGTTTCCAAGATCGCTCATTGATAACAAAAGATCCGATTTTTAAGATATATTTATTTACATTAACACACATAACACTAATTTATAGACAAAGACATAACTTTAGTTGATTAATTTTACATTCGAAATTTTCATCGCCTGGAAGCGGTACTTCCGCTACCACTCGTCGTGGCATACCCGTACTGTCTCTCTCTTTTTCGACAAGCTTGCCCTATTTCTCAAGTGTCTTACCACTTAACGAACTCGAGGGCTCCCGTCCGCTAAGTGTTTGATCTTCACACCTTCCCTCCAGTTTTCATTGCTGGACCTTGTCCCGCAAATGGAAACTACGAAGAATTCTAGAAAGTTCCTTTTACCTTTTATCACCATTCCATCAAGAGCCAAATAATACCAACATTTTAAATTTAACTTAGTGCTTAACCTAGGTGCTGACATGCTTCAGCTTACACTTTTGTTTCATATTCTCTTTAAAGGAAAATATCCTATACTACTGCTATATTCATTATATTTATTACAACACAATATTATAAAGTAAGAAAATAAGAATCAATATCAACACAAAAAAAACAATTATGTGCAAATATTATTCACACACAAACCTTATGAAAATTAACGACCCATAACAAATAGAAATAACTACATTATATTATATAAAGTTAAATATGAATATTATGATATATCAGAAATTATTTCTTTTTTTTTTTTTTTTTTTTTTTATTTCTTACAAGATTCATTATAAAAGAAAAATAATTAATCATCCTCATAAACCCTTGATAAGGCATCTGCGATAACATTATTACTACCGGGCTTATGAGCTATTTTGACCTGATAGCGAGAAAGAGCCAATGACCATCTCTGTAATCTGGCATTCTTCGGAATGCTTTCCGTAAGATATTTCAGAGGATTGTGATCTGTGAACAAATTTATGGAAGTTCCGTAAGTCCATGCTTCAAACTTACCAAGTGCCCATATCACAGCATACGCTTCTCTCTCGATGGTACTCCATTTGGTCTGCGCTAGAGTTAATTTCTGACTGGCGAAGGTTATAGGCTTAGGATTTCCATCTGTATCTCTCTGCATTAAGCATGCTCCAATGCCAGTAACCGAAGCATCTGTGTGCAGTTCAAATTGTTTATTTAAATCAGGGGTTGACAATGAAGTGACAGTACACAAACTATCTTTCAATGAGATGAAGGCCTTTTCTGTCTCTTCAGACCAAGGAATATCATTTGGGATAGATTTTCTGGTCAGGTCTGTTAATGGCTTAGCAATATTCGCATAATGAGGTACATATTCCTATAATAGTTAAACAGTCCTAAATCGATCTTAAGGCTTTCTTCGTTCTTGGCGATTTTAAGTTTTTGATAGCTGTAATTTATCCGGATCAGGCCCATGCTCTCCTGATCCAACTACATGACCTAAGTATTTTACCTTCGATCGAGCAAAGGTACATTTCTCTAAATTTGGGTAAAATTACACTGTTTTAATGTTTCCAAAACTGTTCTTAGATGGTTCAAATGTTCTTCCCAACTAGATGAATAAACTATGATATCATCCAGAAACTTTCAACAAAATCATTATGAGGCCTTAGAATCTGATTCATAATTTGCTGAAAAGTAGCTGGAGCACCTGCAAGTCCAAATGGCATTACTTTCCACTGATACTGTCCTTTAGGTGAAACGAAACTTGTTAGTTCTCGACTATCTTGATCCAATGGAATTTCCCAATAACCTTTAAGGATATCTAGAGTTGATAGATAATTTGCCGCACCAGCTTTGAATCGTAATTCTTCTGAATTTTGCATTGGAAATGGAGCTATTTTAGACTCAGAATTCAGTCCCCGATAATCGACACATAGTCGAATCGTTCCATCTTTCTTTGACACATACAAGAGGATAAACAATCTCTGCGGTAGATGGTTCTATCAAATCCTTGTTTAATCAGTTCTTTTATTTGATTTTCCACCTGAGGTTTTAGTGATTCTGGTATGCGGTATATGTGAGGCTGTTTCCTTTCGATTCCAGGTTTAATGTTATTTTATGAGGTGGTACCTTAGCTCGTTTCAATTCACCATTGAATACGACTTTGTGATCATAAAATTGTTAAAAGCTGAGTCTTTTTCTTCGGAGATAGATTTGAAAATTCGGTCTTTTCTTCTAGCTGTTTCCAACTGTCCTTTATTTCTCCAAGGCCTCCTAAAGGTACAGGTTGAACTTCTCCAAAATCTTCATCAGCTTCATATATTATGCCCACCATATTCATCAGTTGGATATATTTCCTTAGCTTATTTTGATGCAAATGACGGATGCTTCCATCCGGTAGCTTAACTGCATAAGAATGTGGTGATTTTTGCTCTACAATTTCCCTGGACCTTTCCACCTAGAACAAAGTTTGTTTGTAGAGTCTGGAATCAACACAATAACTTCATCTCCAATAGATAATTCTTTTTCTTTGGATCTTAAATTATGATAATGTACATATTTCTCCTGTTGATTTTTAGTATGTTCATCGGCGTATTCCACAGCTTCCTGTAACCTATTTCTAACCTTCTGAAGATAATCAGTGATTGATTCACCAATACCTTGAGGTAAAACAACTTCATCTTCCCATGTAGATTTTAAAATAGCTAAAGGTCAACTGGGGGCGTCCATGAACGAGTAGGTAGGGTGAGACCCAGTAGTAGCGTTTGGCACTTCACGATATGCCCACAAGAGAAAAGGCAACTGTTTGTCCCATCCTCTACCTTGCGACCTTATGGCATGATGCAACATTGATTTCATTGTGCCAATCCATCTTTCTATTAATCCGTTACTCTGTAGGTAACCTGGTGTAGAAAATTTTGGTACAGTCCTAATCTTTTAAGAAATTCTTGCGTTAACTTTGCAGCAAAATTTGTTCCATTGTCCATAGCAATGATTCGAGGAATGCCAGCCCTCATAAAAATTTCCATAAAGGCATCGCATGTCGCTTTTGCCGTCAAAGTTTTAATCAGGAATTGCCTCTGGCCACCGACTGTGCTGATCCATAACACACAACACATACTGATGTCCCCTTGAAGATTTAGGTTCAATAGGCCTAAAATGTCAGCATTGACTACTTGGAAGGGGAAGTTCTGGTCTACCAACAGCTTCTATAGGTCCTCTGTCTTTCAGTTTGGTTTTTCCTCCGCAATTGACAATCGTGGCAAGATTCACACCAGCGTTTTACATCCCTTGGCAGACCTTCCCACCAAAAAGACATTGTAACTCTTTCCTTTGTTTTCCTAGAAGCAAGATGTCCTCCTGTTGGTATTTCGTGAGCCAATTTTAAAATTTCTTTTCTCCTGCACTCAGGAACTACAAGCTGTACATACTTCTGTCCTGCCACATTGCCTGTGTGGTACAATAAATCTGATTCCAACCAGTAATTATTCTTACGCTGTCTGGCATCTTCAAAACACCGATTTAATGTAGCACAGGACAACTGTTCTTTTCTAAATATCTTTGCTTGCAGAAATTGGAGTACTATTTTCTTCATCCTTAATAGCGGTTATTTCTTTACTTGCCAAGTTACTTTCCACTGGAGTAGTTGAAACCTCTACTTCAGAATTTTCTAAATCAAATGTTCCTTGATTTGCTTCTATTGCCTGGTGAGCTTCTATTTTCCTTCCCTCCACATTGAAAGTACTCAGAAACTATTCCTTTCCCGTGGATATTTTTATTTCCTCTCCAAGATATTTTCTTCTTTGTTCTTCCAACAAACTAAAAACTCTAGGAGTGATCAAAGCTTGCTCATGCAATCCTTCCACAACCGCAGCATGCACCATGATATACGGCCTGATATCATCATCTGCTGACCAAAGACTTAGTGGAATAGAAACAAGCTTTCCTTCAACCGGAGATCAATTGCAGGCCTCAAGTAAATTTTCCCACTTGACTGCAACATTTCTTCTGGTACCACTGACTTCCGCAGTACTGTAATTTCCGCACCACTATCAATGGTTCCTTGAAACTTATTATCTCCTATATTTAAATCAACTCATAAAAAGCTCACCATCCTTCTCACTGATTGGAATTTCCAATCAGAAACTTGCATTACCCATTTTAATGCAAAGTTCATTTTAACCCTTTTTGCTTACCTCAGTTTCACTTATATTAGAAACTTGAGTTACCGTATTCATTTGCGGGCAGAATTTCTTCAAATGTCCCTCTTCCTGACATTTGTAACACTTCAATACCTTTCTATCTGGAGCGCAACTTGCGGTATTATTTCCTAAACGATTCTGTGGTCGTGGATTTGGGTTCTTTTGATAATTATAATATTCTTTCTTTTCCACAAAGTTTTATTTCTAAGTTCACCTGGAAAATGTTTCCTTACAGTTTCGTTCTGTTTTTTGTTCCATGTGGGTAAGGAATAAATTTAGTATAATTATTGGGAATTATTTGCAAAACTTTTTGGCATCGAAACTAGAAATTATCAATTTCCTTACCAATTCAGGGACTGGAAGCCAATTTTCAGTCTCTTTCAGAAATATTTGAGATCTTACATGAGTAGGCAAACTCTCTTTTATTTTGTCAGCTACAATAAGCTCTTTAAGTTTAACAAATGTTTCTACATCTCTTGATTTTAAATACAGTTCTAATGCAGCTTCCACTGGGACGCATACTGAGGATAACTTTCATTGTGTAATTTATAACAAGAATCAAAATTCTTTTGTGTTGTAACAGGTTATTCTATATTCCCCTAAAATGAAATTTTTGATTTTGTCATACTGATCTAAATCTTCTTCCGACAACATAGCATTAATACCTTTAGCACGACCCTTTAAACACTGTAAAATAATTTTCCCTTCGTACTGTTCGGGTACTTCATAAAGCTTGAACATCCTTTCTGCATGATGGAAAAAGAAAGGCCATTCTTCTGCTTGTTCTGGGGGATCTAAAATTACCCCTTTCATTATATTTAAATAACCTAGAAATGTGTTTCCTAATTTATCTCGCCCATATTCTACCGTGCTTAATGAGTTGCCCTCATATTCCCTTTCTTTTATTTCTAATTCACGCATTTTAATTTCATGCTCACGTTCTCTTTGTTCTGCTTTGGCTTTTTCTCTTTCTATCCGATCGGAAATTATTGTATTTATTAATTCTCGAACAAATGATTCTTCAAAATGTTTAGATTGTGTAATCAAATTTTTTAAATCTATAACTTTCGCGTCCGGAGGAATCTGTTCTCCTAACTCACTAGCCAATATTAACAGATCCTCCTTTCGAGCTTTACCCAAGAATGCAAAGGCCATTTTAACAACTAATGTTATCGCAAATTACCAAACTTAAGTATCAACTATTCAAAGCAAAACATTTAAATCACACAAATCACCTTTCATTTGTTTAATCTATAAAATACTTTCGTTTACTTAATGTACCAAAAAAAAAAAAATTTAAGAAATTTATTCTAATAATAAATTTTAAATTTTATAGTTTCAATTTTCATTTCAACACACTGTAATATACTTAATACACACGATAATATACTATAATATGTATAAAACTTCAATTACATAATACCCATTAATGAATGAAAACAATCCAAAACAAGCTAAAAAAATATACATATACGAATCATACTCCCAGTTTAGGTATTTCAATTTAAATAAATCTTTATCACAGAAGATCATTGAACATATAACCACTTAAATCAATAAAATGCTAAAATAATTTTTAGTAACATGCATTTATATCTTTATCATTATTAATATATGTAATTTTACCTTAAAATAATATGAATCAGAGTTACCGAAACAACCAAAAACTATTATTCATTGCAAGCACAATTACTCTCAAAATATAAAATAATTCAAAATTTCCTCTCATAAATGCTTCCCAATCTTGGTTTTGATACAAAATTTAAAATCTAAACTTAGTTACTTTACATAAATACTAAATACAATCATAGTAAATAATAAATATACCTAATAACATTGAATAATTCTGTGAAAATGCAATTTTTAATAATGCAAAACAATACTCAGTAAAAGCATTTAAACTTTCTTGAAATAGTTTCTTATTCCATAAACTTTTATCATTTACATAATGAACAACAAAATGATAATGAAAATTCAAAGCAAAAACATTTATATCCTACTATATCACATTAACACATTACACCAAACATACGTTTCAACAATTTACTATTCAATAATACAGTATCTTTTAAATTAATGCACATAACTCAAGAAATTGACAATTAGCAACAACATTATTATTCGACATAAATTTGTTTTAATAAACAGATTATTCCAAAAATATTTTTTCTAATAAATCAAAATTATATATATATACATATATATTTTTTTTTTTTTTTTAGTAATATCACCAGTTAGAGAAAACTTTTCTGAATATTAATGAACAAATGTCAATAACCAATATTATTTCGAACCAATATCGAACTTTTAAACATTTTCTCAATTAAATTAAACATTATACATATTTGTTTTTATCTTGATATTTTGAATATTTAAACATTTTTTTCATTTATTACATTTACTTCTTAAACAAAACCCTACAAAGAAATTTACGAAAATTCTAAAACAAAATTTCCTTTAAATCATACATAATTAAAACATATATTGGCTCTTAATGGAAGGAGAAGCAATCAAAATATACAGACTCACGATTTTGTAGGTATTTTTCCATCATTAGGATCTCATCATTTTGTATTAATCCGGAATACATCCTGTCGATTGCGCCAATGTGATTGGTTTCCCCTGTTGTTTCCAAGATCGCTCATTGATAACAAAAGATCCGATTTTTAAGATATATTTATTTACATTAACACACATAACACTAATTTATAGACAAAGATAGTTGATTAATTTTACATTCGAAATTTTCATCGCCTGGAAGCGGTACTTCCGCTACCACTCGTCGTGGCATACCCGTACTGTCTCTCTCTTTTTCGACAAGCTTGCCCTATTTCTCAAGTGTCTTACCACTTAACGAACTCGAGGGCTCCCGTCCGCTAAGTGTTTGATCTTCACAGTCTTGATTCTTGAATTGTAATGGTTAATTTGTTAAAATAAACTTTCATGAAAAGTGGCAAATTATTCCAAGACAAAATCATATTATAGGTGATAATAGTTTTCAAAAACATGAAAATGAACCAACAATATATAAACAAATTCCATATTAATCACATTAATTTCCTAGAAATATTTCTGAATCTCAAATAAATGTAAAAAAAGAGCTAAAATAAGGAGTCATCAGAATTTTTAAATGTTGCAAAGGTGAAGATGAAAGTTAAAAGAAATATAAAAGTTAAAATTGAGAATTATATTTATAGGATTATATTGTCTTATGATGTGTTGAAACGTTTAAATACTATTGATGAGCGACATCATTAATTGCAAAGCACTGATGAATCATTGGGGTACTGTTTCCATCAAAATGTAAAACCAAGATAAAACATTATAAAAACATTTACTACATTCAAAATTTTTATTAAGTGTGTACCAAGAATCTTGAAAAGTTAAAATGAACCAATATATGTTTTAGTATGTGTAAAAATAAAGTAAGATTTATTGCCTCATTTTTTGCTCTATTTTAAAGATAACTTTTGATTATCCATTGGAAACTCTTAAAAGAAAAGATTTAGGTGAAGTCTTAAACACAAATTTGATTTGAATAAATTGAATTAATTGCAATAAGAATTATAATAATTTTAAAATGTACGATGGATTTTTAATTTTCAACAAAATACTTATCAACTCTGAATTTACGAGCATCAGGAATTTCACTGTCATCATTATCATAAAGCCATTGGCGTGTTTGGATCGTAGTTTATAACAAATCTCATTTAAAATTTACATTTAATATCATTACTTCCTATGTAATTCGAATATCTTATCCCTTTATTAAGCTCGTTGAATAATTAACGGCCGAGAGAATACCGCTTACCTCATTACTTCTGGACAAAAGCGCCCTCTGCTGTTCCGGCGTTCGACGAATTTCCAAATCCGGGTCGGAAGGGACGTAATAAAGAGCTTGTTGTGCTGCCGTTGGGGCATATTGTGTTAGGAGTGGCCGCGACGTGGACAGTAGAGTGGTCAGTGTTGAGAAACTGGGTCGTCTGCCTTGGTTGGCGATCATCCGTTTGGGACGACGAAGCTGTCCGTCCAAGTCGTGGTCGTAATGTATGTCCTATGAATGTTGCAGTCAAGAATACAAATTGAAATCAATTAAATTAAGTATACATAACTAATTAAAACACATTTATTTTTGGCCATTATTTCAATGACTTAACAATAAACTTAAAAGCAATAGCCATCGCACAAATGCTTTTAAAGTGCTTTATTACATCCAACAAATAGCATATGGAATCATTGGAACCTATTCGGTCAATATCATTGCATTAAACTGGTATTTCTTAAGTGACAGTATTTCTTGTTCTCGAGATCTTATAATACTTAAGAAAATTTTGGGCGACCCAAATAGCATTTCACAAATCCAATACACGAGCGAATAAAACTATCGTTTCTTCATCTGTAGTGTAAGATTATAAATGTTATTGCACCAGATAATTCCCAGATTATCTGGTGCAATATGTACAGAGACTGTGTACGATTGTATTGCAGTCTTAGAACATTAAATTTAGTTTTAAGATATAGAACAATGTAAGATATTTAAATAAGTGACAAACTTAATGATATAATGCCAATAATAAAAATTAATTCAACCATTTGGTTAAATTCAGAGATCCCTTGATTAAACTTAAGTTCATACAAATTATGGCAGATTGAGTGATGGCAGAAGTATGAATATGTTGTTATAACAAATGAAGTACAAAAAGTTCCCCTGAAGTTTTGAGTTTATGATAAATTAATTTTAATTGTATCGACAAGAAAAGAAAATTTAAGAAGTTATTAAAGCATATTAAGTATAAGATTAGAATTACGCTAAGCATAATATTCTAAATTCTATTGTCATTCGTTTTTATGATTTGAATCTTATAATACTAGTTATTATGCTTTTCTTCTCTAACTCATTAGCATGATTTCACATAATGGTTTAGAAATTTCTTATATAATTTTTTTAATAATGTAAGTATATAATATACTACAAAACTATTAAAATTTCCATACATTCCTGAAGAAAATGAAAGTCTTGTGAGATAGGAGTATTAAAAAAGTGAGAAATATTAAGACATTTTAAATTATCAGAACACTAACAAAACCACCTGCAGCTCAGCAGCCCATACGTGGTACAAGGCCTACAAAGCCCATATCTGTTTTCCTAACAGAGGGCATAGGGCTGCGAGGCCTACGTCCCGATGAAGTAGTTAGGGTGCCCAACGCAAAAAAAAAAAAAAAAAAACAGTGTTTAGATCCCAAGCATGCTTGATACTCAAGTTATTGACCCACTGAAGGGATGAAAGGCCGAGACGACCTTCCATAGCTCAAAGATCGAATCTTGATATAATTTGTGCCTTGGGAACGCGAAGCGCTACCAAAGCTACATGGCTTCCAAATACCATATACAGTATTTAATATTTGTAATTTATTTAATTTGTCATTAAATACAATCACTGCATAATGTAGAATTAGATTTACGAATGTAGTTATTTTCTCATTTACTCCTGTTTGTATGAATAAGTGTACACTGATACGAATGTTTAAATTTATTGATATTGTTGAAGTTTTATAAGTTTTATTTTGAATATTTTTGCTAAACTTAACTTTACATGGAAAGTTATTACTAATTTTCAATAAATATTTGATTTTTTTTATGGTTACCAAATGTAAATTATACAAATATCGTTAGAGAATCTATTTGTTGAATAAAATAAATTACAGAAATTTTAATATTAAAATCCTTTATTCTAATAGTAGAGTGATAGTCTTCTAATAGTAATAGTCTCTAATTCCTATAAAAACTCGGATTTTCTTAAAATAATAAAAATTAATTTATTTAAGAATACAAAATGTTATTCTAAAAGAAATTAAAAGTGATGAATGATTTTATTTAAATTAAAAAAGAATTAATCAAATTGTGATAGTGATGAACCTTTCGATAACAGAAATTAGTAAATAATGAAATTTTCAAAGAAAGGGCGAAAATCTACAAAGAATTCTTGGCAGCAGTTTAACAGAACTGAAAAATAAAATGTATAAAAGTAAAAAATATCAAAATAAAATAATAATTAAGGAAAGAAATTCATTAGTAAACTTTGTAAATGCTTACACAGTCTTGTAACCACAACATAACTTTTTCTCAAAGATTATGAACATTTTGTAGAAGCTAACTGTGATGAACAATAAATATTTTTTTTAAAAATCGTGGTCAGAATTTACATTTTCCAAAAGCAACAGCTGTTATATAACGTCAAAGACTCAAGTGTCAATATTAAAATATTTTCTTAGATTTTGAGATCAGGGTGTTCGCCAAAAATATGTTAGAGTTGTTTATCAATTAAATAATGCGCGATTCTATGAAATTAGTAGAAAGGAGGCCATATTTTCCAGATAACAACTTATTTGCATCTTCTGAAATAGGTTAATAATATTCAATACTATCAGAGACTTAAGGATTAACAAAGACTATTTATATTTGTGTTGCAATTCAGGGGTCGCGGAGTTCATGAGAAATATTTTCATGATTAACTAACTGTATTTGAATCACAAGCAACTGATATTCAAAAAATGAAGTTTTCATATTCATGTGCTAAACAGAACTGAATTGTTAAAATTATATAAATATTTTCAGAAAAATTGCAGAAAATAGAATAATTTCTGGAATTTACCTTAAGGAAAAATTTTTTAATTCAGTTATTTACCTTATGACACTGATTTGTAACTAGTGAAGCGCATATAAAAAATAAACAATATATATTTATAATCCTTTCCGATAACTTAACATAAATATAATTTTGACAAGATGGATACATTAAAATATCTCTGTCAAAATGTAACTATTAATTTATTAAAATACATACCACTAATAAACAGTAACTTTTGCTGAACATTAAGTAAAGGGATGAAGATAAAAATTTAGATTCAAATAACTTGGAAGACAGCAGATGTTTGTAACAAAATCTTTATGCCATCACATGTAATTAAAGTACTTTTATATATAAATTTTTATACTTCTTTGCCTCTGAAAATGAAAAAGTTCTGAACTTTTTAAGATACTGTTATTATCCGAATAAATATTTTTAAGCATTTTTGTTCTCACAACTTGGGTATACTCTGATTTGCTGAAGAGACTACTTGTGGAAAAAAGAGATTGCATGCTTTTCTGATCAAATCAATGAATCAATAAATAATTAATTTATCAAAAATAGTGATTTCTCAATTTTTGGTTTTTGGACCAAAGCACTGGCAATACGAATAATTCTATGATAATGTTGCTAAATGTTACAATCTCAAAATTTTTGTTAAATGTTATAAAATTTTAACTCTCGATTATGAAAATTATTTATCATTCTATAAATAAAAATATAACTACTATATTATTTTTCATTTTTTTTGTAATAAAAAGCACTTTTCATTCCATTTCCTTAATATTTTTATTAATAAGAAAATTGTTTCGATGAAGGAATAATTTCAATGATAAAACTAATAAAATATGTTCGAATGCGATAATTTCTTGATTTTATTTCTCAATAAAAGTGATAAAATTAAAATGGATGTACTGTGCTGCACAGAAATATAAAATCCTACTAAATATTACAGTATTTCATTCTAATTATGTTAATATATTTATCTTTATTAAATGAAAACATTAAAAAAAAGGCGCTATGTTTTAGCATAGGTATATTCAAGAAAATACCTAACGAATATCTAATTTTAAAATGAAATGGTAAAAAGAAAAAAATCTGACATACTTTAAATTATATCATTTGATAAATCTTTGAATACATCCCAAATAGGGTCATATTTAAAGTTAAAAAATCTTCATTATGAAACTTTATCTACCTCTATATCGATAACCACGCCACCAGCTACAGTTTTCCGTTTCCTCAGTTCAGTAATAAGTTCCACGAATTCTTCTTTTAGTTCCTCCATTCGATGGTTGAGGGCTTTCTGGTAGAGAGGGGCAGGGGCGTACTCTGGGGGATGGACGTAGCCCGGAATGGACATCATTTCTAATTTTCGCGTGATATCGTGCAGCTCATCTTGTACCGCATGAAGCTTACTATTGATCTGAAGAAGAGAAATAGTGTCACAATCACTGACAACAAAAATATCAAAGGAATCTACTGATTGCACAAAATTAATGGAATCTACTGTTTGCACAAAATTAATGTTATCAACTGATTGCATAAAAACAAATTTCCGAAATGTAAATGAAAATAAGGAAGCATTTCCAATAAAAAGAAAATACAAGGAGAGTATTGCTTTTGTATAGTCATAATTTGTTTTTATAGTATGTCTATTGTATTATACTATATGGTTATACACGCAATCCAAATATTTAATAAAAAAAAAAAACGCTAACAGTTATAATGTTCTATGACAATGATTTATCGTAAAATATATAAGATTAAAATAACATCATTCATTTTTTTAAAAAATGAAGTCATTTCATTATTTATAACTTATTAAAATTTTTAATTATATTAGAATACATTTTGATAAGTTTAAATGTGTGTGTCTCTCTAATTCCTTTCTAAAAGTTAAAGACGCATATCACTAGAGAATATTCATTGAAAATTCATTTTAAATGTAATCAAATAACAATGAAATAATTATTGCTGGTTAAATAAAAGACAATTTTGATAATTTGAAAATTGTAATATATCCATATATAGAATGCTGTTTTGTTCTTTGAAAGATCTTTTAAACTAATCTTACTTAAAAAATTTTTAACAATATAAAAAAATATGATGATAATATTAAAGGCAACTTAAATTTTAAAGTCATTATGATAATATTTCACTAAATCAAAAATAGCTTAATAAAGGAATTAACAATTATAAAATAAGGAAAAAGCTGTGGGATGTATAGTGAGAAACAAAGAAAATTATCTGAAAAAATAGTACAGCTCTGTAATTGTTAAAAATTTAATATCTTAGTAATTAATTTTTGTAAATTAAATCTAGAATAAACAGTATTTTTAAGAATTTATTTTATGTATCAAAATGCCCCGGTTGCTTGTCGATCTCTTAAATTTGTAGCCTATTTATTCTCAATTTAGAAAAATATGAATGCTTTTTAATTAGTTTTGTTTAAATAATACACATTTTCTATTTTAAGTTGAGCTTATACGAGGGTCACTCTGAAATGTTTGAGATACAACTAGGTTGTTTTTAAAGTTATACTTAACATAATTTTAGGTGTGTTCAAAGTAGTCTCCTCCATCATCAATGAACTTTTGTAGACGAATTTTCCACTGATTAAATGCCTCAAGCCATTCATTTCTTGGAATAGATGAAAAATTGCATTTATAGTCACATTAATCTCTTCTTCTGAATGAAAACGACGTCGATGTAAGTTCTTTTTTAAATTAAAGAATAATCAAAAGTCGAACATAGCTAGATCAGGTGAATACGGTGGATGTTCGATCACTTTAATTTGTTTTTGTTTAAGAAATTAAACTGTTAATCCGGCTGTATGTTAAGATGCATTGTCATTGTGAAGCAATAGTCACCTAACATTCAGTTCTTGTAGAATTTCTGGAAGACATTTAGTGGTATACCAGTTTGCTGTTACTGTCTTCTGTCCTTCCAACTTGATGGCTTTGACCAATCCCGTACTTCTGAAGAAAACGGCATGCATAACTTTTTTCAGTGCGCGTTGTTTTTTCACCATTGTCGGCGTGGGGTCATCTTCAAAGACCCATACTTTGCTTTCTTGACGTGTTGGAACGTCAAAAAACGGTATGTACGTTTCATCACCTGTTACAATTTTAGAAATGATGCGGTGGCCACCATTATTTAGCAATTTAAGAGTTTATTTACTGAATCTGACACGCTCCTCTTTTTGGTTCTCAGTTAGATTATGGGGAACCCAACGGCAAACTACTTTTTTCATATCTAATTCTTCATGAATAATTTTATGTACGGCTGCGGATCCAATGTTAAGTTCCTTCTGTATCATTTGATAGGTACAGCGATTATCATCCATTAACATTTTTCGTATGGCAGACACATTATCCAGGATTACTGCCGACGGCGGCCTTCCTGTGTGTTCTTCATCCTGAAGAAAATTGCGACCTCTTCTAAATTCTCTAAACCATCTGAATACAGAAGCACGAGCTGGAGATTCATCACCAAAAGCTAATGGCAACCGTTGAACGCATTATTCTTGATTTAATCCTGCTTTAAAATCGAAGAAAATCATAGCGCGAAAATGATGTCGCGTCAACTCCATTTTCTCTTCTGTTTAAAATTTATTCTACGCTAAACAAGTTGAAGTAAGTCAGTAAAAAATCGTCTTCTGTGTTAAAATACTTTGTGTTTCAAAATTAAACCGTTATTTTTATTTTGTAAATTCTCGTCTGCTCGTATCTCAAAAATTTCAGAGTAACCCTCGTAAGAATAAGATAATAACTATTCATAATAAAAACATTTAAATTTTTTAAAAAAAATTAAATTCTTGCAACATAAAACTAAGAAAATATCTTGAAAATTAAGAATCAAAGAGTTTCTGTGGATGCATAATGAAACTAGAAGAGAGCAATTATAAATTTGCACAATAATATCTTGCACTGCCATCCTGTTTTATGCTGAAATGATTATTAAAAGATACGCATCATATAAAAATACTGAAAATAGTGCAATTTCTTTAATAAAACAGCATTTATAATAATGTGGGTATGAAGCATGGTTATTTCAGGCGATTATACTCTACTTCCACTTTCTTCTGTTTGATTAAGTTATCAAATTCATAAATCTACTCCTAATTTTCTCAACTTTTTCGTAATTACCATTGCTATTATACAATAACCTGATCATAAATGCAATAACTATTTTAATGCGAATGATTGAAACACTATTGAAATAATAAGCTGAACATTAGACCACCTATTGGATTGTTAAATTATTTATTCTTCATATTTTCTGGTCGCAACTAGACCTTACATAGTCCATTTATAAAAAGTTCTGGTTCATATTAAATGTATAAAATGTTTCTTAATAGTCTACTTATAAAATGTTCATAATATATAATCCTGTTTATAGTCCATATGTAAAATGAAATCCCTGTCATATCTTTGTCTCTTGTGTAAATTTAAAACATCGTATCTTATTTAACCGGTGGCACATGTCGAAGAGGTTCATATTATTAGCCATCATTAATATAATTATTGAATGAAAATGTCTATTTTACAAGATTAATTGGCCAGTTCATCTTATATAATTTATTCACACAGTGATATAATTAAATGACACTGTTAAATTAGATATATTTAGTCGTGTCAAACACTTTACCCTAAATAATACCACTTTTTATTGTGTGCATTTAATGAAACTTAATTCATTTTCTTTCACGCACTATAAAACATTCGTATTTAAGGGAAAAGAAATTTAAGAAATCGAATTTATATGAAATATGAAAGGTTGTCACGTAGAGTGATTTGCAGTTACCTCTTTAACAGATGGTTTATATATCTCTTCCCTTCTTCGTTCAGCTGTGAAGGAGCTCCGCCGTCTCTCTTGTCCTGGAATTTTTCGCTTGGCAACAATACTGTACATTCTATCCAGCTGTGTACAGTGAATATTTTAAAAGAGGTACAAATATTAAAGTTTGAAAGTCTTATAATATTTGGAATTATCATTATGGGGAAGAATTAATCTCTATAAAAATCATACACTCACCGACATTGAAAATGCAACAACAAAAAGGAGTGGTCAGAAAGTTATATAAGTTTCAGGGTAGACGCACCTTACCGAGTTATACGAATGATATGAAATATGCAGATCTTCAGCACACGTAGGATATGATAAAATGTCAGGAAAAGGTAGAAAGGGCAGTATTGGCACCTTTATTGCTGCTTGGAAAGCAATCTTTGAAAATATGTTCTTATCGCAAAGGATGCCACGTCATCGTCTTCGAGTCTGTTCCAGCAGACAGACCAGTTTACGAGGAACATGGTGATAGGACTGAGAAGGGCAGGTTGGTCCTGACGGCAAAATGAAGCTGACAGACACCCGGATTTTTTCACAGTGCATCGGCAGTGGCGAAGATGGTTGGAACAAAGAAGTTTGCGGAGTGCCGGTTCAGCCAGAGTGATATCAGCATGCATGGATAGACCCGTCCGACGGGAGGTGGTGGCGGCCCCGCATAGCATGTCTACCAAAATTCTGCATCATGTCCAAGACACCCTGGATGCTCCCTTATCGAGCAAAACCATTTGCATTCTATTAGTTGCGAGTGGCCTGAACGGGTGGCATTCGTTAAGAACAATGAAATTGACTCTCAGCATAGACCCACATGTACGGAATAGTGCCAGATTAGAGTGATGTGGATGACGGAGTGGCACAGGATCGTCTTCTCAGATGAGTTCTGTTTCTTCAGTGATAGTCACCGTGTAAGAGTGTTGCATCGACCTGGAGGCAATCCCAATCCTGCAACAACTGAGGAACGCCGCATCATGGTTTGGGAAGCCATTGCGTACAATTTCAAGTCACCTGTAGTTCATATTCATGACAATATGACAGCCCAACGTGGATGATGTCTTCTTAGAAAGACGCACTTTGGCAAATGATTGACAAGGAATGGAGAGTTATTCCTCTGGATGCATCCGTACTCTCACTGAATCTGTGTCTAGACGTGTTGTCTCATGTACTGCCATCCACTGTGGTCCTACAAACTTTTGACTCAATCCTATTTTCGACTGTATTATGTATGTCATTTCGAAATAAAAATCACTTATGGTTCGTTGCTGTCTCTCTTTTTCGTCGGATTTCGTTTCTTTCTGTCAAATCCTCCTTGGTGATGCGTTTTCAATGTCGGACAATGTGTATAAAAATGTATACAATTGAATTCAACAAATAATTTCTTTTATATTTAAAAATATACTAAGCAAAGCAACTTTATGATTTTAATAGCAGTATTATGTGTGTACTTCTATAATTCTGATGATTTTAAATACTTTTTAATTTCATTTCTTTTTAAAATGTTTAGATTAAAAGTATGTTGTCTTTTAGAGAAAGTAAAATTATTTCATTAGCGAGACATGATTTGTAAATATCGATAAATCTTGTATATAGATACAATAATATGGTAAAAAATACAGTGTCTCCTTTTACAATGTTTGAAATAAATATAAATAAATCACTTAAAGTTGTTTCGGAATAAAAGAAAAGAGCAAAATTTATTAAAAACAGATTATTTAAAATATACGTATAATGTTTTATATTCATACATCAATAATTATAAATGTGTGATTCAAAATTTTGTGTGTTTGATTTAAAAAATTTATTTTACTTATCTGAGTTGGTAAAATAATTAAAAAAATTCTCCAAAAAAACTTAAAACTCACAGAATCAAGATTCAGATAAAGCGTCATTTTAAAATGGAGTCTAAGTCATATCAATAACCTATTGCTCAGGTTTGGTTTGACTTGTTTGTAGCTCTAATACCATTTTTTATACGAGGGTCGTTTGGACTGGAATCTACAGTTTAAAGTGGATTATCAAACACCACCGATATCAACTCCGAAGGGGAAATCAACCCACATATTGTTAAACCAAATGTATAACAGCGATTAGCATTCGGCTGCCAGTATATCAGTCTTTCCCTCAAAGATAAGTTTAGCTTATCACTTAAAGATGCTGTTAATAAAATTCTTTCGCTTTTCCAAGAACGGTCATTATTCCATATTTTACAAATTCCTCATCAAACAAAAAAATTTCTTACGTGTAACCTTTTTTCATAATATAACCAATTGATTCATAACCATCTGATATTACTATATTAAATTAATAATCTTATTATAAATAGAGAAAGAACAGCTATAGAAGTAAAAATCGCCAAGCTATTTTATCATTATAAATTAACTTTTTTTTCCATATAATATTAACTCATTACTTAAAAATATCTAATACCTGTGATTTTCAAATTATAAAATTCGATATACATTTTACTAGATTCTAAGAACTATTATCTATTAAAACTGTACTTTTAAAAGAATGTTAGATTTCATAAAGAAGGATGAAGTAAAGAAAGTACGCAACAGAATTTTGAGATCTCTGAGTAGTACTGGAAAAATTGTCTGTTTATCGTTTAACGGTCAATTTTTGCTCACGAAGGCTAATTAGACCGGGACCTACATGGACTCACTTTAAGGACCTACCTATGGAATTCACTTTATGCCTAAGGAAACTACCTAGGGAATTCATTTTATGCCTATGGTAGGTAGTTTTACCTATGGAATTCACTTTATGCCTATGGAAACTACCTATGGAATTCACTTTGTGCCTGAGGAAACTACCTATGAAATTCAATTTAAAGACCTATCTTAAAGTGAATTCTAAACCACTGCAAACATCCATGCCTAAGGTGTGATTCAAATTCACGAACATGAAAAAAAAAAAAACTGATAGATTTTAAGAATACTAATTTAAATTTATTAGTATCAATAATCTTAGTTTCTTTATTATTTGAAAGACATAAATGAATATATGAAGAGAAATATACTATAGGGAATTATAATAAATAATTTGAAAGTAAAAAACTGAAACTAGATCTACACTAACCTTAGAATAAAAAAGAAATAATAGTATTAAATATTGTTAACATCAATTTTTATTACCAAAATGCTAAAAGGAAATAATAGAATTTGGTGATATATATATATAAAAATTCTTGGAATACACATAAATTGACTTTCCTGTCAATAAACATATGTGAATAAAATAAGTTAAACTATTTAGGATTTCAATTATATCAACAAATCTAAATGAATCGATATGATTAAATGATTCTGTTTTTCGACGCCGAAATAATATCAATGCTAAATATAACCCTCATATGAATTATGCTCTTAATTTGGTAAAACTATTTTATCATAAAGTAACTATATTTTAAACTATATATTGAATATACAGTTTAAAAATAAAGCCGAAAATTCTTTATTTACGATAGAAGCGAGGAAAAAGAAATAGATAGCGCATGTTTTATACTTCTGGCGAATCATTAGAAGAGCGCTGAAATTACTTATGAATTTTTTAGAATCGCTGAAGAGACTAAACACAATTATGCCTGAGTCTAAAATTCAGTCCGTTGCCATGGGTGATAAGGAATAAAAATTAAGAGAAAGTAACTGTGATTAATATATTATTCATATAACTGCAGAGTCGCCATGTTGATTGGTATATTTAACCCAAATTCTAATATGAAAAATAGCTGAGATTTAAGCCAACTTTCTCACTTGCATTTTTGTTGGAAAAGACTTTAGAAACGGATAACAATATTTATGTATTTTTTTACGAATGACTAATTTTCTTTATCAATAGAATGAATAATGAAATTTTTGATGTCGTTAAAGTTTCTGATGGGGTATCACCGACGATGAAGAATGTTGGAAAGTGACCAATATGTTCGAAATCAGAAATGAACCCAAATTATTTGGAGTTAAGAAGATAAGTAATGACTATTTTTACTATAATTAAGCTTAGTTTACTTACAAGTAACTGAAAATATATTTAGAACAAAGTTATCAAATGTATGCTCATGTATAAAAGTTCTGATAGTTAAGAATACTCTTTTTGACACTCGAAAAGTTTGAAAAAAATTCAATTTTATATTTTTTTTTGCGACTTAAAAATTGCTTTTCAGTCCATTACTAAAGAACTAATTAAAAAGATTACCTTTTAAGTAAGAGTCTTAATAATACTGGTGTGTTAAACAACATGAATTGAATATCTTAACCTTTTTCATTTACATACAACATTCGAGCATGGCATCTGATAGATCTGATTAACGACCGAATATTTAAAAAGTCATCACACTCTTAATTTACAGTAGATTATAAGAAACCAATGCGTACGAAAAATCTTTACTGCTCAATTAAGGAGATCCAAGATATACGATATAATTCAATGTTGATGAGCACGCCAAGACACCCTATATCCTCTATAAATGTAGGTAGTTCCATGAAGTCAAACATTACCGTCCATTAAAAGAAAGTAAGATCAATTGTTTAAGTACACACTTTTAAAATTAGATTTAAGGTAACATCCAAATCTATATAAAAAAAAACACTATAACTTAGCGAAGCCTCTACTCATTGATTCATACTTCCACCCTAAAATATATCATGTTCAGTGAATCCAGGACTGTGCAGCTCTTTGCAGATAGTGGGGCCAAATATCGGCAATTTATACAGGGAAGTATGCTGATTAGATAAGTGCAGAGAACACCATTCGAATCAACTAGCTGTAATACCAATATATTAATCTTTTACAGTGTTCATCACTAATGGGCCATCGGAAACAAGTTTAAAGGTGACTGATTGGCTAGTTGGAAAATTTACCATAATCGTAGAATGACGGAGTGATAAAACGCCATAAATTTAAGAAACACGATTAACTGATTGTTTTTCTTCAATGTATCTGAATACACATTGCTTTTCAAAAGCTTCTAGCTTCATACATATCTCTTTATAAGAGGTTTATTTGTTTGCTTAATCATGGTTTTTAAATTTAAAGTTTCAAGAAAGGTTTATATGTATGCTGTGTATCAGCTAAAAAACAAATTTTAAGATATGTATGACTAGCTTGTGTCAATGTTCTCTTATAAAAATATGTCGAGAGATCCAGTGGCCCAGTAGCTTCACTACGCTTCCCGTTAAAATCAGCAAAGTGAAGCATCATTTGCCGCGGGCAGTGGTTGGGAGGGTGACCACGCAGTACTCTCCTTCCCTGGGTTGCTGCAGCTCCGTGGGTTGGGGATGTGCCACATGTTAATATGTGGTGACCAAAGTCCTTCCGTTTGTATGAGGAGAGGAGGACGCCAGCTAAGATGACCACGCCGTACTCTCCTTCCCTGGGTTGCTGGAGCTAAGTGGGTTAAGGATGTGTCCACGTTAATATGTGGGGTCCAAAGTCCTTCCGCTGGTGTGGCGTGGATGTGGAGAGGAGGACATCAGCTAAGGTATGAACGTGTCACCTGACCGTGGCTCAAAATTACGAGACACTAGATGAACTTGTTTTCCAAACCCGTTGTTCCAAACCTAAAGGTACAGTCTGGAGCTCGCCTCTGCACCGGTATGTATGTATAAAAAATATACCATCGATTTATCAAAGCAATATTTTTTGAATGAAAATAAACTGCTCCGTAAAATTTTTTTAAAATTATTCTTCAAAATTAATTTTTATTTGTCCAAAGTATAGACTTTAAAAATGTTTATATTATTAGCTTTCATACTTAGTCTCTCAATTTATTGCTTAGAGAATCAGAATGTGCCGAAAAGAAATACTCACATGCGTAGTGAAGCCCTTGACTAGAATTTTAGGAGAAGCGATAGTGCTGCTGTCCGCAGACACGCCGACATAAAAGTTCCCAGCATACGAGAAGACACAGAAGGCCACAGGAACATCCGGATGGGAGTTCATCCAGAAGGTGACGGACTTGAGGCGGCAGGAAGCTAACATGATGTGCCTCTCGGGACCGGGAAGGCTGCAAAAGGACAGGCTAGCGTTCTTGAGGACGGTCCGCACCAGCCACTGGCACACGCAGGCAGGAAGGAGGGTCATCAGGTAGTGGATTGTGCTGTACATGACGACGGCGTCGCAGGAACTTTTCAGTTCGTCCATGCATTGGTGCACATCCCAGAGGCCGGGAATGGCACCTTCGGTGTTGGTGGGCAGTTTGGCGTTCACCACAGTGAAACCCGTTCCAAGCTCCGGATAGGACTCCATGGACGTTGGCTCGTAACGAAGATCCAGTGGTATGTTTACCTGTTCCAAAAACAGAAGTTAACTTATGTGTTATAAATATCCAGTTTGTATTTTTAAAAAAATAATTTGCAAATGAATGATAATTAAGTGAGTAAAATTGATAGCTCTACTTATCACATAAATTAAAGAAGAAATATTTTATTATTCATGTAAATATAGTTTATAGTAATTGCTTTAAGCCTCATTTAATTAAAAACAAATTGAGTATGGAACTCGTGTATCCACATATTGAGTTCCTGAGACGTATTTGTAACCGAATTAGGATATCGGATTTTTTTTTTTTTTTTTTTTTTACTCAAATGTGAAAGATAAAATCGATTATAACACTTTTAAGCTTTATTTTTACTCCTGTTTTTTATTTTAAATTTAGATAAAATGTTTGTGTTGAAACATTTGAAGTATTCATTTATCTTTTTAAATGTGTTTACTCTATGTTGATTGTTTATAAACTAATTCAATGTATTCATATTTTTTCATAGTATAACAAACCATACCTATATACGTCAATATACAGAATATGAAATTGAACTAGTTAGAATTATCTTCAACGTTTCAATAAAAGTGGATAGAAGTGGAAAGCTTTCTTAGATAAAAAAATTTACTTTTGCTGATGCATTATTTCATTTAAAAACTAATTAAATTCAAAAGTAGATTAATCTAAGCTGATAATTACACATCATCTTATATTTTTAATAAACACGACATTTTAATACATTACAAAATTACTGATTGAAGTAATATTAATTAAAAGAAATAAATATATACAGTAAGATAATAAATACAAAACTACCATTTAATTAAAATACGATTTTCTTCCATGTTAGCTTCACATATAAGTGAGGCAATTTTCGTCTTTTAAATTAAATTGTAGCAATTTTGTGTTATTATTTTGATAAAGTGACATTTAAATTCAAAATGAACATGTGCATCACATTGTTGCATTGGATTACGGCAAGTATAACTATGGAGTTACATATTTCATCTCCTCTGAAATGTGCCTACACATTCAAAACTTAATATATGAGGCATGTGAAACTAAGTTCCATAACAAAGTTACTGAAGCAAATGTAAGATGAGTCCTTAGCTTTCAGAAGTTGGAGAAAAGCCAAAATACTTTAAGCAGTACACCAGTACAATGCGAAATATCCGACTTTACAAATTCTCATTAAGATACCATGATTTGAGTTGTCAGAAATAATTGTAGAAGGAATGAATTAAAAGAATCGTCCATGACTGCTTTAGAAAGAAATTGCTGAATAAAATTTGTTATTATTAAATAATATGTAAATTAAAAAATTGTTTCTTATTTGTGGGGAATTTATAACTGTAATGTAGCAAAAAGTTGAACGGAAATTTTAAATAATTATTTTGTTTATATCTTTATTTGTCTGAATGAGAGAGAGAGAGAGAGAGAGAGAGAGAAACTTTTTAATAAAAATACCATTTAAACATATAATAAACACATTTTTAATTATATCTATTTGATTGCTAAATTTTTCATTTAAATATAGTCCTAGAGATGAAAAACTGCCTTTATTTTTTAAAAATTATTCTTACAAATTTTAAAATTGCATTAAAAATTAGTAAATAAGGTAATTTTTAGAGTACTAAAATTTTTGTAAATAGACTTTTAAGCCAATTGAATTAATCAGAAGTTGCCAATTTTATATATCTTTTGTTTAGGAAATGAATCTCGAAGACTATTCGAATCTGGTCATCAATGAACCCAAAGGCTTAAGGTTATAAGAAAAGTTTGCAAACTATAATTAATTTTGATTAATTATTTTAATATGATAATTTCACTTTTGGAGTAGGAGGTTGTGATGGCTGGTTTATAGAATCACTCTTCTTATCGTGAGGTAGTGAGTTTGAATACCGGCTTTAACCGAAGATCCCTCGTGTTAAATAGGTCAGAGTCGCACTATCCTCCAAGTGAAATGATACTTGTGGGAATGGCATTAGAGTGTGCTCTGCTTGATACTTGCTTTTATATAACGGCTTGAAGCCGGCTGCTTCAATTAACTGGTAGAGCGAAATTCGGAACTAGATATAGGAAAGCGAACTGGTGTAATAACAACTTTTTGGACTAGTCATTCATACAATGCAATTAAAAATATCACGCTTATTTAACCAAGAGTAAAACAAGGAGTTGTGTATTTATGGAAATAACATTCTTGTTTTTTCTTTCTCAAAAATCTTTTACATTTATTTTTGAATTAAAATAATACTTTTGAAAGTCATATATAGGATGTTATTGTCCAAGAAGATGTTAAGTATTTTTTTCTTTACAATTGTTATTTTGAAATTATATCTTACTTAATTATAATTTACATATATTTCTCAAACAATTTTAAAAAAAGTTTGATTTATATTGAATAATAATATTAAAGTTATCATCACGTGGGACACGATTAATATGCATTGTTGTTAATTTTGGACTAAGTTTATATTTTTTCCGATATAGATATAAAAATTGTCTCGCTGGAACACGGATATTATTTTCTAGTTTGGTTTATTAAAGTTACTATTTAGATAATTCTAGATAATATTTAGAAATTAATCATTCTTGCGAATATGATAATTTAAAAATTAGATAAATAAGAAATTTTAATACGTTTGTTCTATCTTCATAGTTCAATTTAATTCTATGATTCTCTAAACTTGTTTCTATAAAGGCATTTGATTGTTGTATTTTGAAGCTCAATTTTCCAATAAAATGTAAAATCACTATTGATAAACTGGATTCATTATAAATTACATAAATTTTTTTAAAAATCATTTGTGTCAGAAAATGATTATTTGGACAACTTATTACTAATTTTTTGCTTAAATTTTTATTTTATCCGATCCATTCCTAATTCATGTATATTGAGAACATTGATTAAATAAGAGAGGATAGTTTGTTAAGGTATGCGCTTGTAAGAGCAAAACAAAAGCTATTAAATACATCTTCTCAAAAACTCAACAACGGAAAGGAGGTTCCTGATATTTCAAAGTTAATTTTGAATTATGTGATGCGTTATATCTTAAACTATGCAACCCGAAAGTATTTTGTAATTCTTGAAATTGTCGAAATCTAGATTTTTCACAGAATATAATATTTTCGTAGTTAATTATGCCTTCTAATTTTTTTTTATTTATAAGTACAGTAAGGATGAAAAAGGTAATTCAAAAGAATTTTTTATGATTTTAGAAAATTTAAACTAATTAAAATATTTATTAATAAGATTGCTTAAGAAATATGTCGAAGATTTATTGATATCTATGAACAATTAAATTTAATCTAAATTTAAGTAACTAAGAGCATTTCAAAAATATTGCAAATAACTTTCAATGAATATTTCGATTCAAACGAAATAATGGGTAATAAAGGGGAAAGGAAATTTATTATTTTGTATTTAAGTTTATTACTATTATTTTATAGAGTTACTGAGAAAGACAGACCTCAAAAATACAATTAATATAAGAATTTTTGAAATGATAAATCAATATTTTAAATTCCCAGGTAGAGTGCAATAATTTATATACTAACGATTAAAAATATTCTCAATTGAGCCACCATCTAAAATTTAATAAATATGCATTTAAAATAATAAATCATGTTGAAAAGTAGTCAGGAAGAAAATGTTACAAATCGTTATGAACGACAAATATAATGCTATTTGTTCATTTTATATTTTTGTTAAAATCATATTGTTTTGGCTGTTACTAATGACACTTGGACAAGTCAAGCTTGGCTATGCCTTGTTAAAATCCTATATATATGTATATACATACATACATACATACATACATACATACATATATATATATGTTATTTCCTATGATTTTATTTTTGGTATTATTTTCTCAGAATAACTTTGAAAAAGTATTGCTCTTTTGGAAGAATTGATGACATTTTGAACTGAATTTTCATTCGATTCGTTCTTCGGAAATTAAGTTATTCGAGTTTCCTCATGGAATATGACAAGCGTATAGAATGATACATGATATGAGTTAGATTACTTTTATAGTTCATGTATATTTTGAATGATTTATAGTCATTTCAGAATTTCCACTTTGTCAATTGTCGTCAGAAATACCTTTCTCTTATCAATAAATTTTAAAAATACAAATATGATAAACTGTATCTTTAAATTTAAACCTTGACGTCACATTGCTGTAATTTAATTTATTTTATAGTGCTTCTTGTCATTTAACATATATCGTTGATATAAACATGAAAAAATACTTTTATTTGAAATATTTATTTCGTTCTTCAAAATGTATTAACATTTATAAGTTTTATTTTATTTTCCAAAATTAATAAGCCCTGAAAGTTAGAAAAAGCAAAAAAATCACAATGAATTATTTTACCCATTAATTATTACCATATATTAATAATTATTTACAAATTTTGATTGATTAAAATATTAATCAGCATTTCTATCATAAAATATGAATTTGTTTTTAAATTGTGGCGTACATCATAATTCGTATTTGTGTAGAACGTATTTCATGATAATGACTTTTAATTAAATATTAAATATCAACTATTATAAAATATTAATATAATAAATTTTGATTAAATATTTAAAAAATGTTCTTGGAATATCAATAGCTTTATCTCAAATTGAATACTTTTATGAAACAGAAGTTAATACGCAATTATGTAAAAGAAAATGGTAAAATTTTGATTTAAATAATTCAGAAAACTCAATAAATTAAGAATAAAATACTTATATACATATCATATAGGTTACTAATATTTAGATGAAAATGCTTGTAAAAATTAACCTTCAAATGTATTATATTGCTCGTAAAATAAATTTTAGCATAATCAAAAATATTACACTATTAAATTTTATCCACCAACCAATTAATTTCTTAGTTTTTTTGCCTTCTTTTCTTGAACGAAGATTGGTTGTTTGTAAATATGTATTTTGAAGTGAGAGTCATATTAATTAGAGTAAAATTATCTGATTTCATTTTCTTATAGCTTTTTATAAAGTTTATGATGTCAAATTCTGAATGTGAACGATAACTTCCATTGTTAGGTATTTTTTTAATGCTTTGAAACTTTTTTTAAAAATGTTTTTACTTTAATACACAAAATATGTGAGCTTTTGAAATCATTATGACGATTTTAAAATTTGATCTTTTTGTTAAGAATTTAATTAAACTATTTGTTTGTTGTATTAATTCTCTTTTGTATTTTGGTATGATTATGTTTTAAATTCAAGTAATTGAACATGTCAATTATTTCTGTCTATAAGTAATGTTATTAATTATTTTTTAGATGAAATATCTTCTTTTATTTCTCTTCAGTTTCATAATATTATCCTCGAAAAGTATAAATATTTCATTGATGCTGGAGAAAGTTTTGCAGTTTGCATATCGCGTTAGAAAAGTTATACAGAATTTTTTTAATTTCTCAGATTCTCATGTATAATGTATTCTTATAATTATTAGCAGATCTAAATTAATCATAATGTATGAAAATACAATTTCTCTATCCAACATCATTTGTAGTTTAAATTATGATGAAAATCACACCACTGAAGCTTCATTCTAATTCGAATTTATTGTAATGTGAAATAAATTATCCAATTAGTATTTCGGGATTCCTAATTCTCTAATTGACGGGAACAACGATTTTCGATTATTTCTATTTTGTACAGATTTAAAGTCCGTAATGAGAAAACTGCATTCCATTTTTATACCCCTTGACATTTTCCAAGATTTACTGCAAGTTAAAGATTTGCTAGATCGAGAATCTTCAAAAATGGTTTTAATAAATGGCAATCTTAGGAGAGATATTTAAATATTGATAATAAAACTTATATAATTTTCCTTAATTTAAACATTTGTGTAGTAAATATAGATTAAAGATATTGAAATATATGGTCACAGAATGTAAAAATAGTGATTTGTAATACAAAATCTAAAGTAAATTTTATTGGAAATTTGATATGAAAGTAAGATACATGAGTTTCTAATATATATTTTTTATCAATTTAATTTAATTTAATTCATTTTTTAAAGCTAAGGTGTGCATACTTGGAAAAATCAAGTTTAATTTTTTATTACATATTGTCTATTATGTAATCTGTAATGAGAATATAAATAATATTTTTTTTTAAAAAATGTAATGTTTTATTGATGGTGGTTTAATCCTGTTATAGAACTGTTGCTTAGATTAATTGTATTAGTCTGTGTGATTTAAGTAATTAAATTTTTTATATAACACTTAGATTTGCTTTATCATAAATGGATCAGGGAGAATAGATAAGATAAAAAAATATCACACAAATCACCAAAAGAAAATAATTATTCTTTGTTATTTACTTCGACTACTCTTATAATCCTCATTTATTTTTAATTCAATATTTTAACTTGAATATCTTTAAACATTTACAAGCGAAAACTGATGATACAGTGCTTTATAACACTTAATTAAATATTTGGATTCAAATTATGTTGGTTAAAATAGAATTGAAATTATAATTATTTTGCTAATTGATTTTAAAGAACAAGAAATCCCACTGATGACTATTATTTATTATTCAGAAAAACCGATAAACAAAAAATAATTAAATGGTGCTAACAAATCAAAAAGTAATAATTAAATAAAGCATTTTAACAAAGTACAATGGGAATAAATATATGAGAGAGAGAGAATATTGGTAACACATTAAGAAATGAGAATTAAATAAATCAAGCCATCTCCGAGAAAAGTACAATAACAACAAAAAATAATATTTATTAATGTATGCAACATCACGAAGTGATGAAGTGAGTTCTACCATTTTTTTTTTTTTGATTTGTAAATAGAAAATTGATTGTAATGAACGAAACAGTGTTATCTGGGAAAATATGATATGTAAATATATGAACAAACAAAGCAATATTCTACTAATTTAATACATCTAGAAATATTTTTAGAATGATATTTTATGATCTTTAGAAGATTAGGATAACGATAAAAAAAGTGTCGTTATGCATTGAAAAGTTGTTTGCAGGAATAGAAAAAATTCCTTAATAACAAATAAAATATATATTTATTGTGTGTATTTTCTTCAATAGGATTCCTATACATGTTTATATCATGGGAAGGATTTATTCATTTTCAGAAGTAAGATTTTAAAATTTTTGTGTTTTCCCCCAATGTGATAACGTGACTCAATAAATAAATAATAAATTAAAAAATATTTTGAAATTTCATAATTGACGAGGTTAATATTTGGAAAAATACGAGTTCCGATGAATTTATAACTTATTATTAAAAATATTTATTTAAAAAGTATCTCTTTAGGAAATGTAATTCTGTCACTATCTTTAAAATCATATTTTAGATCTGTAATGATTAGATAGATATTTTGTTTTTCTTATTCACAGACATGTGAATGTGAATGTATGTTGTTTTCACGTATCGCTCTCTCTCATTAATACATACATACACATATATGCATATATATTTGTATGTGTAAGTGTAAGTGTACTATTGAGAAAATCTCTTTAATGTTCTTAGCACAAAACTTTAATTAAAAACAAAAATTTTCTTAATTACTTTCTCAATTATAATGTATTTTTATAGCTTAGAATTTATTCATTACGTTATATATTTTAAAATGTTAACTGTTCCAATTTTATAAATTCATTGTTTGCCAAGAAATATATAAAATAAAGTTTTGTGTGTCTTAGTATGAAGGTAACAAAGTTTATTAATAATTTATGATTGAAATTAATACTTTTTTAATGAGATTTGAATTGCTGTAAGCTAGAAGCTAATTATTTTATAAATGGTGATTTATTTTGTTTCACTTTATTTCAATATTTTATTGTTCATAAAAAAATCAATTCATTTGAACGTAATACTTTCATCACAAACAGTTAATTATTTCATTCCACCTTGTACGTGTAAATGTCATGGACTATGTATTGTACTGACGTGATTTTCCTCCCACCTAGCAAAGGATAATGTAGGAATCGAAATTTATTTGGCAAATCTAATATGTGTCATCTGCCTAATTTTAAACAATAACAGATAATATAAAGAAAGAGATAGGGAAAAATGGTGATATATTTGTAAATCGATTGCTCTTTAAATGTAGAAGATTAAAAAATTTTTAATAAATAAAATATCATACATAAATAGAAAGAATTATAAAACTAAACCAGAAATTTTATAAAGTCAATGAATAACAACAAACTTAAGAATTCTCATTTTGATTTTCTCAATTAGAATTAGTTAAGACACGACTTTTTAAAATGAAAAGTACATCTGCCAAATAGATAACATTATTTAAAATTATGTTTAACAACAACTGTTTGAAAAAAGAAGCTTTGGATATTTTTTAATAATTCTATTTACAACATATAAATAGAATTAAAAAATATTAAAATGTAAAAAAAAACTATTTTTTTTAACTTTCTCTGTTAATTACAGAATAAAACATACCATTTTACAAAATTATACAATTAGAAGAAAATTTAAGAGCCTTTAAGATTCTTAAGTAAGAAATTTATAATAAGAATTTTGCAATAATAAAAACTTTTTATGAAAAATAAAAATTAAAAAAACATAAATTTAACACATAAAACAATAAAATTATCAGAAATTAAAATGGAAGTGATGATTATTCAGTTTTAATCATCCAACGAAATAAAATTCATTAGTTTTTATGGCAATGAAAATAATTGCGCATTTAAATACATTTTTAACTACCTCGTAAATTATATAAATGAAATTATAACTTTTGTTTTCCGATTTTATTCCTCGTAAAATGCTTAAAAAACTACTATGATAAATGATACCACAAAATAAATTTAATCGCATGCCTGTATTTGAAAATTAAATGCTTTATTTCAAATATTTTTGTGACAAAAATCACCAAATTATGCTAATTTGGCTGCATTTTCTTCTTAAAGGTCAATAGTCGTAATACTCACTGTAGCCGAAGTAGTTCCCTTTTATGTTAGAAAATTCTCTTTCAATTAAAATCTTACAACCAGATGGAAAAGTCGGTATTATTTAATTTTATTTTTACGAATCTAACTGAATCAACATTTTTGACGACATAACTCAAAATATGTATATAAAAAAATAATTGTTAATTGTAGCAAATTTTACTAAGAAAAAACTGTTGCCAACGTCAAAATGATTGTCAAAAAAATTGGCGTGAGCAGAAAAAGACAATTTTTATCTCAAAATGCCAAATACATAAACATACCACGAAAAAGGATACAAATTATAAATGAGTGATTTGCATAGCAATTATAAACAATAATCCATCGAATCCAATCAAATCCACTATTACAAATCACAAAGTATATCAGCCACCCAATTGAAGCAAAAATATTATCGTTTATGTTGCCATGGCCACAGTGTTACTATACCTATTGTTAAGTACAGCAGTTTACCGTGAGTTTTCTTAAAATAATATTTCTGTTGAATTCAAAATTACAAAGTTTATATAAGTATGACTCTTTGAGATCATTATAAGATGCACAATATATAAACAGAAATGCTTCAAGAATTTTGAATATACCTTAGCTTTAAAATAAAAATAAATTTATGAAATCTATAACACCTAATAAGAGTAAAAATGTTGTAAAATATTTCATTACTTCTCAAAATGTGTCGAAAAACCTTTCAACAAAATAAAAGAAAAGTACAGAAATTTAATATAAAATAAAGATTAATTATTTTTCGAATTTAATATATAGTTTATTATTCTGTAACATATGGTTAATTATGGTCTATTATTCTAAAAATATTTTAAGGTAATCATGTTCTTTAATAATGTATAATCATATTAAGTATTCATACAGTATCATATTAATTTTTTTTCATATTCAAGACCCGAAAACAATATAAGTTTCGGATATGTCTAAAAGGATACATGAGCTAGCTATTCCAAAAGGGAATGTAGCTCCTCCTTGTGAAGTATGCAGAAACAAAGCAACGACCAAGTGTGAAGAATGTAGAGTGACACATTACTGCAGTGAAGATCACAAAATGAATGATTTAAAAGCATTTCATCACACTGTTTGTAAATTAATGCTTGACCTGAAGAAAGACCGACCAGTACCTTTTTCAGAAGCAGAAAGGAGAAAAGAAAAAAATAAACTTATACAGAAAAAAATTAACATTTGCAAGCTTGCCGAATCAGCTGCTAAAAAATGGCTACTTCAACTAAATCCAGAAATGGCCTATTCCCCAGCATTGATCGCATTAAATACGGCTGAAAATGTGTGGTCGGCTGATAGTATAGGAATCATTTATCCTATGTGTTTGGTAGCTGAGGTGTTCTTAGGACTAAAAAATCTGAAAGCAGCTCAGGATTATATGGCTGTAGCTTCATGGACATCTCAGCAATTTGACGTGATTCCTTCAAAAACGCTTTCGCAATTGCAAAGGTTATGTGGTTTAGTATACATGAAAAGTGAATTATGGAGTCTAGCTAGAGAAGCTTTCACACGAAGTTTGCTGGCAATAGAAGAAGAACATGGAAAATGCAATATAAGATTGGGAATAGGATATGGGTATCTTGGTCTATCTCTCTTGAAATGTAAAAACATTGATGATGCCATGGACTGTTTCCATAAGATGTCCGACAAATGGTTACTGCATCTTTTAAACCAATATGAAAACAAGACAATGCGTGTTGCAACAGATTTGGAGATACAAGCAGACAGCAACGTTGAAGATTTAGAATTTCAATTCATGGAAAGTAAGATTGTCTTTCAATGGGTGTATGAGGAGATAAGACATTTGGAGATGAATGAGATGACTGACTTAGTAAATTTTAAGATATTGTGTATACAAGCATTATCACAAATGCGAAGTTATAACTGGAAGGATGCTCTCGTTTTTAAAGAAGAGGCGTTGGCAACTGCCACTCGGACAAAGCAAGATAAAGCTGTTAAGAAGAATAAATTTAAATTACTAATTGAAGTATTAGGAGATGATTATTTGATGAGATGGGAAAGGAAGCATAATCGTCCTAGAACAGTTGCGACTAAATATTTGGAAATGATAAAAGCAATAGATGTTTAAAATATAGAAAATAAAATCTATAAGGTTACATTTAATTAACAATGAAAGCATGAAAAATTTTCAATAATTGTCATATTTATGTAATGTTGAAAGTCACTTATACAAAATTCAAAGAGAAAGAAAATTTATATGCTCCATTCTAAATTTAAATACAATAAATTACAGATATTTAATTCGAAATATAAATACAATAATTTATAGATATTCAATTCTAAATATAAATACAATAAGTAAGGAATATACAAATAAAATCTGTTTAAGAGATTTGTGCTCTTCTATTGTTAAAATTGTTAAAGTTTCACGCAATAGAATTAAACCAAATCTATAAACAAAAAAGTCTTGTCAAAAATGTTCTTAGAATTGAAAAGACAAATAATATTTTATAATCAATTTTAATATTTAGAATTCTAAATTTTAAAGGAATACTAAATTTTAAATATATTTTTAAATTTTAAATATATTAATTCTAAGTAAATTAATTTTTATTGAATATGAATTTCTAAATAAATGAATTCTAAATTCTAAAAGAATTTTAAATTCTAAATGTTAATGATGGTCTATAAAATATGATTTTTTTTAAATATGAACATTTATATAAATGGTTAGACAAGAATTTAGTTTTAAATTTCAAAAGACAATTCACAAAGGAGAAATTTTCATTATAAACTGCAGTCGTGTAAGTTTTATAAACAGATAATTCTGGAAAATATGATGTAAATTTAAATTATTTCAAAACGAAAGTGAAATTGAAATAAAAATACTTATGCTGGATGTTTTTAATGAAATGTATATTACTGCAATTACTATATCAGGAAAATATTTATCATAGGAATTTATTAAACAAGAAGTAACAAAAGAATTATATTTTGAAGAATTTGTAAACATAGAACCTTAGAATTTGTTATCCAGAAAAACCAGCTCTGGTAACAAAATAAGAATACTTATTCATGGAAGACGCATTCATGGCAACCCATTCCATCACATCAGCTAATAATTAGTATAATAATGCCAAATGGGACCTTGCGCCATAAAAACCAACCAACCAACCAATGCCAAATGTACTCTAACGCAATGCATTTTCCAAGATACTTCTGAGCACGGATGTGAGTATCATGATTGAGTAAGCAGAAACGGTTTGGTCTGAAACACGATATCATGTAATTCTGCCTTCCCAGTTGTTAGTGATAGTGGACTCTCAAATCCAACTCAGCGTTCCATATGACTATTCAGAACACAGCAATTCTATATTCTGCAGATTGTCATGGAATCTCGCAAGACGTCAGCAACAATACTGCGATTTGGTTGGCCATAATTTGACTTCTATCAACATTAAGAACCTTTCGGTAACCATTCGTTTTTGTTTTGTGAGATATTATGGCAATTTTAAGTAGGAAACATTCAAATGTAATTCGTATCTTAGAAAACCGTTATACGATTTTCACATTTAAATAACACCTGTTTTACATTTGACCGGGTAAAAGTTAATGATATACTATAATCACAGTGTTTTCTGGTTTGCAAGTTTTACTTGTCCAGCGTATTGTTTTTTTATGCAGCAATTTCAATGACCAGCAGTGCTTATTTCTTCACAATTCAATCCCAATAAAACAATTCAACCATCGAATGACTCAAGTAATTGTTATAAAATAAGGCAGTTTATTTGTACATTTAAAGTTATGTATAATGGCTCAAAATAGAATCTTACTCATAAAATATTTTAAAATCTTGAATATTATGTAAATTACTTAGTTGTTCTAAATTTTAAAAATCATTTATGTGCTTGAATCAACTCAAGATATTATTCATAAATTTGAAAGAGAATGCTTTAGATTACTCTAGATTTGAGAACAATAATAGTGAATTTTGTCTCTACACAACATAATGCGATAAGAGAAAAATAATGCATAAATGAGATATTTTTATATCCTTTAACATAATTAATGAACATTTTGAAATATGTTAGTAACAACTGAGTTACTTAGAATAAACAAATTAATTTTAATTATTTTATAAAATTTAAGGCTTTCTATGTGTGTGAGACAAATCTCACATATTTTAACTATAGAATTCTTACATATTTAAAACGCAATTATTTATTTTTTAAATGAATAATTGCATTTGAAATATGTGAGTCGATTATTTTTTAAAGGAATTATTAAATTTGAAATATGTGTGTAATTTTTGCTTGTTTGGTATGAGAATATAATTTTATGGTGCGACACGCTACCTAACAATTCCTATATATTTCGCAACGAAGATAATAAATGCACTTTATTAATTAAAATAACAAACTGCGAAATGTAGTCACTAAAGGAATCAAATTACTAAATTTACTTAATCACGGATATAATTAATTTTATTTATTTAAATTGGTGACATTTTCATATTTTTGATATATTTTTAAAAGTTTTACCTGTGACTATCTTGTCAATAATTATCTATTAAATATTTAGCCTCCTTATTTGTACTTAAATATGGAGAATTTACAGTAAAAACAGCATGATGATTTATTATACTTAACATCAACAAAATCCAATAATATTGACACCTGTGACAAATATATTAGAAATACTTAATGAATAATAGTCAAAGAAAACGATAATTTTTAAATTCTAAACATTGTTATGAGATTAATTTTGGTTTTGTTTCGTAATTAAACAAATAATTATTTTGGGAGTCGTGTCATAATTCGCCCTAAATGACAGAAATCGCTAAGGAATACATGAATTTATTAAAGATAAATTACCATTGCAAAATATATTTATTTAATTTAGGAAAGAACGTTAGTTGAAACTTCCGGAAGATGATATATTATGACACAAAGCTAAAAAGAATGAAAGAAAAGAGTGAATCTAGTTTCCTGTGAATAGAATTTGCATGTCGCACGCCATAATTAAACATTAAACAATTGAATGTTTACATAAAACAGAAGATCAAAATTTATGGGTTAAAATCGCTACATCTCAATAAAACATTTAAATGAATATTTCAGAAAGAAGTATCTTCTTCTGACTGAAAAATATTCACTTAAATATTTATTGGATATTCAAAGCATGTCTCTTGAAATTTTTCACAGATTTTAAAGTGCAATGTATTACTTCAAATGTTATCAATATCAAAATGATAAACAATAATTAATTTATTTCACTTGAAATGATATCAGTTAAATATAAACTTGAAGAACCATACTTGTCCTTAATTTTTAAGTAAGAATATGGCACAGAGGCCGTATAATCCAGTGTGACAAATACTGAGTTTGGTGATTTTTTGGTGGATTTTCTTATGTATCTGGAAACCTGGATTTTATTACGTCATAGAGATAAGGACCTATACAAATGGTGCAGAAAATTGATTTTTGACAAGTATAGTATTTACGGCATCAAACGCGTCCCTATGCGTCATCTTGGCAACATTTCTTCATGGCCAAAAAAATTTACAATTTGGCATTCTGGATTATAAGGCATATATCACAAGAATTTTATTTAAAATGCATGGTTACTCCGAAAAAGTTATAAATCCTTACACACACCCGTGAATTTGATCAATTGATTATAACTTCTAGAATTGCTTTTGTTTCGGATCACTAGTCATAGCAAATAAATTATGTGAAAAATTATTTTTGTATTTAATAAAATTAAAGCAATTTATTTTATTGAAGATGAAAGAAAATTTGTGTTTTATTGATAAGTTGAATAATAAAATTCATGAGTATAAAATGTTCTGTGATCAATTAGGGATTTCTGAAAACTAAATTGTTCATTTCCTCTAAGCTTAATATGCCATTAATTGAAATAGTTGAGATATAATAAGCAAGTTACTTTAATAACTTGATAGCTTAAACTATGATACAAGAAAAACATGGCATTATATGTTACAAGAACTCTAAAACTATGGACAGAATTTGCCAGATATTTGAACATATTGCTCTGATTATCGTCATCCGACCTAATGGCCATTTTAATGTTGCTTGGATTTTTTTACAATTTAATATATATTAATAAATAAAGCGACTTAAGTTTTGGCACATGATATCCTCACAAGACCTTACGCCAGAAAACTCAACTAACTGGCCAAATTTCAGTTCCTTAACTTAGACCATTTTGAAAAGTAAATTACTAATGGTCGTCTTAAAATAAACCCAAATTTGAATTAACCAAAGATCAATAATTAAATAACGTTTACATGCCTTTAATTAAATTCTTTTGCTGAAAAAAGCGCGTAAATTTGCTTTATTAAAAAAGACCAAAAATTCACGTTTTCTTTTCTCCTAATGATTTTATAATATATTGGTCACCTTATTCTCATTTAAATACTAACAAAAATACAGTAATAATTTTATTATTGTAAGTAAACATAATCATAAGCACTTATCGCTTATTATTAAGCACCACAGAAAAATATACATAGAGCTTAGACTTATTCAAAAATATAACCCCACATTCAGAGAGAACCTATAATGGATCCCAGAATAAATTTCAAGCGTTACCATGACAATTTCAGAAAGCGCAAAATAGATGAAGAAAATACTCAAAAAAGTATAGAACCATATCGATTCAATGCGAGAAAAGATATTTTATAAACATTAATTTTGAAATCAGAAGCGTGAGATCAACGCCTAGATTTTCAAGTGTTGTTCGGCTATCTGCGGCTCTCCTGTTTGATAAAGCCTTTCCTGAGCGACAGTATTCTCATTTCCTGTCTGTAAAGCTCATTTAAAAAGCCATAACAGAGAAAATGTAAACATTGCGAGATAGAATTTTAGATTGAACAGATTGTTATAGAATGCAATTATCTTTCTGAATGTTTTTAGGGAATGACAATTTTAATGATTCTTGTTATAAATGACTAAGATGATTTGGATGAAGTGGAATCGTCATTATCAATGTGTATTTTTAGCTTGTTCTTATATATTAATGGATTTAATTTAATTTTTATGTTTATGCCTTTTTGCTTATTATTATTAAATATTTATTTTTGAAATCCTGTAAGAAAGAAACAAACAACTTTGTACGTTATACAAAATTTATTCCTAACTATATTTTACCAAGTTTTAAAACAACAGCTTTCCAAAATTTGCTATGATTTCATTAGTTACAAAAAATATATGTGCCTCTATAAATAAAAATTAAATTAGCTCATAAAAGCGAAAGCTTATAAGAAATTTCATACCTTTTTATCGATGTTAAGTCTTCTGATGGATATAAGCTAAATACGATTAAACAGCTATCTGTTAACTAATGGTGCAATATCAAAAAGTAAGTGAAAATTATGGATTTTCTTACCTAAGCAATAATAGTTAAGTAATGTCAATGAAAAATTAGTGAATGGAATTGTTTTTAAACAAAAAATATTAACTTTTAATTTTTGAATTATTTGGAATATATTTTTAAGAAAATAAATTTTTTCAACAGTCTACTCTAATCAGGAGTACAAATTAATAATTTATCAATATAAATGTGAAATGCTTAAAAATAAAATTTAATAAATCAAATAATACAAACTTATATTTATTATTTTACACAAAATTGCCAACAATTCGTTATCAAAAAAAGGAACTTAAAAGTAATTTTTATATTAGTCCATTAAATGATTTAGATTTTCTTAAATATTATATCTTTTGGATTAATCCTTAATCCCTCGAAGGATTTACTTTCAATGTTGATGAGATGGATATTGATATTTTCCGTACCGATAGTACATATTCTAATATTTTGGCTTTGCACCTGTAACATGCATTGGTGAAATTAGCTTTCCTTTGGTTGTCATATTTATAATTATAGTCCTGCATAACTTAGAAAAAAATAATTCCTTTCACTAGCTGCAATTATTATTATTATTATTTTGCGAAGAAATGGTTGTCAGAAATTATTTAGTAGATTTTATTTTAAAATCTTTAGAGTTACCATTTTGAATACAAGAATAAAATAAATGAATTTTTAATCCTGTTTTTAGTATTAATTGATGTATGGTAAATGTTTTATATATAGCGTACTACATGGAATCTAATATTTAAATATTCTTCCTTGTATTTCTAATTGTTTCGAGTCTAACTTGTTAATGCATAGAAAATGCAATAAGATTACTGTAGAATGTATTTAATGTGAATAGGAAATATTAAACCAATTATTAAGTCCTACTATTTGTCCACACTCACCCTATTCACTACCTTGTTCAAATATACATTTGTTAATAAAACACTTTTTATTCATCCTTTCAAGTTCAAATACATATTTTTTAAAGTTGCAATGGATGACGCTTGATATTAATTCAGATTTTTCAAATATTAAATTTAATTAATTCATTTCAGTTTTATAAGTGAAAAAAATATTTTTATTTTTTGACCTAAATGAGAATTGACTTTAAATTTTTTATATTACACGTTATGATTATAGTTGATTATTGCTAATTGATATATTATATTTCAGTATTATTACAGCTAACAAAAAAGCAATGTATTTTTGATTATTAATGGTACGATATAAAAATGATAATGTGCTTATGCAAACAGCAAATGAAACTGGGGACAGATGTACCTACTTGGCATGGTATCCAGGGTACCTTCAAACGTCCTTCTATTGATATAGTGGAACCAATAATGAATGAAGTTTGTCTGTTTGTAAAATATCTAAGTATAAAACGCATGGTGAATCGGAGATATTAGGTACTCCAGTTGCAAGTTAAAAGCTCTATGCTGGCAAAATAATAGAGCATATCAGTTTGTGATTTTATTTAAAGCACCTTAACAGCTAGATGATATTAAAATGCTAAAGATAAATCAAATATTATGGAAGGAGGTTAATGTAAAATCATAGCATATCATGCTTGAATTTCTCGCATTGTTGGACATCTTCCTAATAATTAGATACGCTGATTATTAGAATTGATCTAATGCAGCCGACTTTGGCCTTCTCTCATGCGGATAAAATTCATACATCCGAATTGCAAGTGGAACAGATTATGGTAGCCGATAACGATTCGAAAAGAAGCCAATTCACTGTAACACCCACTCACTCGTGCTTTCAGAAATAAAGCATCTTCCCACACAAACCCCCTTCTATTCCATTATGCAAATGATTCACCGAGTTATCGGCGAGCTGAAGGACGAAACTTCTTTTGTGAGTGTGAGGTCATTAATTCTTTTATCCTCTGCTGGGTGTTGGAAGACATAACAACACCGAAAAATGAGAACAGAGCAGTTGTCGGAATAAATAATGAATCGATTCGTTCTACTCGCAACCGCACTAATGGAGGCTTAAAATGTGCCAGAGAAGAAATGTAATGCATTTGCAATTTCAAGTGTCTTGTCTTCCTTTCTCTCGGGAAGAGGATATTTTTTTCCTTGAATATTTAAAATAATGCATTATAGCCTTTGTGAGTAATAATATAATATACTTCAGCCAATGCGTGTAATTTATCTTTAGCAGAGAATTTTGTTCCGATTGATTAAAAACATTCAATGTGTTGAAAGTAATTCAGAAGAAAATATATGACATTTGTTGGGCATTAATGTCTTCAGAAATCATGATAGTCATATTTTTATATTACTCATTAATTTTGGTTTTGTGTAATGCTGAAGCTATTTAAATGTATTTCCATAAATTTATCAGTTTATATTTAATATTTAACAAGTGCTTGTATGTTAAACATGCAAGCATATATGACTACTACTTATATAATTTATATTAAAGTATGAATTATACAAGCAGTTTTCAACATGAATTTCATATTCATGAATATATATTTATGACCGTCTGAAAACTTTATTAAAAGGACAAAAAGTGATACATTTTCAACGGAATATTTAAGATGTCTGACTTAAGATTTTAGTTCTGGAATGTAATAAGAATTTCTGAAATACTATCAGAGAAAGTAATATGCAGGGATTAAAAGATCTATGCTGAAAATGGGTATGTTCCTTGACAACTTTATTAACTGCGGAGATCAGCAATTTTAACGAGGGTCTCAAAAAGTTATTATGGATATTACTTTATCGGCAAAGTGATCGAGGTCTTTCAAAACGATCATTTCCATCATAATTTAGAACGACATTTCTCTTCGCTGCAGCAAGTTGTGTTTTCTTTTTCTTTTTGGGGAATTTAAATAAGACATCGAAAAATAAAAATACAAGTAAGAAATAAAGCAATAAACTGGTTTAAGCGCAAAACAAAACATTATTTATTCTATTCTTTTTACATTTTTAATATTTTAAAATACTTATATAGGTGTTGGAATTATCTACAAAATTCCATCTGAATTCAAAGATAATCAATAAATCACCCATTTAAATTAACTTAAACTTTTTCAAGTAAACATGTTTAATGACATTAAAAATATTTATAATCGTTTTGCCGAGTAAATCAAAATTTGACATTATGAATATTTTTTAATTTTTACTGGGTAAAATGAATATAACTTAATGTGTGTGTGTGTGAAACTATGGAAAAATTTACATTTAAGAAAAAACTTGAATTTTGTACTTTTATAGACTTTACAATAATCACAAAGCTGTATGTCTATAGATATATGCTTCATTTATAAAAACTTCGTAAATATTTTTCACAGTTAAGTTATATAGATTACTTTTTTTAAACTTGTTTTTTCACGCTATAAAGCTTTTTTTCTATAAAGCTTTTTTATATATAAAGCTTTTTTATATATAAAGCTTTACTTATATATAAAGCTTTTTTTATATATAAAGCTTTTTAAGAGATAAATATCATTTTCAAAACATTTCTTCCATAAGGGATTTAAGTTTTTCAGATTAAAATCTACTCCTCTTCTGTTGAAAGCAGAAATATATAAGCAAAATAAAATCTATGTTGGCAAAAAGCCGCGATAGGGCGTGACAAATAAATAAGATTGTTTGCTATAGAAACATCGCATAACTGCTCTGGCGTGATGATGTAGACACAGAATGGAGTTAATATAGACACAAATCAAGTATGTACACCAAAGTAATGGAAATCTATCTTTATTGACCTAGGGCCTTTGTTTTGCGGCTAATGGTTATTCCATTTCAAACAATGCTGAAGTACCCGAAAAAAAAAGATTGAAGAATATGCTGACTTTTATATACTATGTTGTATATCGCATATGGTAAAACGAATTCCATTTCTTAAGAACTGCATTATTTATTTACGATTGATTTTCTAGTAAAATTTCGTGATACGTTTCAATTATAACAAGGATTTGCTTTAGGTATTACGTAAATATACGTACTTATAATATATTTAAGCAAACAATAATTATTTTCCTTTTTTAAAAAATATATGCATTTTTTTAACTAAACAATAAATTTTTATAATTGATATTTTTTAATTAATTATATACTTTCAAGGTTAAAAAAATAATAAATGCTAGGGTTATAAATTCTTTTTATTTTGATAAGCTATATTTCAGAAATTTTTATACATTATTTAGTATATTTTCTTAAGCATTAATCAATATAAATTATACAAATATTTTAAGCCCTTAAATTTTTTTAAATAATTGATAAAATCTACTAAAGTAGCAATTTATAAGGATCATAAACGTTAAATTTACGAAAAGTATTGATAGTAAATATAGAATAAAAATAGCAATAAGAAATTATTTCAGTGTTGAAGTATATTTTTGCTAAATCCCAATCGTTTGAAAAAATGTTTTTAATATAAATTGCTGTTTTTTGACATTACTTTACAAGTAATAATTATTTTTCGAGATAATATTTTATATCAGGTGAGGAAATTAGAGTCATTAACTTTTCGATGTTAAATAATTAATTTCTTGTAATTTGTGACTGAAAATGTATAATAATTAATTTAAAAAACCAATTTCTTTTAATTGTTTCATGACTGAAAAAAATTAAACTAATATAATGTTGGTGTTTCAAATTTTAATCCTGGTGAACTTGTCAAACACCACAAAACTAAAAATGATAAAGAAAAAATGATACCACCTTACACTTTGATCTCCAAACTTCAATAAAATAAGTAAAATAGAATTTTTATGATAAAAATATAAATCACCGATAAATTAATGTAATTTATAAAGCAGTTTTTGACAGAAACAAGAAAGATCAAACAAAATCAATTTCTCTGTTTTCGGGACATGCTACAGCTGGATTCAGGTAGCACTATCAACCCATATCGTCTAAAATATGATTTATATCGAATGAATCTGATGCTATGTTGAGGGCCTCAATTTCTCCATACAAAACACTTCTTATATCACATTCCAAACTGAATATCGGGGCTTTCAGTTAAATAACATTTGACTTAAGTCACATTGCATGCAATGTCGGTTTTTCAATCCACCTTCTTCTGTCCCCCCACCTGGTTTTAAAGATAACATAATACACAGTATTGACCTATGGTTAGGAATCATCTTGATGTAAATAATTTCAAGCATTAAGGCTCTTGGTTTGATGCCTGAAAAGACAGTCCTTATAATATGAGTAATGTTGTTTTTTCTGCATCAGTGGCCTTTTTGAAGGATATACTTACTAATCGCCATTTCTTATGATGGAACATATACGATCTAGTCCAGATCAACAGTTAATATTTCCTATTTTTTTGGAATCAATTCTATAATTTTAAAATACTATCATGTCTTACTTTAAGATCAGTCACTACTCTTAATTTTTTTTTATGTGGAATCAAATCTTCGAATGAAATTCCTAATCACCCTTCTACACGGATGGTAAATAAAAAATTGATTATAGAATGAAAAATATATCAAACATATCTGAATATAAAACCGTACCATGAATTATGGAAATTCATACGTTGTTACGGCATTTTTACGTCACTTTATCAGAGACAAATATTTAATTCGGGATTTCTTAACCAAAGCAGTGAAAAAAATCCTTTGAAACTATGATAATTTCATTGTATTCCTTTCATGTTTTCTGACGAATTGAATGCTATTTTGTGCATGAAATTCTCTTCTTTTTTTCTACTACCCCTTAAATTATGCATACTTTATTACGTTGGTTTTTTTTTTATTTACATTACTTATCAGTGGCAGTATTGCGTAATTTTTATCAAACTATGGAACTTCTTAATTTTTCTTTTCTTGAGTAAATAGTATCGATGTTAGATTAAACAATCAAAATATCGTAAAATGTATAAAAAAAAAAGTCATTTTTAATTGCTGAAAAATATTGATGAAATCAAGCTGATAATTGTTCATTATTTGTTTTAACTATAATATTTATGTAAAAATTCATGAAATTTCAAGTTTTCTGCTGGTAAAAATTGAGAAGTATTATCGTTTATCTTTGTTTTATTTATGAAAAATACAAAAAAAAAGCGTAAATTTATTTAGGATTAATATTTTTCAAAACATCTTAAATACGAAATTTTGGGCTTTGATAAAGTTCCCTAACTCATATGTCAACAAGAAATACCTTTTGAATCGCGAAGCGAGTTAGAAAGAATTTTTAAGAAGTTATTCTTAACTGCATTATAAGTATTAATCTGATTTTACAGTGATATCATACATTTTTTCTTACAACTGTTTTCTGCGAAAAAAAATTTTTTTTTTTATTTTTGTCTCCAATAACTATGATTTTGATTCTTCCGTTGTTTAATTTTTTGAATAGCTCTTGTCTGCGATTTCATTTAACAAGAATTTCTGCCAAAAAAAATTATGAATGCAGATGTTTTCATATTTTAATTTATGGTAAATAACTGATCTAATGAAAAACTGTACTGTTTATTTAAATGCGACAATTTTCAGGATACGTTTCGTTCTAGCTTATTATCTCACTATTTATTTATATTTTATTTTTATACAATGACCATATAATCGTAGAGCTAAGAAAATTCAATTTGATAAGAATTTTCAAATTTGATAAGGATATAAAGAATGCATGAATTAAAAATTTCTCTCTCTTGTTAAATCTTGTCTAATGAAATTATGAGTTTAACTTTTCTAATGTATATCTCTGAAGTACAATTTACCTTTTAAAATATAAAACTTCTGATAACACTAGATCGTTTTATTCTAAATTTTAATTTTTATCGCAGAAATAATAACAATTTGTTATTTTAATCGTAATTGTTGATATTTTGAGAAATTTTCATTTACCTGTGATATCACCTAGAGCCATCTAATGGTTCCGTAAATATATTATAAACGAGAAGCATTTTCGTTTATAATGTATTTACGGTCATACATAAGCTGCATGACTCATCAAAATCTTTTCCGCTCTGTGAATTCTATCACTTATAATATTACTATGAGAAGCATCAAACATGTGAATGAAATCAATCATTTGTATTACCACCTGGTATTCCATTACAAAATTTGTGACTAAGCATTTTATTTTACATTCAAAAGTTATATATAAATGATTGTTTAGAACATAAATAAAAAGTATATTTTATAGCTTTAAAATATTTTGAAATCTTTATCAGTCGATGCTAACCTTTTATGTGAGAACCATTTTAGTAAGTTTATTAATATCTTTACAGAAACGCTTAATTTAGCATTTTAAATTGATTGTAAAGAAATGGATTTGAAATTAATTCTTAGAAATATCTTAATTTTATAAAAGATATAGAATTAATTTTTATAAAAATATAATTTTGCAAAAGTTGTAATATAAGTGTTGTTTGTAATGAATTGGAAAAAGAGAAAACAAAGAAAAACATATCAATTAGAAGATAGAGTGCTTTTTTGTTCAAATAAGTCATTAATTGTCAATTTCAATTTCCTTTTCTTTCATTGTTATAACATAAGAAAATACTCGAAAAGTTTAGTGAAAACGATAAAAATTATACATTTTTATAACAAACATGATTTTTCAAACAATAAATGAATGGATTAGAAGTTCAGCTTTTTTCAATTTCAATAATAATGAAAACTTTTTTTACTAAAATCATTTATAATAAAAAAAGACGGTACTGAGTAATTGTTATTGATATTTTTTGTTCAGCTACTTTTACAGTTCTATTTAAATGATTAAAAAACCATTTCAATGAAAAAGTATATTAATTAGCGTTTCTTAAAATATAACTACTAAAAAAAGTTTAACTTATTTTGTATTAAATAAGAGTTTAATCCTTGAAAAAATTAATTGCAAATTTTTATTTTCTAAATTTATATTTTTTCATTTTCAAACAGGAATTAAAAAAAGTTTTAAAATATGCATTAAATGCAGTATTTGCTTTCTAAAATTAGACATTTTTCTATAAGTTTCCCTTTCTTGTAAAATTGTACAGCTTCTCAATATTAAAAGAAAGATTTTTTTTTTGGATAAAATATTGCTCTTTGGTAAAAATAAAATATATATTTGCTAAAATTACAGTTTTTAAAATATTATTGTGTCTTTGTAGCACAACATACAAATTTCGTTTATTGTAAGAAAGGGAAAGTTTTTAATTAGACAAAAAGTCGACGCTTTTCTTGCAAAAACCAACTCTTTTCTTATAGAGCAAAGTAATAGATTTTTAGATTAACAACTTTATATATATATATATATATATATATATATATATAATATATATATACCCTAACTATATTGATTTTTCAAGAGTTTGTATTGTATTCTTATGTTTGAGTGATTAGTCTTGCCGTCATTTTGTTGCGCATACCTGCTCAAATATGCTTACTCTGCAGATAATTTGGAGTTGATGGTTAAATAAATAAATTTCGAATAATCTGGAAACACTATCTTCTTTTAGACTGACAAGAAAATTCATTTTTTGATGCATCCTAATTGAAGTCTAGGCTTTCCTAGAATTAATTTCTGTCGACATTTTTAGCAGTATGCAGAGTCTTTAGACGCTTCAATATTTGCGAGAACATCTTCACAATGATTGGCTAAATGTGGCTTGATGACATATTGCCTTTTGCAAAGATTACCGACAGCTCTTAATTACTGTAGTAAAATACTGCAATTAACTTGAAATGACAGAAAAATTTCGAAAACTCAATTGCACAATATCATACAGTAATCAATCTTTATTCTGTTTGAAAGTTTGAAAGAAATGGAGCCGAATCGCGACCTCTACTCTTATTGTACATGAAAGCATTCGTTATTGTAGAATGTTATGGTTTAGAATATAACTAGCGCCGACAGCAAATCACCCCAAATACACATTAAAAACGCTGATGGCGCAGTCATATCCTGTTGAGGTACTACAACCAGTTGAGCTATCTTATCTTTAGCGGCTATAAAATGATATTTTTTAAGAAAGACAAAGTAACATCACGCAGGTACTTATACTAAACAAATATCACTGTATATTTAACTCTTCTTTGACCTGCGTTGTCTCTTGATTTTCCACAGATAGAACCTATTTAGGACGCTATTGGATACATTTGTCTGTTATGCTCAAGCCTTCATTTTACGATTATCTGTGAAGAATGGTATAGAACATATGAAATTTCATCCTACAGGATACCATTCCCTTGGTGAATGAGTTTCTATCTTGGAGTGTTTGCTTGTATCGAAGACGTTGATTTATTTTGCTGATTATTCTGCATTTTCCTCCAATGTATCGATTTGTTATTTCATAAATAACGTCATTTATTTACAGCTTCTCTGTCTATGTATCAATTTTCCTCACATTCTATTTAATATTTCTATGCTACATTTAATATTTCTGTGCTACACATTTCTATACACACACACATATATATATATAATTTGCTTACTTTGTAATGTGAATTGGAATGGAACTTCACTTTAAGTAAAATCAGAAGTAATTTTTATTTGTTAGGGAAAAATATTTGGAATCTCTTAATAACAAGTTAGTGATATAGAGTTCCCAGAAACATTTCCTAATAATTTAAGCAATATTTCTGAATAAAATAAATAAAAATGGTATGTTACTAGTTTTCAAATGATAAGTTTAATGTTATGATATTAAAAAAATTCTCCACGATAAATTTCAAAATATTTCAACGCTTCATATAATAATCACGAAAAATGTTTATTGTGATTGTAAAATATTTCATATTTGATTTTGATTTTTCAATCTATAGTAATATGCTGACTATATTTTGAAATCTCTGAAAATAATTTAGGGTATTTGCTAAAAATGAAACGAAATATTTAAGGTAAAATACTAAAAAAATTGTTTACAATATTCTGTCTTTTTATTCACCTTGTTGAATTGCTTTTTGCCATCTTGTGCGTGGCAATTTGTTTTTATATAAAAAAGAAAAATCTCTTATAATCTCTTATAGATATTGCATGAAGAAATTTTGTATTCACACGTTTACTGTTTATAAAAAATGTGTTATCAATGTTTATTAGTATCTCAAAGTGAAATTGATACTCACCGTTACATCAGGAGGAGAATGAACGCCGCAGTGCTGCTTAAAGTAGTCCCTTATGGCACCTCTCGCTGCAGCCATGAGGACGTCGTTGACACTGCAGTGTGTAACCTGTCGGATACGATCCACCGTAGCAAAACGAATTCCCGACGACCATCCGATGGTTCTCTTGCCTGACAAGGGCTGCCGGTGAGCTATTGGATTGTAGTCTCTGCGCGTGCACAGCCACGTTAGGAGAGTCAGAGGAGCCACGACGGCGGCTCTGAAAACATTGAGCGGGAAGGTCGTGCCCCCTATACGAGGTTTCAGCCTCAGCATCTGAGGATGGTCTGCCAAGAAGTTTCCCAGCAATTTGATGAAGGTTATGCCGTCACTCAGAGCATGGTGAACACGAACAATGAGCACTGTGTCCCTGGCGTCACCGTAATTCTTGACCATCCTCACCTCCCAGAGAGGTCTGTTGGGCGCCAAAGGGTGGCTCATCAGCGAGGATACGAGGTCTCGCAGTTGATGCCGAGTCCTGATGCGGCGGGCCTCCTCGAACACATGCTTCTCGATGTCGAACTCGCTGTCATCCACCCAGCAGTAGCCTGCAGAAGCAGAGACAACTTTCTGCGTGAATCGAGCAAAAGCCCTCTCACCATTCTCCGTCGTCTTTTCGATGACCCTGCTTTGCAGAATCTCCCGTGTCGTCCGCACGTCCAGCCCTCTTTCGACGAAGAACAAACAGTGTGCGACATAACAGTTGAAGTGGGAATCGTGCAACCAGAAGGCATCCGTAGCCGAAAGGAATCCAGTACATCCAGCTATGCCATATCCCATACGACTAGCGCAGCAAATAGCGACGGCAATTCTCACCATGCCTACAATGACCACGGCTACAGTTACAGTGGCCACTACTGGAAGGCCGAAAGCGAGACCACCAACCACGAATACAGTGGAGAGGATGACAGTTGGCACAATGCTACGCTCTGTCGGATGTTGTATTTTTTTGACAGGGACATTCTTCATGTACTGTGGTACAACTACAGGCGTCTCCAGGGCCGTCTTTTCTGTTGGAGACTCTCTTTCTTCTTCTCCGTCACTAACTTCCATGGTTCTAATGTCAGCAGTAACAAATAACTACTTATATAAAATTTATACCAACTCGAAAATTTTTATTCCACTCTAATTTTTAAAAATTTCAGTGATATTCGTGTCAAAACAGTGTAGTTTCCTTTATTTCTAATTTCCATGTTTCATTTACAAAATGTTTTTTTTCTTATCTCTCAGTATAAAATCTCTTAATTTAATTTATTAATTATTTCTTAGATCTAATTTTTATAGTGAATTTATATAATGTCGATTCTTTTATAAAAATGCAACGTATATCAACAAGTATAAAATACCCTTAAAATGAAATTTAATTTATTCATCATTTTTTTTCATTGAGCTGACTCAGGTATTTTACTTTGCTTAAAATGTATCACAGTTAAAATTTCAAGAGCTATCATTTTTAACTATGTAAGCAGCTCTCGTGTTTTATTTCCTTTTCCATAATTTTCTTTAAGCACATACTATTTCTTTCTTTCTTTCTTTCTTTCTTTTTTTTTTTTTTTGCTCTTCAGTCAACAAAAGTTTCTCAGTTTGTCAATTCTGTATTTTATTTGCGCTCGTATGCGGCTTCCAAGCCTTCTTTTTACAGCTTGCAGCTGAGGAAAGGAGGAATAATCAAGATTGTCTGAGATAGACTATACTAAACACAACATCTGGTTGCTATGGATACAGGTACCGACGCTGTAGAGGTCCTTCCATCGATTGGGTGGAAACCTGTAAAAAAAATCGGAAGGAGATTATATTATCGTTGTTTACCCAAATTTATTGCAATTGCTTTTTTCATATTGGGTAGATAAACAATATCTAAGCCTGAGTTTTATTTCTTTACTCCATATTTTATTTTAAGCACAAATAAGGAGTTATTTTCATTTTTTAATAAAACAGGATAGAAATTTATTTAACGTTACCTGAGTTAAAAATTTGACTTTTATTTTAAAGTTTTCACCATATATTTAACGATCTAATAATCCATATTAAGCTACTTAATATGAATTATTAGATATTTTCTTTTTTATGAAATAGGAAAGAATTTTTACATATAATTATTTTTCCCCCTATGAAATATTAAACGTTAAAAGATAATGTACAGAAATTTAGTCTATTTCATTCTTATATTTAATAATTAATTTTTATATTAAATTTAATTTTCCAATTTCGTAAAAATAAAGTTTTAATCATAATGATTTTTATTTGTACAAAAAATCTCACACAAATAAAATTGATGTCTAATTTATAATTTAATTTATTTAAATTCTGATATAAAACCACCTGTTTTACTTTATTCTAATCTTGTTTATCATTCATAACAAACAATAAACTTGGACACATTATATTTTACTTTTGCCTTTATTTATGTTTATTTATTTCCAAGATTATTCCGATTTACTAACAGGAAATTTCATTTTCCTTAAGCATTATTCCTCTTTAAGAATTTTAATATTTTTAACGCATTTTTAAAACAATAATAAATTGGAAAATATCGCTTTTTCTAGTTATGAATTGAATCACGTAAGAAGACTTGAAGTTGCTATAGAATATTTTAAAAAATAGCTATCGTAATATTTTCTTAATATTTCCTTATTTAATTCTATAATTATGCGGTTTTACACTATAAAACTCGTATAATTATTCAATTAAATAGTGAAATTACTTAAATAGAAAATTGTACTCTGTTTCCATTTCTTACCGAAAACAGATACTAGTTTTTACTAGAAAAGGGAAGTAGCGAAATTTAACTAGTAAAAATTATTGATTTTAAAAAATAAAGAATTTAAAAATTTGGAAAAAATATATATATATTAAGAACAAAATGGGACAAAAAAATTAATCTAACATAAATGAATAAAAATTTTTAATGAAATTAGATACTCATATTAAGTACTTCGTATCAGTAATTTTTAATTTCTTTCTACATTCATAAATTTGATACAAAATTATAAGACAAACATACAAAACAAATTCACTTTAAAAATTCAAAAGATTTTATGCCCCGCTTTTTCTGAAAAACGTATTTCTTATATTTATTTGTCAGCTGTGTAATAGGTTTTACAAGCAAACAGATTATGTTTCATTGCAGGCGTGAAATTTTTTCTGTTATGTTAAGGTGATAATTTATTCTTCCTCTTATATCTCTTATATTTACCACAAAAAGTACTGTACTTTCTACCACTTTAATTAGAATCGTTTGAAATTTTAAAAATATCATTTGCTTAAATCTACAGCAATTTCCGAGTGATAAAAGATTTTATATATCTCACTTTTTTGTTTTCCAAATGTCTCCTGTAACCTAATGTTTCGAATTTGAGAAAATTTTCCTCCACCCAGTATTGTTAATTTTCTCATTAAAATAAACAAATCCAGATTTAATTTTCTTTATGATACTATTATTTCCAGTTTTTGTAATTCAAAGTTACAGTATAATTAAGAGAATTTGAAAGGAAAACATTTTTGGATATTCAAAGAAAAAACAAATGAGGTATCTTATGTAATTATATATGTAACATCTAGATTTCAAAAAACGTTTCCAGTGTGAAAATATTTCTATGTTTTTCATTTAGTGGTTTATTGGAAAAAGATAACATTTATGTTTACTGTTTTCATCAAATAAAACTATTTATTTAACGCAATATGTTATTGAAGTAAGTGATATTATTGGGTGGGTTTTATAACTTTACAAAACAATGTATATTTGTTTCGAACGTAAAGGATCACTTAAATGAATTAATATTGAAATTCTTCGTGACTGTTTTTTTTACGTATTTAATTTTATGGTAACAAGAAACATGCTTTATTAAATTATATTTGAGTGTATTTCAGTTCGCAGTAAACTATATTATAGTGAAATTCACAAATGCCGTTTCAGTGAAATTCTCGAATGATATTTCATCAAATTTACAAATGATATACCAGATAAATTTTTAAATAGCATTTCATTGAGATTCATAAATTACTATTGGCTTAACTGTTTTAACGTGTAATTAATATATTATGAAAGAAAAAATAATCTATCCATTTTTTTATTTTTTCTCATAAGTAAATATTTATAGATATTTAGATTTTTTTTTTGAAACATGTTTAAATATTTCACAAATAAATGAACATGTTTTACCTAATGGTGTAAATTCGTCGGTTTTATTTTATCTATGTTTATTTACTTTAGATGTTATTATTACTTCTGTATGTATTTTTGATATATAGTACACAAACTTCTCCTATTGAACCTCCTTGTGTACTTTACTCTCTTTTACATAAATCCAGATATGATAAGCTAATAATGTGTTTTCTCTGCACCCAATCATAAAACTAAATACCTAATCATTATTGTAAATGCTTAAAACATTTTTGAATAAACTAAATATATTTTTGTCCAAACTAATCCTCACTTGACTATAGGAAATTTAGTTGTATAGTCAAAGGACTTTAGTAAGCTACAAAGCTTTAGTTTCTAACTATATATCAAGCAAAATTAAGTATCCATCAGTAAAATAAATGTCTAACTTCAAAAAAATGCATTTAAATTTAAATGGTTTTACATTTTTCTTAACTGTTCGAATTTATTTTGATACATCAGCTGTAAAAATACATATTATTATACAAATGAAAACACTAATGTGTTATTCACTTCACAATGCAATTTTGAATATTAAAGCAAGACATATTAAAGTAATTCAGAAGTGAAAAAAAGAAAACTAGACATTAGTTGAAATGAAATATTTATAATTTATTGAATTTGCTCATGTTTCAATTGCGACTTTTCTAAAAGTATATCATCTTATTAATAAAGATAAAACGATATTATTAACTATTAAAAACAGTTTAGAGCAAAAAATACAGTAATTTTTAGAAACCTTAACATTTAACATTAAAATTAATTTACGTTAAATCATATTCATTTTGTTAAATTAATTGATGAGAAATATTTTTCCTGTAAATATATATTAACAAGAAAAATATTTTTATAAAAATATTTTTCCTATTAATTCACAAACAAAAAGGCTTTTAATTCTTTATAACTTACAGTTTAAAATAATATTCTTATGGAATATATTTTTCTGTGAATAGATTTAAATGAAATGAATTTCAGTTAGTAGCATTATTTAACTTGGTGAAATGAAAGCCATGCTAGTCGAGTTCCTTTCTTTTTGTGAGTCGATACAAAGCAATGAATCCAATAACTTTTTATTAAGTCATTGATTATAGCCTTGAAACACGTTTATGACGGGCGAAAAAGACAAATTGGGCAAATCGAAGCATTCCGAAATTAATTGCTTTACAATCAAGGAAATGAAACAGTTGCCGTTTTGTCTGAACCATGGAAGACAAAGAAACCTCTGAAAAGCAATTAATAAAGAAAAGGAGAAATCATTTTAGGGGAAAAAAAGAAATTAGGAAATCCCGTTTTAGGAATTTCTAACGAGGCAAAATTAGGAAAAGAATTCTTTGACAACTAAGAGAAAAGGAGGAAAACTGTAAAATACAGATTTCCGATTTTCTTCCCTGGTCTGCGACTTCACTAATGTGTTGTTAATTGAATTCCCTCTCTGGAAATGAAGTCTTTAAACTATGGGAAATCTTTTGTAAGATATTTATAATTTGTATCTGACTTTAGTGTTTTTCCTTCTTTCGTTAAATTGCTTTTATATTGAAAATAGATTAAGGATGTGTTGTTATATGTATTTCTTTCAAATAAAGTTTGCATATCTTTAAAGCTATGAACATTTTTCACCATAAATTCCTGGTGGTAAACTTTAAGATTTTAGTTTTTGAAAACGAAAATACTTTGTTAATGCATTTTATAATTAATTTTTAGACAGTTAACTTGAAAATACTGATAGTTCCAAAAGAAATTCGAAAAAATGCTTTCAGTATCTTCCATGAAGTTTAATTCATATCTTTTCTTATCACGTTAATAAAATTGTATTTTTTATTAGTATGATGATGCAATTGTTTTGATTTTCCTTTGTGAAAAAAACGCTTTTTTTTCATACGAAGGTTAACTGAATTAGGACCTACAAATTTAAGTGGAATATTTGATACAAATCATCAGCAGAATTTAGAATCCATGAACGATTAAACTGAAGGCCAGAGTACTATCTCCAATTAGTTTATGAAGAATTGTACCTAAAAGTTTTGAATACTTCAAACTGAAGTTTTAAAATACTTTACCATTTTAAATTATTTATTACTTTTATTTTTATTTCTCAATAAAATTATAATTTAATTTGAGAATTTGGTGTAAAAATTGATATAGATATTATTCTTAATATAAAGTATTCAGGTAAATTAAATGATGTTAAAATATAGTCTTTGTTCGTAACATGATTAATAATCCAACGCAAAACTCTTTATTATTTATTGAAAGAATAAAAAGTAAAAGAAGTGAAAAGTTAAAAAGGGCTAAAAAGTAATTCCCAAAACCAACCAATAATATAAAAGGAAATTCCAAAAAGTTAAGTAGTTAAAAAATCGTATCAATGATTTATTCCCAAGTTAAATTTATGTAATCTTAATAAAAACAATTTTCTCCGAAATAGTATAAATCTTATTCCCTATGGAATACCATTTTATTTTTCATTTTGACTTTTTATTGTTCTACAGGTTATTTTAATTATTCATTTTTAAAAAATAATAATCAATATTTAAAAAAAAATTCAAATTTTGATTATTTATTAAAAAAAAAAAATCGAATTATTATTATTTTTTTTTTTTTGTTAAAAATTTTTTATCTATCAATTCAATTAATCAAAAATCATCAATTAAAAGAATCGTTTCTTGAGGAGTTCCTTTATCATTAATCTAATTTTCTTTGAACATAATCCTAAAAATGTTTTTAAAAATGGAATATAATTTAAATTTTTGAGTTATTTAAAATGTTTTGACTCTTTCTAGTTTTTAATCAATCAATTTGATTGTACTCTCAAAATATCTACAATTTAAAAATAAATAAACTATGATATGTATGCATTAAATTATTTCTAGCAACAGGAATATATAATTAATATGTTTCTGTTATAATGTGCAAAACATTCGGTTTAAATTAGGTCAAAGAATATTTATAAATTTTACAATCGAAATATAAATAGTTACATAATATTTCCTAATCAATTCAGATGTCTCAACAAAACAATTGACAAGGAATATGGTAGGATTCAATAATGTACCACTTTATCTCAAGTTGAATTTATTAAGTATAAAATGATTAATTACTTTTTAAATAATTAACTAAAACTTTCGCTCCACAGCAATACAGGAAGTCCGGGGTCTACAAATGTTTAAAACTCTTTTAAAAAGCTGATCTCGTTTTGTATTAGAGAAAGATTAAAGAAACTGATTTCTTTATAAATCAGACTTTTGCAGCCCCTAACCACATAAAACTCGAGTAAAGATGTATTTGTATCCAAAAATATAATTCACACGAAATAATGTTTGGTTTTTGTGTTCTGATCGGTATCAATTATTTAAAGTACACTCACTGACAAAAGTTAAGCACGAAGATGTAAAATTCAAAAATATCAACAAATATTGCTTTGATTGACACAAAATTTGGCAGAAAAATAGCATATAAATTTATGTATAAAATAAAATCAATAATTATATACAGAAAAGAAAAAAATATTAAATTTTTGCAAGTTATCAGATAATGGCATACTAGAGATTTAAACAGAATTATGTATAAAATGAAAATAAACAACATAAAATGGAAAAAAGGACATTAATAAGGTTATGTGATCTTCCCTCGTCTGTATACTAAGTTTCCACCTTGTGACCATGCTTTAAACTAAGTGGTCGATCACCACAGAACTAAGCAATAGCCATTCTTCTTGTAGAGCAGTTTCCAGTTCAATAAGAATGGCTGGAGGTGGGAAATGTGAAAATGCAGCACGGCCGACTGCATCTCAAAGATTTTCAATGGGATTAAGATCGGGCGAATATGCTGGTTACGCCATACGCGCAATCCCTTCACTCTCCAGGTAATCATAGACGAAGTCAGATCTTTGAAGACGTGCTTTATCTCCATTGAAACAAATGTAGAGCCAACTGCTGCAGCGTACAATCTCATAATGGGTTCTAGGACTTCATCTCGATACCGGACAGCCGCCACAGAAACCCGTTTAAAGATGTGCAGGTCGGTGCGATATCCTAATGAAATTTCTGCCCACATCATAATGCTTCCGCCTCGGAATGCATGATGCTCGGTGATGTTTTGGGACTGATTGCGTGTTCCTTATTCACACCATATCATTATACGCTTGTCATCTGGCTCCAAAATCTTGAAAATCTTGCAAAAAATCCAACAAATCTTGACTCATCAGTAAACAAGACATTGCCCCAGTCAGACTCAGTCCAATTGGCATGTTCCTGGCACCACTTTAATCGTGCCCTTCTTGATTGGAGGGTTAGACAAACACAAATTAGAGTACCCGGGCGTACAGTTCAGTCCTATGTAATCCTCGGCGTACAGTAGCTGCAGATATCACCTTACCAATGGGCGCTGTAACCATAGATCACGCGTGTGGAAATTGCTCTGCTATTCCGCTTGACTAAAATCGCAATATATCGATTTTCAGTGGGGTTTGTAACCCTTGGGCAACCGGGTACGGGGACTTCGGACAATTGTCTGTGTGGTTTGGAATTGTTTCCATAAACGTGAGATTACAGAATGATGAACGCCGAAGAAAAGAGCAACGTCTGAGATCGACTATCCTGCTTCAATGCGCCCCACAGCACACCTGCGCTCAGAATCTTTCATTCGTCTTCTGGAAGTCATAGAAACACGAATGTCTTGAAAACAAACTGTACGAAAGTTTTAAACACCTTCTATATCAGCACTTACAGAATCAACTTCAGTAACCCTTCATAAAGCTGGTACCTTATAAGACTGTCTGTTTTACATATTTCTTGACATGAAAGCGCCATTGACTGTTACCTAACATATTTACATACTTCCATCTACCTCTGCAGCGATTTGCATCCTCTTCAATTCTGATTAACTTCCGGAAATTAGCATTTTCCTCTCGGTGCTTAACTTTTGGAAGTGAATGTATATGTACAACAATGAAAGAAAAAGTTGAATATATTTTTTCTAAGCACGTATTTAAAATTTTGCTATTAGTTAGCACATATTTAGAAATTTGATACAGGTATTAGATACATGCATAAATTAGTGAACACATATTTAGAATTTTTATTCTAATGTCGAGCAAATAAGGGCATTTTACTCTTCTCGATCTGATGATTTTTATACAGCAAAGGGCAGAATTGATGGCAACTTAAATAATGGGCCATTCATCAGTGGGCCGTCGTCATCCCAATAGAAATCGGGTCTTCGTTATGAAGAAGCAGGGACCAAATGGAAGAACGCATATTTATTCTACCACTGTCAGAGATATAACTTTACGTGGAAGATATTGCGACAAAGGCCTATTTTACGTGCACCAATCGCCATTAGAAGTAGATGTTCAGTTAGGGTAAGAATAGAATTTAGTACTTCCTACAGCCCTAAATCACGGTATTGCGATTTCGCCGCGACATTAATTATGAGTAAATTTTCTTCTGAGTTTTGGCTATTTAATTTTCTTTTGCAATAAAAAAACAGAATTTCATGTATGTATTTAAAAACTATTCTAAAATAATGGTGCCTTTTGAGAATTTTCGCTTAACGAATACGATATTATTCTTAAAACTTGTGGTTTTAAGTCTCATAAATGACAAATAAACATTTATGTCTCAAATTTTCAAATACAAGTATCTTAAATACGATTTATTTTAAAATTTAAACTACTGTGTTGTTTAAAGTTCCTCTTATTATTTAATCTTTATAAGACGTATTATTTTTTTCTAATAAAATCTTTCAAATATACTTAATCTACTTTGCATATTTAAAAATATATTTATGATATGATTTTAAGCGATAAATCTACAATAAAGGCAATTAAAATTCCTAATTTTATTAAAAAAATAATTTAAGAATCTATATAAAATGAATTCATAAAAAAACATTAAAACATATACTTCTTCAGAAATATCATCTAGTTAATATATTTTACCTTTGCATTTCATTATCATCAGATATTTTCAATTATGTATGACTTTTAATGAAATAAGTTTATTTAAAATAAAAGAACATTTTTGTAGTATTTAATATAGTTACATTTTTTATCAAAAAATAAATGCTTAAAAAATTAAATTAGTAATTTAATTAGCAATATGGATATATTAATGTAGTTAATTGAACAGTAAAAGTATTATGAATTTATTTTGTGTTTTTGACTAATAATGATATAATTTTTCCCGTTGGGTGAAATTTATGAAGTTAATATTAAATTATTAAGGAATGTTAATCAAATGCAAATATATTATTAATTATTAATTAAGGAAACAAATATACATTGTTTGTTTATTTTAAAAATAGTTATTTTAAAAGTTATTATTATTTTATATTTCAAAATATTTTAATACTATATAGGCAAAAATTTTTAAATATATTAATGATGGATAAAAAAGTCTTCTTCATACCGAATGCAAATCAGATGTTTTTTTGTATGAACATTTTTTTAACAAGTTTAATAGAAATGTAAATTTCCAATGTATAAATACACAAAATAAATTTTAAAATTGATTGATCCTTTTAAATTATTTGTTAGAATAATTTAAAATCTATAGATTATTTCAACTATCTCTTTAAATTTGAGACATTGGTTCCAAAGTTTTAATTAAAGTAAGTAATAAAGTTTGACTTCTTTAATGAATATCATATTTTACAGTAAGATGACCCGAGAAATTTACGGACGTTTTCAATGTTCAAGAAAACATTTTGTTTATTTCTTTTAATTTTTTTTTAAAGGGAGGACCAATCGAAATGTGCATACTTTTTATGTTAAAATATCATATCAATCTTCCAGGAAGATTTAATATACATTTTTTTATCTCAAATCATTTTAATTAACTCGAAGAATAATTTGTAATTTCATTTATTATCGCTATGCTCAAGAAAAAAAATCCATATCTCAATACGAAAAACCGAACTATAATATTTAATATTATTTATTTTAAGCATCTTTTTTACTTTATTTTTTAATTATCTAAATATTATTTGAATTTTATTAGAAACATGGTCAATGAAGAAGGTTTTGCTGCAAAAAAAAAGGACCACATGTTTGTTTTTTATCCCTTTTATTCTTTCGTTTCTGAATGTATAACTTTTTAAGGGATGTAAGTGGTTATATTTGAATTAAATATATATTTGATATTTTTTACAAAAAAATCTAGTTATTCACTTATTGTTTTAAAGGCTCAATCTTTTTTTATTTTTCTAAATTCCCTAATTAATGATATACTACATCCTGAGAAAATATTTAAATTTATAAAGCTAAATTCTACTATATACAGATATATATATATATATATATATATATATATATATATATATATATATATATATATATATATATATATATATATATATATATATATATATATATATATATATATATATATATATATATATATATATATATATATATATATATATATACAGAGCAATTTAAGATGCATTAAAAGGTAAAAAGTGTTTCCCTGAATACAATTTTTAACAATAAAATATAAAAACAAAACTATGCTGAAAGCAATATATATAATATTAAATTCACATTAAAATAAAAGAAGTTGAAGAAACTTTAAAAATATTTAAATTTATGGGTTGATTTATATTTAAATAAAAAATACTTATAATTTAATTATTGGAAACTTAAATATATTACACATAAATGATAATTAAAACAAATATTTTTTAACTTATATAATGGATTGTGAAACTTTCATGTGCAATCTACTCACATTTTCAAAATATGTAACGTATAATAGCTTAAAGTGCAATGAAAAGCGTCGTACATATATGAAAAATATAATTATGATAATTTTTGGAAGATAAGAAGTGTGAGATTTTTTATTATTAATTATGCTCTACTTTTTTGTATATAAAACATTTTTTTATATACTAAATGCCCATTTAATTCATCCAAGCAGAAATTATTAATATCTGATTTCTTTAACCTTATTATAAAGAACAAGAAGAAATTAATTAATATCAGATCACGTTAAATTAATATGAAATGAATTTTACTTCTATTCATGTATCTTGATTTCCCATATAAAAAGTAAAATACATTCCAGTTAGAAATCTGCCTAAGTAAGCCTCCTCTTTGTATAATACAATTTAGCAAAATATTAAAACACAATTAATGTAAAATATCGAACAGGAAATGTGTTTACTTTAAAGAAAAAAGCCTTTTATCAAAATGAAAAATATTTTAAGATATTTTAAAAGCTGTGAAATGATATTTAGTCTGAAAATGCTGTGGACTTCTTATGAAGTAATGAATAGTATTATTATAATATAATATGTGTGTGTGTGTGTGTGTATCAAGAATGAATAATATTATTATAATTTTTTTCGATAAGGAAAAATTACTAATATGAAAATAATTATAGTTATTATATTTTTACCAAATGAATTAAAATTTAAATATAAATTAAAACTATTAAGTTTTACATATATTGATTAAATAAGTATAATAATACTGGTGAGTTTTTTCTAATTATATATTCATTCACATATTTGTCTTTTTTGAGAAAAAAATGTAGATTCTTGATGTTGAAGATTTTATTTAGTTTTAGTAACGTTATAAAATATACTATTTGTATATCTTACATTCTGATAATTTAATTATTAAAAATTGAATTGCTTTGTGATTGTAAAATAAAACAACATTTGCATTGATTTTTAAATATGATGATGAAACTATATTCAATATTATTAGAATGTTTTTTTATTTGGAACATTTATTGGATCTCGTCTAAGGTATTTATATTAATAAAAAATATTACATTATAATGGAATAATTTTAGAATAGGCAAATCTTGAGCATTTTTTTATTTGCAGTTGCGATAGCAATGCGAAAGTAGATCATCTAAATGATCAAAATTGTTTGCTTTATTGAAAAGAAATGTAAATAAAAATTGTAACAAACTGTATAATTAAATGTCAAAATTTTATTAGATTTTTTAACATAATTCATTCAGACGTTATTTACCAAAACAATTAATTTTACAATTATATTAATCACTTCAGATTGCCTTGATTTAGCAAGGGGGTAAAATCTTTTTGGAAATATTTGTTAAAATCTCTTATTAATTTATGTAATTACAAGTTGATTAAAAATATTTAAATACTGATTCTATAAATTTCATTTAATGAATTGGTTTACTAATGCTGCTTGAACATCAGAAGAGTCTTTTTGCATTAAGTTTTGAAATATTTTTAATCATCAGTAGAGAAATTCATTGAAAAATCTATTTTAAATTTTAAAATTAAAATCTGAGAAAAACAAAAGGAGTATTAATTTATAACACTCTCTAATGAAATTATAATTAATAATTTTTATATAAAAAATTTATATAGTTATTATTTATGGATGACATAAAATTAATCTAATTTAAACTGCTAACTGCTAATTCTGAATTTAAACTTATATATATATATATATATATATATATATATATATATATATATATATATATATATATATATATATATATATATATATATATATATATATATATATATATATATATATAATATTTTTCAATGAATTGGTTAAATAATACGTTTCATGACAAAACAATTTACGTGATTCAAATAGTTTATTTTATATTTAATGTTTAATTTTCAAAACAATTTTAAATTTTACTGTTTTATAAATTTATTTATAATAAAAATATACTAATAATTCTCCTGAATAAAAAAAATTGTAAACGTAAAATTAACATCCAGATGCAGTATTTTTATATATGATTGAAAAGAAATTCTGAAAAAATTGTCCCATTTTTTATTCATCATATCACAAAATTTAATAAGAAATAATTATGTTCTTAATCCAAATTTTCTGAATTGTGCATCTTGATAAAGTTAATTTATTTCTCATAAGTTTCAAAACAAAATCTTATATATATATATATTACAGAAATGAAATATAAACTCTTCAATCGCAGTTGTATAGATGTTTCTAATTGTTTGAGATATATTTAAATAGTATAAGTGCACTTATGATTAAAAATATGATTATAGAATGCAAAATGAATCTACACTCTTTTTGACAAAAAATCTTATTGTCACATATTCTGAAATTTTAAATATTTTCTTTATTAATTTTAATTATTAATTATAATAAACAGTGATTCCCATAAAGTTATGTGTCCTCTATAATATTTTGAATACTAAAGTAAGATACACTTGATTTTGAGTTATTTCATGCATTAAAATATCAATCATTGATTAAAAATAATACAGCAGTATATATATATATATATATATTATATATATATATATATTTGTACAAAATACAAGGTTAGATATTTTTTTTATTTAAATATATTTATTTTTAATATAAATATGGGCAGTTTCCTATTAAAACAAGAAATTTCTTACAGTTTGATTTATTTGCTTGTAAGATCATTTAAAGAAATCTATTTAAAAATACCATTGAAAATTAAATTAATTTTATACCATTGAAAATTAAATAATTGTTTTTAAACATTTTTATGTATATTATTATAATGTTAAATAGCATATAACAATTTTACACGTTATTAGTAATATGTTATTATGGTATTTTAAATAAAAAGTTACTAATAAATATTTATTATGTTTGGCATAAACTAAAAATCTTTAAAATGTTATATGAATTTATACCCACAAAACTATAATTTAAAATTTATATAAACTATAATTTAAAAATAAAATAGTAAACTAAGAATTTATTAAAAATTCTCACGTATATTTTCTATTTATTATTAATAGCATTGAATTTTCAGAGTAACTAGAAAAATATTATTTATAAAATCATTTCCACACTATAAATTACATTCAATTTATTTTTCAGTATAATATATCTATATATTTTTTTTAGGATAGAAGTTTGAAAGTTAAAGAATTGTATTCAATCTTACTTTTTTACAATCAGAGAACTTTTTATGAACTGTCATTTTATAGTTATAACTTTTCTAGGACTTATCTATAAATCAATTTATACACGGCGTATCATTCAGATTATATAATTTATTACATCTTCTGTGAAGAGTGATCACTGTCGGTAACGACAACGGATAACAACTTATCATTACATTAGCGGAAGCAACCAGCCAAGTTCATTTGAGTTTCTCCGGTGACCACTAACAAGGACCAAGACAGCATTTGACAGAACAGTTTCAGAGAGATACGAGAAAAAGTCACTCACCACTAGTTGCCGGACATCAACGGACACGCGCCGTGACCGGACACTGTAATGTTCTCACAATCTGTCTCTCTCCCGGACAAAGTCTGTATCCGCGGTCTACGTCTCCATGCCGCAGGGCGAACTGCCCTAGTGTTGGGAGGATGTAGGACCCGGTCTTATTGATCCCCACCTTACACTAGGGCGGCGCAGGTACTCGATTTTTGGGCAGAACTCGCGTGCGCAATCCCCTTTCCATGAAACGATTACTTAGTTCATTTTTTAACCGCTTTTTTAGCTCTGGAAATATTGAATGACAGTATTTGTGGTAAAAGAAAACATTTGCTTATTAGTCTGCAATGAATTAATTAGTGGGAAAATTATTCAATGACAACATTAATACTATTTATCAGAAATTATCATAAACTCTCTCTCTGATTTATGAATGACTATATTTTTTTCCAAGCCATTCAAATAATCATCCTGTAAAATTTTTAGCTCTGTTAAGATGCAATAAGAAAGATTAAGAGGACATACGAAAATAAATTCTTAATTAACATATTTACAATAATAAACTTGTGTTGTATTTATAAAATTCTATCTGTTTCATTAAGCTTAGAGTTTTATTGTCGTAAAACCCGCGTCAGTACTATGGAATAGGAGTTCGTTTTCTCAAGTAGGAATTTGGCCAATAACTATCGAATTCTTAAGCATAGAGAAACGCAACAAATTAATAAATTAACTCTAAAAGTAGTTATAGATTTGAAAGATTTATCAATTCAAAGATACTGTAATAATGTAGATAATACGATCAGAAATTAAAAAGAAGCAGATCATTTTATTAAGTAAATAACCGGCAGACTTCTACCGGGAGAGATTTCTAAAAAACAATTACAGCCATCTTTGTAAAAATCAATTTGCAATTTTTGTCTTATCTATATTTAATTGCATCATTTTTTTTACATTTCATTGCCTTATAAATATTTTAAATCTGAATTATTCCAACAGCAAACATGGAAATGTAATAGCGTTGAAATAATCAACACTCTTTTCGTATTATACACAAACTGATGGTATTCAATAAACAACTCATTATTTAAAATTTTCTTACTTAAAATATTTAATTTAGGAAATAATTTATTGAATAGTTTAGATTATTAATACTAATTAATTAATATCAAGTAATTTGAAACTATGAAATTGAATTCTAATCTCAATTTAAATGCTTAAAGTAATATAGTTTTGATACGGCATTCTTTTCATTATTCTAACAACTAAGCAGAATTATCATGAATACGAAAATCATTTTAAAGCACTTAAATTACAGTAATATTTCATATTTTAAATTTAATAATTTTTAATTATAGTAATATTTCATATTTATATACAGTAATGTTTTATATTTTAAATTTAATAATTTTTAATTATAGTAATATTTCATATTTATATACAGTAATATTTCATACTTAAAATTAAATTTTTTTAATTATAAGAGTAATTAAGATGATCAGTTTAAATGTAACGCTATATTATATACTCAATTAAAAATCTTTACAGAGCTACTAGTCATCAGCTACTACAACTGTTTCAAATTTGTAGATTTTATAGCAGAAACTAGGGAGTTTTTTTTATGATTTGGTCAAACAATATTTCGTTTTTTGGAGGCTTGGAATTGTGGATGTTACAACCCTAAACAATCATTTTATATAGTTGACAATTGTTCATCTATTAACAAATACTATCTATGGATGTTTGGCTATACCATACACACACATAGCTTATCACCAATCAGTGATTGAATTATATTTCTTCACAGTATTAAAAATCATCTAAAATGTATAATCTGATAATCATTTGAAACGCCCAAGGCTCTTAAAAAAATTATTGAGATTTCTATATTTCAACGTCATTTGAAATAATATTCTTAATCTACTCTGTGCAGAGCAAATTTGAAAATGTTCTTTAAAAGAATGAAAAAAATAGCAAATATTTGTGATTTGTGAACACGCCCAAACTTTAATAGTTTTATTATAAGATAAAGCTGACGTATAAGCCATTATAAAAATTTTATAATGAAAATGTTTATACATAAATTAGCAAATTAAGTTATACAAAAATATTGAGATAAGCATTTTTTGCTAAATAAAACTAAATATGTATGCATATTTTTATTAATTCTTTGCAAATTTTGCATTCATAAAATTTAATGAAATGAAAACTTATAAATTTTTAAAAATTTTACACAGTAAATTTACGCTTATCACTCAGTGAATTATGGTATTTTCCCAATTTTTGTATATTTTATGGTAAACATGATTTTCTTTGAAGATTGAACTCAATTTGTATTGCTCATTTTAGATATAAAAAGATGAACAAAACAATGAAAAAATACAACGTAAAATAAAAATGTAAGCAAAAAATAAACAGAAGAAATAAAACATTAAAACCGTATTTGTACAGTTGAGTCGTAATTATAATTTAATTTTAGATAGCTATTGTAACTATAATTTTAAACTTCACAAGCACATGCACAATTTCAATTTAAAATATCAGAATAATCGGAGAAATGAAATTCTTTCATTTATAATGACTGAAAAGCACTTCTATTATACAAAATTAAATTATTTACACATGCAGCAACAATATTTGAACATAAAAATCATGTTAAAGTGTAATAAACTTAAATAAACACGGTCATTCGAAGTAAATAAAAAAAAAGATTTTATCTGCTTTGAAAATAGACTGCTTTATAATCAATAAAAATTAATAGGAAAAATTGGAAAATAAAAATTACCAAGTGTTTTCCAATGTTGACATCAGAAGCACCACAAATAACTAATTTCGTGAATTATTGCTTTTTTTAAAAAAATAAAAATGCAGAATTGGTTTTAATTTCATAGATAAGCTCTTGTGTTGGTTTGCGGATGAAATTATTTGAATCCATTCTTCATTATCACGGAAAAATGTCTGATTGGCTTTAAATCCAAACAGAATGCAACTAAAGGAAATGCCTCATTTTGTTCCATATTGAAGTAATTTCTCCTTTATTTTCAGTATTAATTGTTTAAGCAATGAGTTTCATTCCTCTATAGGACTTTAGTTGATGTAACAAAAACATTCAGAAATTTCTTTTATTTCGAATCCATAGTTTTATGAGACTTTCTTCTATCTAACCAATCTACATCTTTTTCATAGAATTATCATTTTGACATTGCTATCCAATTCAATGATAATTATATTCATCTTTTAAGTACCCCAAAGTTCTGATTCTAAATCAGAATATCATGATCACCTCTGAATACACAAAAAATGTGGATTGCTTCACAATACCATCTTGCATTTATTCACAGTGAGTTAGAGCCAAATTCACGAAATTAAATATTTCTATGTTTTTATTTCGTACACAAAAAATTATTTTGGTTTAAGTACGATGTCCCCCCCCCAAGTGATTTCTCGCTAAATCTAGCGTCCTTTGTTTTGATTAACCTGCTGCCAATTTTAGTTTTTGTTATTTTTCAGATTTTTTTTGTTGCCAAATTTAGTTTTTCTCTTGTATTACATTAATTTTACGTCATATACATGATTCTTTTCAGTGGCAACAGTATTTGAAGTTTTCGTATTACTTACAATTCGAACTTTTTGTTCTACGTTTGTTGTTGTGTTTCGTTGTCACCTGCGTCCAAACATAGTAAATTGTTCTTATTTCCTATTTCTTTTTGTTTATTTATTATTGTCTTTTTCTTATATATTTTTTCCATGATATCACCAAGCATGTTCGACATGTCAGCTTGACGTCATATCAAGTAAGTCCATTATTGTTATTTATTTATCTCTTTTACCGGTTGTTTTGGGCAGAAGTCAAAAAAATTTAGTCATTATTTTAGATTTTGTATACTATTATGTGATTGAAAATTTTCTAAACTGCATATTTTTGGTATTTAGGGAAAACTCCCGCGTTAAAAAACATGCACTTAACTTGGCGAAGAAAAAAGTCGCAATGGTCGCCAATGAGGAGGATTATGTTCTATTATATTTTATGCAATATAAAAGAAAAATAATTTCTTGCATATATTACTCACGTAGAAATTTACTATTATTTCATCAACATTTTCAACTAAAATTTTTTGCATAGTATTGCGATATATCGCAAAGAATTTTCGCATCATCTAATGCAAAATAATTTTCTAAAACTTGTTTAGTAATTTGTTAAAAACAAGTTTATTAAAAACTTGTAGTTCAGGAATTGCGGTTCTAAATTACAGTATTTGCCACTAAATCTTAACTTTGAGAATATTTCTTCTCGCACAATTAGAGAATGAGTTATGTACCAAATAACATATACTTTTGAAATGGCGCTTCTTAGGCAGTTTTATTCAACTTCATATTATTTGTTGAAAATATTTTTCATCAATTAAAATTAATATTTTCCAATACATTTGTGTTAGACTATATTCTTTTATTATTTCTTTGAATCCGTTTTAATAAACTAGCTATAGACAATTTATTTAAATTTAAATACATATAGTACATGAAAGTCCTCGTATCGTGATAACGAGTTAGGATTCATAGTTTTACAAATAATCTCAAAATCATAAGAATTAACATTTCGGCACATGTGTCATATAATCTAGGATGCCAAATACTGAGATGGGCGATTTTTTGGCAGATTTTCTTATGTATCTGGCAACTTCGTTTCTATTACGTCATACATATGGGACTATAAGCATTATGCAGAAAGTTCTATTTTGGTAACCCTGGTATTTAAGTCATAGCGCACGTCACGAAACGTCCGCTTCGCAACATTTCTTCATCGCCAAAAAAATTTAGAATTTGGAATTATGAATTATGCGGCACCTGTGCCAACATTTCAAACATAGAAAACAATTTCTTAGCAGTCTTGTTTCATTCTTTACGAATGTTTCTAACAAAAATATTGAAAAAATCTTAAATATTATATGCTGACGTCATTTATTGATTGAGCCTAAGTTATTACAAGTTTGTTAGACGCGTTTAGTTGCTCGAGAGAATAGAAATAAACCATCAGAAATAAACCGCTAAAATAAATACTAGCCTATTCCAATATTTTGAACAATCTCTTTGAAGTACTTTATTATTGGGAAATATTAATCAATTATCTAAATTATGAAATTTTAATAAGAAATTAATTCTGTTTTGAACTCATTTCAAACACTCAAATGTAATTCATAGAATTTGAGATAGAAAGGAAATGAATTACTCCAGAATTTTGACTTTAATAGTATTATCTAAGAAATTATTCCACTATTTTAAGTGACATCTTTTCATGAACTTTTTATATTTCAATTTTTATATTTCCAACATAAAAGAATTGCAAGTTACGCGTAATAAATGTAAACACGCGTAAAATATTTACTCTCCTCTATTATGTCGCCAAAACAGAAACTTACATGACGAAAACCATTCCACAAATTGGCGACATAAATATTGGTTGAATAATGATTCCTTTCCCAGCTATTATTTTGATGGTAGGAAAAGATATAAAATAAATCATTTACGTTTCGTTACACAGATGTATTGAAACATTGATACCTCCTTTGTGTGTGTGTGTGAGTGAGTGAATATTGTCTTCATTTGTACCTTTTGAATAATGCATGAGAGTTATGGCTTTTAAGTACTTTTCCTTTGAATACAATCTCAACGCGAATTTCTTCTGGAGTAAAGTTGTAGTTTTTTTTAAAGATTTTTTTCATAGTATTTTAAATTATAAATAAAAATGAAAGTAAATATAAAAAAATGCTGTATATTTTTAATTTCCATAGATGGATTCAATTTTTATTTTTATTTTCTAACATTCAAAAGAAATAAAAAAAGGGACTATCATATGTTGATGCAAAATCATTTGGCTGTAATTTCAAAACCACTTTTAGTATGATTAAAAAAATTGGTCTAAAAATAATGGGTTAGGTAAAAATCATACAAAACATACAATAATCGTAAAATATGAGATTTCTATGAATTAAACGCAAAATATAGGAAAAAGGAAATATCACATAAAATAGTTTAAGTATTTGGCATAATGAACAAAAGATAAAGAGCCGCGTGCAGACATAAATGTAAATTTTATGAAATGGAATAAATTGGTCTTATTGATATGGTAAAATCTCCTCTAATAAACTACTTGGTTTCTTTTAACAGATAAAATTGTGATACATATAAAAAGAGAAAAAATGATGACAAACTTTTAGAATATTCTGACCTTTTTCCACTAAGTACAAACTTCTATACTGATAACGAAGGTATTAATCTAGTTGCAATGATTCGTTAGAGCATGTCCAGACACGTCTGATCAAACATATCAAGTGTGACTATAGTCTGTTCTTTTTTATTTTGAAAAGTATTTATTTCAGGTATTTTGGACTCAAAGAGTAATTATAAATTTTAGTTTCAGCATTCTTAAAATGGCTAACTCACAATTAAAATGCACTAAACTCTCGTTTTTACGAACTCGTAAGAACAGATGAAATAGTTCGTAAATTCGAATGTTCCTGAAACTGAAAAATAAGTATTAGCTCTTAAAATATTTTTTAAACTGTCTCTCTTTATATACAGTTTGCTATTGGAAAAAAATTATTTAAAAAACTACATAAGACATATATCCAAAATAAATTTCAGAAACAGTACTTACTTTCTTTTTTATTGATGAAAAATCAAGCTAAGTAACCATTTATTCTTTTCTGCTACGAAACTAAATTTTTAAAGATATTTTTCTATGTTTTCGATGTAGCGAAGAATTTTATAGTGTTATTTTTCAGAAAAAAAGTACCTCAAACTTGTTATCTATTTATATGCTTGTTTTGTTGATGGTCGCTGCGCTACCTTATTTGTTTTTTGAATTCTGAAATTTCTTTTTCATTTTCATTCATTATATTCTCAGTCCTTTCATCATCCGATACTTAAGATGTATCGGATGATTAAATGATCAGATTACATTTGACAACATTAAAAAATTCCTGAATTAAAATTACCGACAGTAGTGAATTTTTAAGTCAAACTTCATACGTGAATAACTCATATCCACCCACGTCTTCAGGTAAATGTCCATATATTCTTCATTCACGTTAGTAATAAAGTTTGCTTGTCAAAAGAATCTAGGTACCATTTTTTTCGATAATACCTATACAAGCATCGATTGATATGTGCATTACGATTAGAACGTCATTTTTTGGAGGCTATTTCAAGTCAGATCCGTTCTTGCAAAAGTACCACATGATGATTTTACTTGAAGATGTATACATTATACTTTGAAGTTTGGGCAGCAAATCAGGAGTTAGATAGGGGCGAGAGAATTTCCATAAGAAGTGATTCAAATAATCTAGGATTTCAACATCATTTGTGTAGCTATCCCAAATCCGAAAGTTAACGATTCTCCTATGTAAATATTGTTCCAAGTTTTTCTTAATCATAAAAAATACAGAGCATAAAAAATAAACACAAACAAAAGAGGCATGAAAATGAATTCGCAAATAAATAATCAAAATTTTTGTTTGTAGATGGGAATTAAATTTATTATTTCGTCTATCGGACAGTGTTAAGGACCAAATACCAATTCGTAAAATCGTTTCAGTTCATAAATTGGAATCTCGTAGAAACGAGTGTTTACCATGCAACACAAGTTGTGATTATTATGACAGCATAATTTTTACCTGTCAGATCACTATTTCAATACATGTACCTGAAGATTATTTCATTCAAACTCTTAATCGTTATTGAGAACTTTATTTGTTCACAAATGTGGTTTTACTAGTTAATGAAAACTGATACCATATATCCCTTTGTAAGTAAATACTAATTGACCCTATATGGTAACATTACAGACTTATATATATATATATATATATATATATATATATATATATATATATATATAGTCTCTAAAGTACAACTGCCTGTCAAAATCGTGTTAACTAGGTAAATATTACAAATATAATAGCAATAACTAATGGACAGCTAAATGAATTACTTAGTTTCAGAGCATTTATTATTAATTTATCTTAAAATGAAAGAAATAACTAAGACATAGTTGCCCTATAAAGATGATGAGGTACTTTTCTTTTCCATTGGCGGAGATGATGATATCTTCAAATGGTACTTCCAACTAAAACAAAATATTACAAATTGCAATTTATAATATAATTTTGAAAGCATAAATATTTTTTATTATTTAAAATATTTACCCTTTATACATATTTTAAATAATGAAGAAATATTTATGATTTTAAAATTATTTTTTATCTTTCAACAGTTATTTCTTTATTTGTTTTTCGTCACCACAAACAAGTCAACAAGGCCAGATTTGTGGCGATGAAACGAAATAGTGCCGAAGATAATATAAACAGAGCATATGACTAAATTTCGCTATGAAACAATTTTTTAAGCATCATACTTGGCAAACACATCTAATGGCTATTTTAAATATTTAAAGTAGGTATCTTTGTATGTTTGCATGTCCATAGAAAGTAACTATGTCCAGACATTAATACTTTATATGATTTTAGTTTTATAAAACTTAAAAAATGAATTGTATATTTCCTTTAGCTAAACATCTTGAAACATAAAATAGTATGTTGTGGTGTCGTTTCTGATATTCCAGATAGCTGCTGAGTATTTTGCACACTTCATTTCGTAAGATATTAATGCAGCTCCATTTCGAAACATTAAACGAAAACGGACGTCATTCTGATGCCCCATTTCGAAGAGATTCAATTACTTTCAACGATGCTTTTCGAACTACGAAACACATTAACCGTTTTAAGTGTTCTTTACGGTCGCTTTTATTCAGGTAATCCATTTGTAAGCACCTATTGATTGAAATAAAATATTAATGCAACAGAGATCCACAATATGTCGTTTAGAAAGTTTGAGTAACCCATATAACTGTTTGAAGTGGCTGATTGATTCACATATGGTTGCATTTCTGAAGAAATAGTCGTTGTGTTTAAAATGAGATTACTACCATTTCACGATTCATAATAAATTAAGCAAAATTCAGAAATGTGGAAAGTAATTAAATTTGTATTCTTTTTCTTTGGAAAGTTCTTCACTTATTGAAATATATCAACACTTTTTTTTAACAAGATATGAGTCAAAAGCTTTATAAATTTTAAGCGCATTTTTATTTTGTGAAAATAATCTATACTAAGGAATAATTATAGAAAAAGCAAATTTTAAAATATTTTAACTCAAAAAAATTATAATATTAAAATATAGAGCGATTTTTTGTTATTAGAAGTTATTATAATATAATAAATGTTCAATGGAAACCAATGTTTAATAACTATAAGAATTATTATTTGCTTAATGAAAATAATAGCAATAATTATATTTTGAAAACTTTGTAACTGAACATCTTTACATAATATTAACTAATCATTGAATAAATATGAAGTTTTTTAAGCTTCAGGAACAGTTAAATTCTAATTCTAATGTAAAAATATCCTCATTTTATCACCTTGATATACGTTTAATATAAATATGATTTTTAAGATTTTGTACTGATAATACACAGGAAGCTAAACTTCTATGTGTACCAGCAAATGACTTTTATTTTATTCTATCAACGCGAAACGCAGAATTTCAAGCATTTCATTTCATACCATATCTCAAAATTCACAATATAAATTTTAAATATTGCTGATTTTGAACTTTCTTATAAATAAAAGCTAAATTTTTACAAAAAATGCTAAAGGAACCGATTTTTCAAGAAAAGAAAAATTCGATCTTCATTTTTTGTAAATAAAAACGATTGTTTTTTATATACGAAATTTGTTTATTAGCCACTTTTAAAACTCTAAGCAAATCAAAGTTCAATATAATTTTACTTTCCGGAAAATTTTCAGCAAGTAAAAGATAATATCTGTACTAAATACATAATATGACTATTGGTAGACGACCTCACAGTAATTTTGTTTGAAAATGCTATTCTTTTCCATTGAATTACGTTTCCTTTTTAACAAATGCTTAAAGAAAACTAACGTGAAAGTTCATTACTTAAATGATTACATGAATATTACATTCGCTTGTGAGACGTCCCGGTTTATAGACAAAATCCCAGTGTCCCGTTCGATTTACTTCGCGTCTCGGTAAAAATTCAATTCGATTTTATAGATGACCAAAAAGCCTAAAAAATAACTAATTACGAAAGATTATTTAGGATAATTATTTTGCCATTTATTTTTATACTATATGGTAAATATAGAAGAGGAAAGAACATCCACTGGAATCTAGATGAAGAAGTCTGTAAAAACTGGCTTCTATGAAGATTACTTTATATACTTGAACCTCTGAGAGGATAGTTTTGAACAATTGTCATGGGTCAATTTGACAAAAACAAATGCTGTTGGTTGGGAAAACGCCAAAATTAATGAGATTACTAATAGCAGTCTTCTTTGTGTATAATATATGTAAAATAAAAGGAAATTATGACTGTTTGACAAAGTTTTGCCTGCTCAGGAGTATTTGCAGTTAAATTCGGAACAGTGAAAAAAAACATGAAGGACTTACATAGATGTTATTATTTCAAGTAAAAGAAACTGGCTCAGACTGGTCGGTCAATTCAAGGATAATTACAAAACCGCTTCCAGTCTGATCAATATTGTTGAGTTTGAGAAGATTCTTACAAAAGGTCACGGTAGCCTAGTTGTTGTGGCATCGGCCTTCCATCTGGAAGAGCAGGGTTCTACTCCCAATGCCCCGTATGACCCACCTAGTACACGCGATATACGTGCTTATTAAATCTGTGGAATCGAAAATCCGGTGATCAGTCGTTAAGCAGTTACCATAGCTGTAATGGTCTGAAGAAAATTTCTTCCCCCTCCATATCAAAGTCAAAATTAAGGGAATAAATCCTCTGGTGGTGCCATCTATCTCAGGAGTTTATAACAGTAATCGTATTTTCATGTTCGGGGTGCTTTGATTAAACAAAAGACCCACCCTTCTGACTTAAATTCGTATAGCCAAAAGTATAACAAGCTTGGTATCATAAATAACAATAACAACAACAGACTCTTACAAGATTAAGACAAAAAACGACTTTCTAAAAAAAGTACTAGCCAATAAAATGTACATATAATTATAGCGTGAGTATATTTCTCATTCAAAGTACTTTGTAAATAACTAATAAATATTAAGGTGTAAGAAATAAAATGTTTAAATTTACATGCTGCGTCATTTATTATTACCCCTGGATTTAAATTCCTAATCAGTAACCTTTTATTCATAACACTGAGAACAAGCCGCACTCTGAAAACATTTTTTAAAGTTTAAAACTCCTTAAAACCCTCTAAGGGCTGTATCCTCGAATATTTATAAAACAGGGGAAGGGGTTTGAGCATTTGTGTACCGGCTGAACATCTTAAAAATCTGACAAGCCTAATGTTACATTACATAGAGTTTTTTTATACTCTTGATGATTAACATTAATCAGAACATATTTCACAAATTTATATATCATATATATATATATATATATATATATATATATATATATATATATACATATAACTTCTAGTATTATAAACTGCTCCACAAGAATCAAGTATGTTTTGTTTCAAGTAATAAATTAATTTTATTATTGATTAGAAATTCTTTCAATGTGTAGTTTTAAAATACATTATATATTTTAACTCCCTCTCTCTCTTTGAGTAGTTTACTCGGCGTTTCAGTATAAAACAAATGCACATGACTCTAACCCAATGACACGTCAGTCAATAGAATAGAGCATTATTCTCCCGTAAAACAATTTTATGATCAAATGAACTGAGAAAAATTCTTAATCTCTCAAAATGTCGAAGTTCACGAAGGGTAGCTCTTCTTCCTGTATAAGTCGCCAGCAGACCCCACAACAATAGGAGATTTTCGACCAAAAAGTTATATTTCATTATTCAGCATTATTCTACTGATTAATATTAGTAGAATAATTGTTCCCGAAGCAATGCCTTTGTTCTACTAACACACAAAATTTACGATCTTAAATTAGTTCATTCACGTTACAATGGAAGCTTTAAATTAGGTAACTTCTGATTTAGCGAATCATACGTTTTCATGGAATAAATTTGAATTGTAAAATATAAATTTCTCTTAATATTTATAGAAACATAATTTATCATAACATGAAAACACAAATTGTTTATTTTTTGATTGAATTTATCGATAATTTTTAAAAATTCCCAATTAAAATAAAATAAAGGTATTTAAGATCATAAATGTATTTTGGGTACTTTTTTTTTATATTATTCCGGAAACACATTTTCTTTATAAAAATATAGTGCAAATAATGCGATTTATGACTGCATTTCTTAAAATTATACCGACGTAAAAATTGAAATATAAATTAAAGGCTAAGTTTTTTTTTATCTTATTTGATTCAATAAAAATAATATAAATTAACAGCTCCGTCTTTTTATTCTCATAATTTGAAAAAAATATGTTATTAAAATTGGTAAGATTTAGTGACACATTTTTTATTAACAATGGACAACGTGATAATACCTAAATATCGTATTTTGTAAATTTTAGAATATGATATTTTAAAATAAATAAAAACATATTAAGTCTGAAATTTATAATAAAAATAACTTTTTAAACAATGCAAAAAATATTAAAATGAACTCTATAATGCATATTGAAAGAACGACTTATTATATATAATTATAACTAAATTATAATGTACTAAAATAACTATAACTATATATATATTATATATATATATATATATATATATATTTATAGTGAGAGGAGGAGCCCGATTATAAACTTCTATTACTATCCTTCCAATAAACTTTTTTACTAGCATATGAAGCATTTAAATGTTAGAAATGAATTCAGCAAAAAGTTAAATGACCTTCTTCCATGAAAAACTTAAAAATGATTTCTCTATTTAATTAATAAATTAATTAATAAACTAATATCTCTGATTAATGAATCAGGAATATTAGATAACTTTTAATATATTCATAACTGATAAATTAATTATCAAAACATTAAAAATAGTTTAATGTTCCTGATTCATTAAATAGAAATATTTCACAAGTTAAAACATTTTTCAAAAAAGTGCTTAGAGGAAAGATTGTGGAAATTGCTGTTTGTATTTTAATATATTTGTGTTGATTAAGATAATCAATTCAACAATTTCCCATAATGTTTGATAAATTGATTAATGAGTAAACTCTATTATGTGTAAAAAGCTTAGGCATTTTGTTTAATTACCTCATCAAAAGCATACTAATTTTTATTACTGGTAAACAAAAAAAAACTTCCTTACAGCAAAATATCTAATAAGTAGCAAAAAAAAAAAGTTTTTTTCAAAAACACTGAAGTTATAAATAAGCGCAAACAAGTTTTTATATGTTTATGCAAAATGTAAGAAGCATATTTGGCGATAACAGTATTATAATGAGAGAAATTTTGGTTTGTAAATAGAAGAAAAGTTAACTTTGCATTGTTTTGAAAACAATTTTCCGCTTTCATATTTCGAAAAATTCTTATCTAATGAAAGCTTTTTGTTATTTAATTTAAACATGGATAATGTTAATAAAAATCTTATTTCTAACAAATTTGCATTATCTTCGCAAAACTGAAAGGCTTATGGAGATTATGTTAATTTTTGTTCCCTTCAGTTGATGCTTATTATTTTTTTTTTTAAACAGAATCGTGTTTTTCTTATTCGGAGTTCAATTATTAAGCTTATTTCAGTGTAAAGATTGTGCAAACGAATGATTGGCTAGTTATGAAAATTAATTGGCTTGGATTACTTTTATTTTATAAAGAAGATTTATAAAAGATTATTTTTTACTTAAATAAAATAGATTCTTGAAACCCAAAACGGTAAGGATCATTGGAAAAAAAATTGCATGTTTATTTTTGTTATTTTATTATATAAATATAATATAAATAATGATAAAGTTGATTGAATTGATATTATATAATCATTTAAAATATTTGAAAATGAATGTTAATTTCACATTATTAATATTAATGTTCTTAATTTTAAATTCTTATATAAATATCAGCAAAATTTCAAATAATAACATAAAATTATTTAATTCAAAGTTATTCTGTCTGATATGATCAAAATAAAAAAATTATATGTTTGATGGTTTGATAAGTATTTTTTGCTATAGTTATTTGAGCGAAGAAATTTTCATTTTTTTTTAGTTGCTTAAAAATATGACTGCTTACAAACTTTACTAATAATATACTAAATTCTTTTTGAAATAATATCCTTATATATTGCAGAACCAAAAATACTGATACAGGCGTGCATATGTAAATGAAAAGGTATTGAATCAGTCATAGTGCGGCGATATGGTTGTCAGAGCTTACAGAAGGCAAAAGGTGTCTAGCACATTGGTTGCTGCTATGATCGCAGATTATAAAAATTTAGGTAAGTTTGAACCGTCGTTATAATCAGTTCATGAGAGATAAAGGCATGGTATTTCTGAGGTAGCGATGAACTTTAAATTTTTCATGTACGACCTAGTGTACCTTGAATATCGAGAATCCGATAAAAACATCAGCTCTCCGGCATCACTTCAGAAAAACTATCGTGCAAGAGCGGGAACTACGATGACTGATGAAAATCATTCAGTTTAACCCTTCCGGAAATTGCATCAGATTTCAGTGCTTGGCCCACTTCAAGTGTCAGCAGGTAAACTATTCAGCGAACATCCTCGATATGGGATTTCGGACCCAAAGACCTGCTATTATAACTTTGATAACTGCACTACAAAATAGCTTTACGGCTCGGTTTAGTTCGTCAACGTCGACATTGGATTGTTGATGCTACGAAACTTATTGCTTGGTGTGACGATCCTCGTTTCCAGTTGTATCGAGGGAAAGGACGTGTATGTGTACGGAGACAAGCTCATGAATCTATAGACCTTATATGTCAATAGGCTGGCAGAGGCTTTGTGATGGTATGGATCATTTGGTTTGATATAGGACCTCTAATACGTCTAGATACGACTCTGACAGGTGACAGGTGCATAAACTCCCGTTTATGCACCTGTCACCTGTCTGATCCCCTCAACCCATTCATGTCCAGTGTGCATTCTGACGGGAATTCCGTCAGAACAAGGCGACAACTTATACACCCAGAATTATCAAAGAGTGACTCAAGAAACATTCTTATGACTATAGATACATTCGCTGAGGTCACTGAACTCCCCATACATTAACACTTTGTGCTTATCTTAGATGCCTTGAAAAGTGCTGGGCACACAGGTGCCGTATAAGCTCGGATTCCAAATTCTGAATTTTTTTGGAGAAATGTTGCCAAGAGGACGTGTCGTGACATGCGCGATGACGTAAATACTAGGTTTACCAAAATAGAATTTTTTGCATGATTCTTATAGGTTTCCGTGTGTATGACATAATAAAAGCAAGGTTTCCAGATACATACGAAAGTTCGCCAAAAAAATCTCCAAACTCAGAGTTTGGCATCCTATGGCAGCTGTGCCAAGTGCTGTTCAGTTCATCTTCCCTTATTCTGAGAATTCATATACAGCCCCGTCAGGATTCATACTGTCAGTTACTTTTAGCACTTTTTCAAACAGTATTCGAGTTCATTCCACGTCCTTTTCGGGTACTTCTGTGTGCTCGATGGGGCCCTGCACGATATTAGGTGGTTGTACCAGTTTTTTTGGCTCTTTATTCTTTCGATTTGTGGCTATATTTTAAGCACATTTTACATAGCCTAATGTTATATTTATGAGTTCTGATTAATGTGCAAAATATTCATTTTTATTGACCACTTTTTAATGTTATAAACCTCGATACGATCAAAGTTCTCATAAAACATCACGCATTCATGATGCATCAAAATACCAATTAGAAGCGAAATTAATCATATTAAGCCGTTAATTATTGCTCTCTGATGTGGATGAAATTAAGGAAATGGTGTGTTTTCGATGTGTTTTTGAATAATATATAGTTATTCATAAAAATGAAAACTTGCTTTTATTTTCGCTGTTTTATCACCAAATAGAATATAAACCCACTAAAGTGTATATTATTTTCCTTTAATATATGCATTTTTCTAAAGAACATAAAAATAAGCATATGAAATTTTTTTACCAACAATTAATAAGGAGGATTAATAATATTTTAAATATATAACACTGACACATCAAGTTTAGGTTATTTATTGATAAATTTTGGGCTGTACTTTAAAAAATGCACCATAGGAATAGGAGTATTGTATTATATAGATATAAAACTGTCTGATTTTTTTCTTGTTAAATTTTACCTTAAGAGTTTTAAAGTGAGTGAAATTAATTCCTTTTCTATACAGTAATCAAAAAAAAATATTGATATGTTTTGTATTAAGTTAATGTAAATATAATAATTTATGTTAGCATATGCTACGTTATTATAAAAACAAATTTATTCATCTCAGGACTTCTCAGTGGAAAATAAACTAAGAAGTTAAACACTGGCAATAGATGGTTAATGATAATTAATAATGAAAAACATTGAAAAACTGCCATGTAATATGGTTGAAATAACAAGAAAAATCTTAATTTTGGACGACATTACCTTTCTTTTTAAAAGGAATTTCTTGATAATTTAATACCTCAGGTAAAGGTTAAGCTGATGGGTTAAGTTTACTGGTTGATTTGTCGCTCTACTATCATTTTTTTGCATATGGTGATTAATTCGACAGACTTATATTTCAAAGTTTTTCCACGCATATTTCATTTCTAAGAGCTGAAAACATATGATAAAACTACATTTTTTGAACTAAAGATTACTGATTCGATCTTGACCAATATTGAACAACCACAAACGGTCGTTGGGATTTTGTTGCATGCAAATACTACTATTAGAAATATTATGGATTTCTTTCTTGTAAAATAAAATAAGAATGTCATTCCAAAACAATGAAAATTTCTGCAATGTGGCGAATAGGCAGGGGAAAATGAAGAATCTTATAAAATAGCTATCAATTATTTAACTATCATTACGTAGTCTTAGTTATCCAGGGATCTTAATTACAATTGTCGTGACGATTGAAAAGGATTCTTTCCTTTAGGTGAATGGCAACCATTTTTTTAGAATATTATTATAAGAAAATTAAAGTTATGTTGAAGTTTATAGTGCAAGAAAATAAATACACTACTGGCCATTAAAATTTCTGCACCAAGAAGGCGAAATGTTACAGACGTGAAATTTATACGAAAAGAAGAAGGTGCTGTGATCTGCAAATGATTAGCTTTTCAGCGCATTCAGACAAAGCAGGCGCCAGTAGCGACACCTACATTGTGTTTAAACGAGGAAATTGTTCAGCCGGTTCCTCATACACAAATTGCATTTGAACGTTGTTGCCTGGTGAAAAGTTGTTGTGATGCCTCGTGTAAGAAGGATAAATGCGTACCAGCACGTTTCTGACTTTGATAAAGGTCGAATTGTAGCGTACCGGGATTGCGGTTTATCTTATCGCATTGCTGCTCGCGTCGGTCGAAATCCAATGACTGTTAGCAGAATATGGAATGGATGGGTTCAGGACGGTAATACGGAACGCCATGCGGGATCTCAACGGCCACCTATCACTAGCAGCCGAGAAGACAGGCATATTATCCGCATGGCCGTAATGGATCGTGCAACGACGTCACGAGCCGTGAGTCAAGAAACGGGGTCGTTTGGAAGACAACAAGTGTCAGCACGAACAGTTCGACGACGTTTGCAGCAGCATGGACTCTCAGCTCGAAGACCATGGCTGAGGCTTCCATTGACGCTGCGTCATAGACAAGAGCGCCTTCAATGGTGTGATCAACGACGAACCTGGGCGCACGAATGGCGAGACGTCATATTTTCAGATGAATCCAGGTTCTGTGTACAGCATTATGATGGTCGCATCCCTGTTTGGCAGCATCGTAGTGAACGCACACTGGCAGCGTGCATTCCTCATCGTCATACGGGCCCATCACCTGGCGTGATGGTATGGGGTGCCATTGGATACACGTCTCGGTCATCTCTTATTCGCAATTACGGTGTTTTGAACAGTGCACGTTACATTTCTGGTGTGTTACGACCCGTGGCTCTACCCTTTATTCGAGCCCTGCGAAACCCTACGTTTCAGCAGGATAATGCCCGACCACATGTTGCCGGTATTGTTCGGACCTTCCTTGATACGGAACATGTTCGGCTGTTGCCCTTGCCAGCACGTTCTCTAGATCTTTCATCAATAGAAAACGTCTGGTCAATGGTTGCCGAGCGATTGGCTCGTCACCAAACGCCAGTCACTACGGTTGATGAACTGTGGCATCTTGTTGAAGCTGCATGGGCATCTGTACCTGTACATGCAATCCAATCTCTATTTGACTCAATGCCCAGGCGTATAACTGCTGTTATTACTGCCAAAGGTGGTTGTTCTGGGTACTGATTTCTCAGGATCTATCCAGCCAAATGTTTTGAAAATTTAATCACTTGTTATTTCTAGTATAATATATTTGTCCAATAAATATCATTTTGTTATCTGCATTTCTTCCTGGTGTAGCAATTTTAATGTCCAGTAGTGTAGAATTTTGGATGTCGAGTATTGTGAGGTTGTGATTTATTTTAATTAACATGTTTTATTTTAATTTGGACGAAACAACAATACTGTAGTTAAACTTACTTCTTCAAAACTTCTTACTATAAATAATTCGTTATATTTTTAAATTCTAAAGCATTTGTTTGAGGATTATGTTGTATAATAAAACATTATTAGTAATCATTTTTAAAGTATTCATGATTTTGATCTTTTTCAGGATTCTTAAACATCAATTACTATTTTATGGATTATAAGACGAACTAATACAAATAAAATACTTTATTCTCTCATGTGAACTATTTTTATGTATTCTTTAGTATTGCAAAAAAATTGTATGCATCTAATATTTAGACATTTATATATCTAAAATGAGTAATAACAAATAAACAGTTTTATTAAGAATAATAGACAAATTATTTTACATTATTACTATTGCAAATTTAATTTAAACCTAAGGAAATGTAGGTGTTAATAACTATTCAATTTGATAAGCATGGTATATTTTATTGACACTTATTTTGAATTGGCATATATTGTACACTGAGCATTATTTGAAAACTTAAAAGTGTAGTGGGTATATTTACAGCTATCTTCCCTGTTTAAGTGGGTAGATGGCGCTAAGCGCAACTAGTGAATTTCCCAGAAAGACACTTGAGATCACTTAAGATATTGAAGTGGTTTTGTCCATTGTGCTTCTTTCTTTGTGTGTAGCTGTTTTGTGAAATTATATGTTATGTGCCGTTACTGTTATATATTGTGATGTGGAACTTTAATAATATTAATAAACATATGTTCCTGAAAGCTTTGCTATTCCTATTTATAGTTATATTTGGAATCATGTGTTTATAAAAGTATTTATTACAAATATTACTCAGACTGAAATTATAAAAGTACTTATATTTATCAAATACTAATATATATATAGTTTTAAAAATGAATAGTAATTTGATTTATTATAGTGTTCAATTATATCGAAAATTTATCAAATTGATTAAGATAAAATTAAAGTTTAATGTGATAATGCTATTGAATTAGGATTAAAAAATACATTTACGATTTTATATATTTTGCCCTTTAATTATAATGACAAAAACTGCAAAAAATGTATGAATACGTTCTAAGTCGGTAATGATCACAAATACATATCTGTGCAATTGTTTTAACAAATCAATTACGAAAAAAGATAAGTATAATAAATGCACAAAAGTATGTAAGCTAAAATATAAAATAGGTATTTCCTCAAAATAATAGGAAATAAGCAAGCAATTAAAAATTTTTGTAAACTTGTCCAACTGTAAATTCTTTTGTCTATTCTAAAAACGTTTTATACTATGTAAAAAAAATTATATTTTGAAAATGGTTGGATTTTTAGAAAAGCTTTACGTAAATATAAATTTTGAAAAAGCATCTTTCACGATAGATTTCTATTAAGTTAAAAATGTTGCATGTATATATAACAATCTATTTTCTTGAAAACATTTTGCCGCATATTTTCCAACTAGTGGATGCAGATCACGTCCATACTGAATATAGAATACATTATCCCCACAAATCGGATAGTTTTTTTTAAATTGTATTTTCATTTCATATTTATTAAAAAAAATCAAATTATAACCTACAATTTTTATTAAGTTTATTATCATTTTTTGAAAGTACGGAAGTTCATATTTGAAAACATGAGAAAATAAATAAATCTGTAAATAATGAAAAATTAAAATTTGCATAAACGAAAATATGTAAACATCAGTTAATATAAAAGTTCACAATAATATCCTACATTAAAAACTATACACCTACCTATGTATAAACTCTTTTTGGATATATTATAGCTTTAATAACGTTCTCTTCCTGTATTCTTCTTGGTACTACAACAACGCCACCTATCAGTAACGTAACAGCATAATTTACATTCGTATTGTTGCCAACATCGTATTATATACATATATAGATATTCTAAATTAATTATTTATGCCCTTATATAATATATTTATATAGAGTATAAATATTTAGAATAAGTTTTATTACATTTGTAAACGGAATAGGATAGATAATAATCATTATGTTGTAATTTAAAAACAATGACAGACAACACAATAACTACATTTTAATACTTAATCGAAAACTTTGGTTGAGAAATGAAAATTGATATACTAAAGGTTTAAAAATGGATTCTATGATTTTTAAACCTTATTTATAAAACAAAGACAAAGCTTGTTGCAGATTAGTTTTATTAGTCTGATGTTCTTGCTGCATTAATTTTTTTCCTTCTGTCTGGATCATAAAAGAAAATCGATTCTATCTTATAATTTTCAAAAGACATCTAACAAAAATGTTTAAGCGATAAGATTGTCCATGTAACAAGGAATGCAGAAGTTCATTTGATTACTAATACTTTGATAATACTTGATTAATAACGGAAATTACTACATTCAAGCCAAATGTTTTTAATGAAGTACAATTTATTTTAATCTTTCAATTAATTTTATTTTCAGTACATTAGTTTTATCCAAAATAAATGCGCAAAGCTCAATGTGCATCAAGCATTAATTTAAATTGTGCAAGTAAACAAGTTACGCATTAAATGCTGTTCTAAGCAAATGTTTAAGAAATTCAATGAGAAAATAAATATTCTCAACAAGGGAGTGTAGAAGGTCGAAAGAGAGCCATCAGAATGAAGTGATTGCAAATGAATATTTAATGTTCTCTCTCAAGTAGATTCTGGCCTGTTAAGAGTAAGTTCAATTAGATTATATAAGCTTAAGAATGAAAGAGAAATTTGTTACTATAATAAGTAATTCAAGGTTTTCATAATAACAATAAAAAGTTCCCCATTTTTCTATTATTTTTTTGGGTACCACGAATTGTTAACATTATTCATAAAAAATGAAATAGAATGTGAATCAAAAGGACGTCAATGAATATGGTGAAAAGAACGTGTTCTGAGAATATACGTTATATTATATTATATTATATTATATATATATATATACACACTTATATCTATAAATTAAGGATAATTCAGAATCACACAGAAATTGCACTCTAAAATAAAAATTTCACATGTGTAGAATTATCACGCACATCTTGAAGAATAATGTGCAAATTACAAGAAACCACCAGATGGCGCCGATAATACGTCACAATGATGAGAGTGTAAGAGAGGGATATATAAGGTATGGTTGCAACGAAGTAAAATTGTTCACAAGCGCTTTAAAATAATTTCAGTGCAATAACCGCCTAGTTATTGCACAAAGGAAGCATTTCGGTGATGTTTCACGTGATAGAATTATCGACCTTCGGTATGTGAACATATTCAGCTAGAAGAATCCGAGGAACTTGGAGTCTCCCAAAGTGTCATCTACAGGCTTCGCAAACGGTTGCAAGATGATGGTAGTGTGAGTAGACGTTACAACGCACTTCACTCCCGAGTTACAAAGCCGAATGAGGACCGGTATTTGTCAGTTACTGCCAAAAGAAACAGATGGAGCACAGCACCAGACTTGTCTCGTCAGGCCTCTTCAACTACCGGAACAACATTTTAAAGTCAGACCGTGTACAGACGCATAGGACACATTGGTCTATATACTCGTAGGCCTGTCAGATGTGTTTCACTCATTGTCGCATGCGGTTAGCCTGGAGTAGAGAGCATGCATTGGACACCGCAACAGTGGTCTTGTGACATGTTTCCTGATGAGTCAAGGTTTAGCTTTCAGTCTGATTCTTGCCGGACTTTCATATGCAGAGGGCCAGGTACTCGTTACTACCAAGAGAACACCATTGAACGACACCGTTACGGTAGTGCAGGGTTGCTCGTTTGGGGAGGAATTATTCTGCAATCCAGAACAAAACTGCATGTTTAGAATGTAACCATAACAGGTCACATCTATCGGAATATCACTCTGGAACAACATGTGAGTTTGTATCGCAGAGCCATGGGTGCAGAATTTCTGTATATGGATGAAAACGCCCATCCTTATCATGTAAACACTGTAGACGAATGCCTTCAATCGGAGGATATCACCCGTATAGACTGGCCAGCATACTCACTTCACTTGAATCCAATAGAGCATGTGTCGGACATGCTTGGCCGACCAAATGCATTCCGTCAACCCCCGCCCACATGTATACTTGAACTTCAGAGAGTATTGCTTGATGAGTGGTATAATATTACACAAGATCAGCTCGATAATTTGATACTCAGCTTGCCTAAGCGTATTGCATTGTCTAGGGAGCATACTATGTATTAACCATCATACCGACCGAGTTATATTGGAATTTGTAAATGGGTTCTTTTTGAAATTTGCTCCAGGAAGTAAAAATCACAATTTTTATTAATGATGTCAAACATATAGCATCTTTTTTTCTCTTTACTTATTGTTTAATAAATAGACTTTACAAATAAGTCACATTTGTTTTGCTTCTGTCTCTTTCTTTGTCTGGACTTCCTTTATCATTAATTTATGGACACGAGTGTATATATATATATATATATATATATATATATATATATATATATATATATATATATATATATATATATATATATATATATATATATATATATATATATATAAGTTCACATTGTAACCTTTTTAATTATGAAATGACTCCTGCTATATCAGTGTATTTATTCATGTATTTTATACGAAACTTCATGTATTCGATTCATTTCATCTCATGTATTTTATACGAAAAGATGCTTTGTAAATATTTATGCAGAGAATAGAGTGTTAAAACGCACATTCTTTTTTCTTGATTAACTACATTGCAATGTGTGAAAAAACTTAATAATATCGATTTATATAATAAAAAATAACAATTAATTATTACGATGTACCATCAGTTGGAATTTAAGTACTCACCATTAGCTGCAATGCACGTTTAGAACCTCGTTTCGAAGTCAAGTGGATCAAGTGGAGATTTAACTTTGTTTCGCACCGTAATTCATTTTTCAGTGTTCTGAAATATATATGAAGGGGATCGAGTTTGTGAGGCTCAGTGCCACCTAGAGGGTAAAAGTTCAGGGGAACCAGATCATACGAATGTGGAGGAGATCCTTTGACGACGCCATTCCCAATTATTTGGTTCCCAGAATTCCTTGACAAGGTACTGCTTCAAAAAATATGTGTTGTGAACAGACACGCGTCCCATTGGAACCACATATTTCTTTAAGTAAGTAATTTAAAGTCCCTACAAAATTGGAATCACATTCTGTAGCAATTGTAAATATCATAAACCTGTTAATGTACCATTGTCAAATTTTGATCCAATCTGCATGCCGTTGTAAACTGCACATCAAAAGTCAATAGCAAACCACATTTATTGTACAAAGTCGGTAAAACATATAGGATCCGCTAACATCAAGTAGTGAGTGCTTTGACTATTGACTATGGCATTATTGAAAAGCATGCTTCATCCATCACAACTACACTCATCAAGAATGTTGACTGGATCACTTATCTGATTCCTGCACCATTCATAGCTTGGTATCCGTGTCCCGTATTGAGGCATTGGTCAGTATAAATAAGTGCCACTTAAGATTTTCCAGAACTATCTTTTAGAGAAACAGCAGTTTTGACTGATTTCCTTTGAGTTGCATTTTCGACAATCAAAGGCGAATGCTATTAACTCATCCGGTGCAATTTGTTATCCTATTTTAGTTTGTCTGCCTGATAAAGCAAAGCAAACAATTTAAGTTGTCTGACAGCTCACACAGTCTGTTCTCTTAAACATTTTACAACAGTTTGAATAAGAAGGATGGAGTCTAGCAAGGAAACATTCTGAGGACCCTGCATCCCATTTACTTTAACCTTACAACAGAATGACTCACAATACACAGCTCTAAAATCACTTCATTACTATGAGCATCAAATACTATAACCACCCCCCCCCAAAAAAAAAGATCTCATTTATAATTGTCTAAGGAGGAAAGGAGCAACATTTCTTTTGTATTTGAACACTGTGAAAAATAAGAACACAAATTGCAAGTTGATTTAATGTGACAAAACTTTATACGATTTACGTATTATCTATTCTATTTATAAAGAAATCAGTATAAGGATGCAGTCTTCGAATTTTAGGTCAAAGCCTTTTCATTAGAAATTACAACCTGTATGAGGTGTCGCGTCGTGGTTTGCTGGAAAAGTAACAATTTATCCTTACGTTCAAGTTACTCTACATTACACTGATGAAAGAAAAAAAATTTGCGGTTTCTAATCATTCAATTTTTTTTATATAAAAGTATATAGCTATTTTTTAAATCAAAGATGTGATATAATATTTGAAATCCCTTTTTCCCTGTCTTGTTCCGTTTTCGAGAAGGTACCAAGTGGTGCCTTAGATGGTTTTATTCAGTAATCTATGGCTACTTTACTATTTCTAGACATCACTTTCATATCTAGACATCACTTTTAACTTCGAAACAGCTGCTTTCATTTCTAGAAATCAGCTGTTTCGAAGTTAAAAGGATGTGGCCAATGGATACACACATACATATAGTTTATAGATACATAAAACACACACAAGGAAAATTCTAAACCAAAAGTTATCAAATATTATTTAATATAACTTATTCATAACTTTGATATAGATGAAATTAATTATAATTGTGAAAGCATCATACAAAGAACTATATAGCTTTTGAATAGAATTGGTACTAAAATATCTAATTACTTTGAAATTTATTAGAACTTCGTTATTTTTGTGAAATGTGAAAGTAAAAGCATAGGAGCGTCAGATAATAAATAAGGCATGAATCAGGTTCCTCACTAATTGTATGGCTTTATTTTACTTTTTATATTGATAGAAAAACTAATGAATCAGAGTTTAATTAAAAGTAGTAAGGAATATTTTTTTATTTGACATCTTGTATCAGTGTATTTTACGTATAATCCCAGGACACGTTTTCTTCTAATGTTTTTCAAGAAAGATAATAAGTTTTAGACGCTTAATTTAAAGGTTTCTCGTAGTTTTCTTTCTTTTTGCTTTCATTTTGTACTTTCTTATTAGTCTCTTTTTTCTCTGTTTTGTCTTTCTTTTTAATACAATAGTTTAGTTTACTTTCTTTCCTATTTTATAAGAGTTTACACTACTCTTTTTTATTGAGATAAGAATAAAAACAATTTGGAAGAAGCTATATAAAAGTTATAGTTTATATTATTCGTTAAATCGAAAATATTTTCGAAGCTTCCATACAACAAAAAATCAGTAAATGTTTCTTATACAATACCATTTTAAGAATTCCTCAGCTAATTTCAATTTTGTTTTTAAACAGCTCTAAAGCATAATTTTTATATTTATAGGTATAAAACAATTTTTTGGAGTTAATTTGCGCCATTTGATACTTTTTTAAAATTAACGACCTACTTTTACGTTTTATCTTTATTTTAGAATTGCAATTATAGAATATTCTTTCTCAAGAAAACAGAAATAATTCTACTACAAAATTACATAAAAAATGCATATAATTTTTAATAGAAATCAGATATTTTTATTAATTCTTTGCTAAGTATTATAAATTCGTAAATTAGTGAGTTCATATAATAAAGAAATTTAATGTTGCTTGTTAATGAGAATATGAAATATTTTCTTTTGAAATTGGTGAAATTATTCACTAACAAAACTATCTTCGTTTTTATTGCATACATAAAATCTAAAGCAAGTAAAATCTTCAATGGTTATATTAGTAAGAGAGACAGACACACATTACTTGAATATCGATTTTCCAATCTGGCCATGTTTGGAAAACTTATTTTGTCATTCACGTGGAAACACATTTCGTCATTGACGTCTGTGCTGTGATTCAACTCATTCTGAAAAGCTTTGGGATAAAATTATTTTCCAGAAACTTTCCAAACAACCACAGAAAAGTAATTTAATCTAAGAAAGCTATGTCATCGTAACTTGCCAAATTATTTAAGGAAGACCGATATATGCTGAAGTTTCCTAATGCCTATTTTATATTGAAATCATGTCAATTTATAATTCCGATTAAGTGTTAGAATTATCACACATAATTATACATAAATTCAAAAATAAGTATCATTTTATATATTTATGTGTAAAATATATAATAGTCTCATATTAGTTTGTTAGATATCTTAAATTTAAATATGGATTGATAATTGAATCAGAGAAATTCTGTTTTAGTAAAAAAAGATAATAAAACAATATAGTAATTCTTTTATTGATATGCTTAGAAAAAAAGAATTACATATGCATTTCAACTAATTATTAAAAAATCAATCTTATATGACCATTTTTATTTTTATATTATATTTTTAGTAAGATAAATATTTTTATATGTCTAAGGATAAATTAATTTTGATTCTATGAAAACTATATTCATTTTAAAAAGTTATCACAATTTAATCATTATTTGTTACACTTATACACAATCATATATTTAATGATATGGATGCGTGTTTGGTGATGTATTAGGATAATTTAGAAATTGCTAAGGAAAGTAGATAAACGATTTAATTTATTTTTTATTTATATGCCAAAAAATTAAGTATTAAACATTAATTTCTCTATTTACAAAAAATAAACATTTAAAGTAATGTATAATCTATATGTATATGTTGTCTAAATATTAATTATATCCTACATAAAAAATTCTTTTGAGAGAGTAAAATTTTCTGTTTTAATTTATATGAATGACTTTGAATTTTCTTAAAAACGTATTAAACTTTGTCTCTTTATAAAAAAATATAAACACAAAGATTTAAAAACATACATATATTCTTATAAATTAAATTTCCTCATTGAAAAATTATAACTCTTCAGGAAGAACTTTTGAAAATACTAGAAAGTAATGCCGTGTGTCATCTTCCTTCAAAATCAACTTAGTGAAAAATGGGAAGAAAATAAAATATTAAAATGGTGGTTTTAATGCTTGGCAAAGAGCCATTCTATATATTTATCAAAGAAGCGCAAGTTTCCATTACTTGCATTTATTCTTCAAATGCTGTCTTTCACTGGCAACTTGAAATCTAAAAATAAAAAAAAGTTGTTTATTTTTTTAAATAAAGAATACTTTATTTTTATACTTGTTATTTCCGCCATTCACCTTACTTTATTCTGTATTAATCAAACTGAATAGTAATATATCAATTGTGCAGAATTTCCTGGATTTGTAAAAAAATGGCTATAGCAGAGTACAGCTGCCCACGGGAATTTTTCCCTTTTTCAGACTTTTTTCCTTAGCTATAGAAATGTGTGAGGGATAATCTCTGTGGACGTGGTGTTTTAATATCATAAAAGCTGTATGACAATGATATATCAATTTCGGGAAATGCAAAAAAGGGATGTTTTTTCCCTTTTTTTGTATACATGGCTGAGTATATTATAAACGTTTTTGTTACGATGGCTTATAGATATTTTCAAAATAAAAGAGAGCAACCAGGATAGATTTGGTTTATAGCTAAAAGAAACTTCTTAATAAAACTGTAAAATATAGAAAATATCCTAAGTTTTTGGAAATAAATAGAATTATTACTAAAAATGTGTTTGAAGTAGAATTTGCTAGTTTTTAAAAAATTCCGATAAGAAAAGACTTTAATTAAGAATATTGTTGTATAATTATCCTTGGTATGGTAAAGATAATTAAAACTGTATTTTAATGATTAATAACAATTAATATATTAAAATTAATAGAATGATTAAAATTGATTAAAATATTTTATAAAAAAAATTATGGCAAATAAAGAGAAAGATTTTATTAATCTCATAATTTTCCATTATTACATTTTTAAATTCATTTTGAATTGGGATTAAAAATAACAGCTTTGTGGTTGAAGATCGTTATTTAAAAAAGAGATGTTCTCTTTTTAGTAAATTAAATAACGGTATACTTGATGTGTTATTTATGGTTATTGATTTTCAAGTGTAAAATGCATAATTTAATGGATAGGCAATGTAACGACGAAAAGATGATACAAATTTTAGTATAATGTAGCTTCTCTCAAATATATTTTCGTAAATGAATAATTTAATTTAAATAAATTATATGTATTGGGTTGGAACGGCTAGAGAAGTTAATGCTGAACACTCTCGGGTCGGAAAAGAATTAACTTTAATTCATGCAAAACCATTAAAAAAGATAACCATTTAAAAAACGCGAAACTAAAAAAAAATTTGAGTTATTGTTATTTTTTATATTACACATAGTTTGGTACAATGAATAAATTGGTTTGCACTCAATTTTAGGACTTGAAATAATGGTTTTCTTTTTAATTTTGCTTTCATTCTGTAGAAATCATTAAATATTATATGTAAATGCTCGAATTTAATTAATAGTAAATATTTTTTCAAAAAATTTTATAATTATTAATTCGTATGAGTATCAAATATAATTTTATGGTAAAATATTTATTTTTAATGTTTACAATTTAATGACGTTTGAAACATTTGTATTTTAATGATGCCTAGTTAAATTATTAAGTAAAAATTGCAGAGAGATAATCACACACAATGAATATAAAAAATTTTCAATATATTTTAAAATTATTAAGCATAATTAACATGTTTCTTAACTCTGAACTGAAATTTAAAATACTGAGTGCGATCTTAGCCCTTAATGTTTCCCTACAATCTGCTTCAATTATTTTCAACGATACTCCTCGTATTACAAAGTATAAACTCTTTTCGATAAAACATCACAAAGCTATAAAATATTAATACCCTAAAGAGTCATATTTCTTCCGGAAATCCGAAGTACCAAGTGAATTGGGAGAATTGATTTGTCGAAATTAGGTAGATTAGAAGTGGTTAATTTATTCATTCATTAAGTTCATTCATATTCGTCTTTCAAAAAGATGCATTAATTGTTGAATTATTACTTTTTAGCTTATGGCAGATAAAGTGGAAACAATAATAAATGAAATAGAGTCGTGAGATTTTAAATAAAAGTTTTAATGTACTATTTATTTTAATGTGTGCATGCAACGTTTTATAAGAAATAATAAAATGTTTTAATTTATTTTTCTTTTATAAGAATAGGTATAACAAAACGTTTATACGATATTATTTTATTTATGGTTTTCATAACATTTAAAAATAAGAATTTTTAACTCAAATCATTTCAAAACTGGTTTTTTTCGAATGCACATCGAAAATTCATAATAATATGAAATCTTTATTAACTGAAGCATGACTTCGATTTTGCAATTTGGAATTAACATATTATGTTTTTAAATAATAAAAAAATATACAGTTTACTTTTTGATTAATGATATTCCTTAATTGTTGCTGAAGAAAAAATTATTTGTTTTCGAAATTTAATACTGAAATATTTCTAAATTTATAGAGATATAAACGAGTCCCAGTGTTATTTATTGGTTATCGGGTACAACTTTTTTAATATCAATTAAGCACTTAACACTTTCCACGTGACGTTGGTCGAAAACTTCATTTAGTTATTAAAACTGAAATTAGAATACTATATTTAGAAATAAAGTGCAATAATAATGGGAAAGAGTGAAAAATGCTTTTACAAGAAGAACATTGTGCATAGTTGAGATTAGCAAAATAGTAAAAAAATGAAATAGATGTTACAACCTAAAATATTTTAGGCATTTTATTCATGCAATTATAAGCGTACGAAATTTACAGGAAAATCAACAATTATTTCTGGAACTTTAAGAATAATTTAAAGTTAAGGAAAGTATGAGATTGGTGATCAACCATGATTAAAAAACAAATATACGTATTTGTAATTTTTAGCTCGTTTTTGTCCATAAAAACTATGACACATCTAGATTATCCTGATTTCTTATGTTTCTTACATGGTTTGAAAATTATGATTTCCTCAGAAAATTTTAGCCAAGTACACAAAAATATGGATCATTACTTCAAAAAAAGAACTCATAGCAATGTCAACTTGTCAATTTAATTTAGAAATCAAAATTTCTAGTGCCAAGAAGTAAATTAAAAATGTGATAATTTTGCAGTGCATGAGTCAAGACAAATTGAATGATTAATGTATAATATTAGAATGCACATTAACAGTTGCATGTTTTATTTTTTTAATATATTAATATACTCTTAATAAAAAGAACAATTTGAAAAAATTTCTACCATTTTAATAACCTTTCTGCTTTTTCTTGTTATTTCAAAATTTTTTTTTATTTTCATCAATATTTAATACGTGATTAATCAATTATATTTCCTTGCTTGTGGAAAGGTAGTATTTGTTAATGATGAATTACTTCCGTTTATAAATAATAAATTATTAAACAGTCCTGCAAAACTATACTCAGCAATCAAATCTTTAGTTAATCATTCATTTATTATACTTCGTTATAAATTCATTTCACAATTATTTTACTATGATTTATCAGTCCTCTTCATTCTGTTTATGTACTATCTATTTATGTAAATCTTACAAACACAAAGACTAGGCAGTAAACAGATAACTGCAATTAATAAAACACCTATATCCAACCTGAATATAAACAACTCCACTTATTACATAATGTAAGAGTGACAGAATTCTGAATCTCTTGACAAAGAGAACATGGAGCTACTGCTTTAGGCTAATGAAAACCAATTTCATGTACAGCTGAAGCGAGCCTCCCTCTCAAAATGTCGAAGGTCATGATGGGTAGAAGCGAGTCCCGGACGTAATTTTCATTCCTAAGTACGATATTTAGCTCAATAAAAGCAGCATTTTATTCAAGAGCCTCTTTTCACGATGGAATGTTCTATTGATTATCAACTAGGCAGGTGTATCTGTAACATAAGCTACAATTGATGCAAATGCAAAATTATATTATTTCTTTAAATTTAACACAATAATTTTAGAATTTGTGGATTAGGTTTATGGTAGAGATATGAATCTTATATATATATATATATTCAGAATTATTGATATATTATATATTTTTGTATGTTTATATATAGTTTTATCACATTTATTAAAAGGAAATTAAAAAAGAATCAGGTAAATCATTCCTTATGACGAAATTTATATCCGTTAAGAAAAAACATATAGTGGAAAAACTCCATTACATAAAAACCACTTTTTCTAATAGTAATTTTTTGTTTTAATAATGCATTTAGTACTTTTGTGGTGATGAATACAATATTTATATAAAATTTTCAATAACAGCACTTAAATAAAAGTATTCTATTCGCGTTTCATTTTACTACATAAAAAACAGTTGAAACATGCGCATACATACATACACATGCACATTTATTGTATTGATAATAGTTATTTTACCTATGTGATATTTGTGCAGTTTGAAGTATGTTTGAAATTAAAAAAAGTACTACAAGTTAAGGTATTCTTAAAAAAATACAGTTTTCTTTTCTTTTAAATATAGTGATTTTTAATAGAATATATTATTGAAAAAAAATATTTTAAATATAAAATAAACTTTTAGAAACTCTAAGATTATTTAAATATCTAAGTATGAAAAATAAAAGCATTTAAATTAATGATCATAAAAAATTAGTATCTAATACAAAAAATCATTACTCATAATCCTTATCTAGGAGCCTATTTCTAAATTTTAACTAAGAGCGGATGAAAATCTTGAATATAATCTCTCTCGATGCAATTCATTTTACATAATTTAATTTCCATAAATTTCACATGAACATTTCTATATATGAAGTATGCAAATTTTAAAGCCAGTGAGCGCTGATTTCAGGTATGGTGTGCATTTCTATTACGTAAAAGTATGAAATAAGACAGTTAAATGTTGCAAAAGGTTTATATTTTCTTATAAACGTAGACTCGGATTTGGTAAGCTGAATTAATGAATTCAACAATTAGGCCGTAACCGTAGCGTATGTTGCTGCTGAAGTAGTTGCTGATTAGGAACTTATTAGCGAAATGAAAGCTATGATAAAGTGTAAGGTGCGATTAAAATAGGAAAATTGTGCTCCATAGCTGAACTGCCCCAAAGTCATTATTGTCCGCTGTCCGACGTCCAAAAACCTCTTCCATGTTACTAGCATGAAATAATTTATAGGAAGTTTAGCATCTACTTTTAATCCCACAACATAAATAGAGAAGTCAAGAATGGTGCCGTAGACAATCATCGTGACTAATAGAACACGGTAGCGTGAAAATAACATCGCATTTAATTATAAAACCTGCTTTTCTTAAACGAATAATCAAGACAATTATATAGTGGTTCTAGTGTCATTAATCCTAATCAGCTTCTTTCTACAGAACTCAAAGCCTAGTTATGTTACTATAGTATGTTTTGAAAATTGTACTCACGATGACTAGGAGTAACCTACGATAGCAGATTACTCTTAGTTATCTTAAGTATAACGGTAAAAACGCAAAGGAATTTTTATTCTATATTACGGCTGGTTTCATTATTTTTCATGGCACGTCATACTGAGGTCAATTTGCAATTAGAAAATGCCAGATCACATTTGACTTCTCGCAAGTCTATTTACTGGCTACTTGAGGTTAATATTAAGTTGGGGAATAGGTTCGTAGCGTTTTTAACAAAGACTTTTATTTAAACAAAAAACAATAATTATATCAATAAGTTAATCAATTATATATTTGCCGTGTTGCTGTTTACAACCTCTTCCCACCTCTCGACCAATTTGTTGATGCCGTTCCGCCAAACATCGCCTGGTCTTGAGTCAAATAAATTGTTGAGCAAGTTTTTAAGGACTTCTTTGTTATCGAAAGTAACGCCCTTCATATGGTTTGTCAAGGAGCGGAAAAGATGGTTATCGGTTGGTGCAAGGTCCTATGAATACGGCGACTGCTAGAGGACCTCCCATCCGAGCTCATGGAGAGCGGCTTTGACGACTTGTACAACTGGGGACCAGACATTGTTGTGAAAGAGTATGGTTTGACCATGTCGTTCAGGTCTTTTCAGTCAAATAGCCTCATTCACGCGATGTAGCTGGGCAATGTAGAGCTCCTTGTTGTGGCTGTGGCATTCTTTTCGAGCATTTCTCAGTGCTCCAAGAGGTCCTTAAAAACTGGTTCAACTACTTCTTTGACACCAGATCAAGCGATTTTTGGCTGAACCGCATCAACAAACGGGTCGAGAGGTGAGAATAGGTTGTAAGCATCAACGGCGAATATATAATTGATTAACTCATTGATATAATTATTGTCTTTTGTTTCAATAAAAGTCTTTGGTAAAAACGCTACGAACTTATTCCCCAACCTAATAATTTTCTTTGATCAACAAGGTCACCAGAACTTTCGCTCATAGAAAATATCTGAGAAACTTTAGGCTATAAGATTTAGTCACGATAAAATATCACATATCTTGATCAAAAATAGATGAATGCATAGCAGAATGCATTGAAGGATGATATTACGAACCCTTATAATTCTTTACAAAAACGCGCGAATAGAAACACGCGTCATTGCAGGACAGGCATATGGTGGTGCATATTATGTCCCAAATCATTCCTGGTAGCTTTATCAATTATTGATATAGACTTTTAATGAGCAATTAATCAGCATTAATTGGTCTTATGTTTTTAAAGTTTCAATCATGACATAAATTATACATATACTTAATTTTAATAAAATATGTCATTTCCTTTAAAATGCTTCCCTTTTTTTTATACAAATGAATGTATGAACTCGGCAATTAAATGTAAGTGCACATAATTACTCAAATTATAATTAACACTTTATTTTTTAAAACAGTTGGAGTATATTGTTTTGCAACAAATCTCTCAATTCCATGCTTAAATCTCATTCTATAGGAGGGAAACCCATCTTCAGTTGCAGTTCTATCCATTGCATCAAAATCACTTTTATAAATTATGCTTTTATAATTCCGTTTTCAAAATACATATAAACGTTTTTTTTTTTTTTTTTTTTTTCAAGGCATACATTTTTCCAATCATACACATTAGAATAAATGCAAAGAACGCATTTCCTAAAACGCATTGAATCATGGAAAATAAATTTTTAGTATATTTTATTTGTTTCTAAGTTTAAAAAGAATGTATTCAGAACTATAGTTAAGCACTTTATTCAGATTACCATATAATTATTCGTTTATCTTTCCTGGGAAACAAAACTTTTAAAAGAGAAATTTAATTTTTTTCTGAAGAAGGTACTTCTAAAAATTGTAAAATCTAGGCTTATTAATTTGATTTTTCAATGCAAAAATAATTTTAATATGTGGATAGTTGAATAATAAGTAATTGTTACATCAAGAGAAATGTTATTCAAACTAATAAATTATTTATGTTTTTTTTAAATTTATCCATATTATTTATTTAAATAATGGGAAACAAAAGTTCTGTTTGTTGATAATGGAGTTTTTTCTTTCAGTAAACACAGAAGGAAAGCTATAAATAAAATTAAATGCTTGGCTCAAAAAATGCCCTATTTTTAAATAGTATTTTCATTTTTTTAAAAGGCTATCATGTTTATAGAAAGTTTTTTCATCAAAACATAATTTATCTACTTCAAAAGACTTTGTATTCCATCACTAAATCTTTTTTCGAAATCTCGGAAAATTAAGGCAACGCCAATTTTCCGAGATTTTGATATTTTTTTAAATCTTTATTTAAAATTTAAAAAAAATATGTAAAGGAATAAAATCTCGCCTACTAAAAATTACATGTTAAACTATTTATTTTAAAACACCATTAAAAATATTCCATGTTAACGTTATCTAAACAAAATAAAAAATAACATTATTTAAAAAGGTATTTCCTCTTTCTTCATAACAGCAACTTCTAATGCTTAAAAAAAATTAGACTTTCAAAAAGCTGCTGCTGAAAAATGTTTCTTATTATGATTTTCACAAAGAGATCGTTGATGAAAGAAAGAAAACTTTTCCGCAAAAAGAAAAGGCTTAATACAAAAGATTATGCTAATTTAAAACTTTCTCCGAGCACTTGTTCTGATCATGTGTAGTTCTTAATTAAGATTTAAAGCTTGCCGCTCTTTCCTTTTCATAGCTCACAGAAAACGAGAATTTAGGAGTTTCAGCACTTAATTTATTTAAATTTGATTTGTTTAGGCAACACTCGTGTTGAAATTTGAGAGGCTGTTATACATTCGAAACAAAATATAGCTTTTAACACAAGGATTTCGAGAGTTATTGTTTACTTTGTTCTTTAACAAGAGCAATAATAAAACCTTTTTTATTTTTAGAATGAATGATAAAATTATAAATATATACAGATACAACCTGTCGTAATAAAATTCTACGAAACTTTTTATAATTTATATATAAGCGGAAAGATAAATAAGAAAATAAAAGTTTTCATATGAATAAAATTTCAATTAATAAAATAAAATTAAATATTTTGAATAACTTTTACTTCAAACATCCTTTTATGAAGATGAAGCGAAAGCTTAAAATGTTTCTATAAATTCTTCCAACTTAGTTCCTATTTAAAATTTTTATTTACTTAGCAGGAAAATTCTGCAAAAAGAGAAAAGATTAAAGATTCATTTAAAGAGTTAAATAATATTCTAGTTAAGATTATTTTGTTTGATTTTTTTTTTACATTTTTTAGCACAACATTTTGATTTATTTTGCTTTTTCAAATTAAAAAATATACCATTATTTACTTCTGTCATTTGAAATGATGATTATTTGGCATATAACAAAATTTTATAATTTCTTTATAAAATTTATTTCATTTATTAATAAATTAGAATTGATTCAGTTTGTTAGATTCTTAGAAATTTGATGAAAAAATGGTATTTTATTTTTGGTATGGTGAAAAATTAAAATTTTCATCCTTTTTCTTAATTTAAATTTGCGGAAAAACCTAATAAAGATCAATGCAAAAATATAAACTTACTGAACAGCTTTCAAATATATAAGACTCAAATGGGAAATTATGATTAATTTTGAGAAAATAAATTGACTTAATCTTAAGTACCATTCCATATGCATTTTTAGAGTTAAGTTTGTTAATTCCTTCTACGTCAGTGATGTGTTTTGGTGTTAAAAATTTCGATTGATTTTACTTTCCCAAATACTTGATTGTTCCTTTGATATTATTAGCTGGAATAACCAGGTATGAATTCATTGTAATATGCTGTTCATAAAGCATAGAAAAATTACTACTGAAATTACAGAAAACCTTACACATGGATTAGTGATGCCAAAAAAAAAACATATTTCTAATTTAAAATATCGTAGGAAAGAGAAACAAACTTCAAGTAGAATTCAAAATTTATGACGTAAAAAAACAGAAAAGGAATATAAATTCAGGAATCGTAACTTTCAGAAATAATTTATTTTCACAGTTTTCGTTGTGAAATCTGATTTTTCAGCTTACTGAAGTTTCTCGCTCCAGTTTAAATTAAAGTACGATACTAGATGCAGTTTGGTAAGGAAAGGAAAAGACATACACTAAATGTCACATATCACTCGCTCATGGTATATATTACCGATGCTAGAGATTAATATTATTAATTCATGATAGTACAAGACCTTTTGTTGCTCTTTTTTGAGCAAATACGCGCGGTCTTGAATATGAAACACTGGAGAAAATGGAGTTCTTTTCTTTTGGTCTATAAACCCCCATTCACACTATGTTTACAGCACACTTAAGCAACGCGTAGTTGTTTCCATTTTAGTAATGCAACAGTTGGAGAATGCACGTGTTTTTTTTCCCAAGTCAAATCATTAACGTCATTGCATTCAAGCAAAGCAGCTGTGCAGTATTGTGGTGATAGAGATTAACACATGCGTTATTAAACATCTGCATCATTTTCAACCTGTATGATTTTGTCATTAAATTCGCATACATCAAAAGTATTAACCTGAAGCATCTTTTTCACTTTCTTTACATTAATTTCAAATAATTAAGATCCCCATGCAAATATTTTGTATCTTTTTTTTATCTGTATTACATATTGTGTATCATGTATACACTATTTTATACAGGTGGTGATTGTCGCGTAAATGTGTTCTCTAATTCCGACGGGAATCCAAACATATTAATCAAAGTTTGAGTCGGTTATCAAGAATATTTAACCAAATATATAAGTTCAATGTAGTAAAATTCATTTGTATTCTTTCCTTATTTTGCCATTAAGTTTCTTTTAGAAATATAACATTTAAATTTCACTGTAATACATGACTATAAATCTATGTTTTTTGAAGCTATTTGTATTTGAAAAGACAGAAAATTTCATTTTTATCAGAAATTAATCACCAACTTTAATGAATTATATCAGAACATTTTATAAATTGTATAAATAATTTTTATGAAATTTTCAATTAAAGAAACGCTTTTAAATTACAAAAATGTTTTCCCACCCATCATCTTTTAGGTCTAAATAACTGATTAAATAAATGCATAAAAAACAATTAACACTAGAATTCTGAATCAATTGTTAATATTTTCTATCAAAAGAAAGTAAGGAAATGAGATCGTAAATTCAGAGAATTACACTCGTGTCCATAAATTAAGGATAATGCAAGTTCAGGCAAAGAAATAGATGGAAGCAAAACAAATGTAACTTATTTGTAAAGTCTATTAAACAAAAGGTAAAGAACAAAAAGAATGCCATATATGTTTGACATCATTAATAAAAATTGCGATTTTTACTCCATGGAGTAAATTTCAAAAAATAATCTATTTATAAAAATTAATATAACATGGTTGGTATAATGGTAAATACATAGTATACCTCCCCAGACGATACAATTAAGGCCGTACAACGTCTAGGCATGCTGAGTATCAAATTATCGACCTGATCTTGTAGAATATTACACGACTCATCAAACAATGGTGTCCGAAGTTCCGGTAAACATGTGAGAAAAGGTTGACAGGTTGTAATTCATCGTCCAAGCATGTCCCACACATGCTCTATTGGATTAAAGTCCGGAGAGTAAACTAACCAGTCCATACGGCTGATATCCTCCGATTGAATGTATTCGTCTACAATGTTTGCACGGTGAGGACAGGGGTTGTCATCCATAAACAGAAATTTTGCATCCATGGCGCCCCGAAAGAAACGTACATGTGGTTCCAGAATGATATTCCGATAGATGTGGCCTGTCATGGTTACTTTCTGAACATACAAGTTAATTCTGGAACTCAGAATAATTCCTCCCCAAACGAGTAATCCTGCATCACCGTAACAGTATCGTTCAATGGTGTTCTCTTGGTGGTAACGGGCACCTGTCCCTCTTCATATGAGAGTTCAGCGAGAATTAAGCTGAAAGCTAAACCTGGACTCGTCAGAAAACATTTTACAAGACCACTGTTGCGGTAACCACAATGCATGATCTCTACTCCAGGCTAACCACAGTCGACAGTGAGTTGCGGTAAGTGGAACACATCTGATAGGCCTACGAGCATATAGACCAATGTGCCCTAAGTGTGTGTACACTGCCTGTTTTGAAACTGTCGCACCGGTAGCTGATGAGAGCTGACGAGTCAGGTCTGATACTGTGGTCCGTCTGTTCCTATTGGCAGTAACTGCCAAATACCGGTCTTCATTCGGCGTTGTAACTCTGGGGCTGACCTGTGCTGGAACGTCTACTCACATTACCATTATCCAAGAACCGTTGCCAAAGCCTAGAGATGACACTCTGGGCGATTCCAAGTTCCTCGGATACTTCCAGCTGGGTATGTCCACATACCAGACAGCCGATAATTCTACCACGTAAAACATCATCCAAATGCTTCCTTTCTTCCATGACTATGCGATTATTGCACTGAAAGGCTCTTAAAGTGCTTTTGAACAATTTTACTTCTTTGCAGTTATTCCTTATATATCACTCTCTTATACTCTGGTCATTGCGACGTACTGCCGGCGCCATCTGGTGGTTACTTGTAAATTGCATATTAAGATGTGTGTGATAACTCTACATGTGAAATTTTTATTTTAAAGTTCAATTTCTGTGTGATTCTGAATTATCCTTAATTTATGGACATGAGTGTATATGCTTTTATGTATTGAATGGTTCAGTGTTCTTAGCAAATAAATAATTCTCGTCTGTGATTATTATATTATTATGCATTATTATGTTATAATCTACTTTGCTGACTTAAAGAAACATATTGCTTTCGAAGTTGATTAAATTTTTTAAATGATACCAATAAATAATAAACTTTTTGGAATATAATAATATTCATAAATGAAATTTTGTTACATGATTTTCACACATTATCTAATGCCTCCTTTTGTCAATTATGTACAGCATCTCTTCTACAGGATGCTGTATATAAATTTTAATTACACCTTAAACTTAAAAATTTGACGATTTTTAGGATTATAATGCCTAGCTAATTAGCAATATTGTAATAAAATTCTTATCACTTATTTCATTTTATTCCGCAAAATAAAAAAAAGGGATGTTATTTCAATTTAAAATTGTTTTAAAGATTTATATAAAATTTGTCTCAAAATGAATGTATGAAATGCTGATTTTAAACGCACTTTTAGATTTTTTAAAAGAAATATATGATAACAAATTGTATTTATTAAAAAAATTAAGTTATGATTAATTAGTTTCACATTTACTGTGATTTTTTAATAGTTGATGCTCAATCAAAGCTTGAAAATTAAATCAAAAAAAAAATTTACGAAAATTTATTATGCTTTAATTCTATTTATAATTTGTATCTATTATATCAGTATAATTCATAAGAACAAAAATTTTTACTAAATGCTAAATATAATAAGGAAATCATACACTCAAGTGCTAAAAGGCCTAGACAGATTAGAAATCATTGTCCTAAGCTGTCAATGATATACATCTTAAGATCTGGTTATGGGTTCATAAGAGTGAGGGATATTTACTGGGAGTCCTTATTGCTCACGCTAAATGGTAATGTTCGCATATGAAATGGTAATGTTCATATGAATTAGTGATTGTGATGTGTAGAATGGCCAAGAAAACTAACTATCACCATTTTTTGGAAACACATTTATTTATTTACAAACAAACATTTAATAACCAAAACACAAAACAAACTAGGAGCCTACCGTTCCTACCAGAATATAACGACCTACAGCGAACCTAGCTCTGACAATACTATTCTAAAATACGGCAACCTTTCTCGAAAGAGATCAAATCACGCCAAGCGCAGTTTGTTCGTCGCCAAATAGTCGCCAAATACTATAGTGATACACATATGAAATAATTATGTTTAATTATTTATAGATCCTTCATAAAAAAAAAGTCTTGATTTTAATTTGATCTGAAACTAAATAACATGTAAAAATTGCCAACGTCACGTCACTGTTTCAATAAATTTGCAAAAGTAATTGAGATGCATTTTTTCTTTCAATCCAAGTATGTGATTTGTACATAAAAAAAGGCAAGACATTAAATCCTCTTGAACATATTTTAGACATCATTTAAACATCATTTTATGCAGATATTCTGTAGTGGCAACACCTTCGCATTTATAGATGAAAGCAGAGGCAACGAAACTGATTGTTGATTCTAAGATAATTCAGTGATTTGTGGAAATAGCGTTTTTCTGTTGTGAATAACTTGTTAAACAACAAGTGTTGATTGGTAAAAAGTTTGATTCAATCAAATTTTAAAATATTTTTCCTTACTTAATGAAAAACAGCCCTATATATTTTTACGAAATCTGGATATTGGAATAATATCGGTTTTGGATCAGATTTTGGAATATTTTCCGTATAACTAACAGTCACTTGATAGACAAAATGTGTGTGTCTACCATAAAAGTAAGAATATTAAATTTGTAAAACATTTGGATTTATTTCATATAATCGGAAGAGAAAAAAGTATTTTTACATTGATAGCATTTATATATATTTATATAGGAAGTATAACGTTATGGATTACTTAAATAGGAATTATTCATTGAATTTCTCTTTACAATTAAGAAAAAGGAAATAATATTGTACAAAAATAAAATATTTTAATTACATTTATGTAAAATATATGTAAATGAATTTGATAAATTTATTTGATTACTCTATTTTAACGTTTTTTTATTCAACTTTTTTCTTGCTTTTCTAAATAATGGAAAAAATAAAGAAACATTCTAAATAAAATCAGTTAAAAATATTTAAGCAATTTTCATACTTTGACAAATATGTTACAAATATTCCAAACTGAAGCATATTTAATAATATTGTATAGCATATTTAAAAGAATTGTTTTATGATAATATATAAAAATAAAGTAATGTTATTTCATAGATTTGATGATAGAAAAGTTATATCACGAATGTGCTTGTAATAACATTTTAATATTATAACATTTTAGTGGTGATTTATTAATAGATTTAGAATAATGACGTTATTTAGGAAGATGAGCACAATTGTTTGTTATAAATTGGCAATATTAATTTTAATTTGTAATGATAATAATCAAATACTTCCATGATTTTAAATTAATTATATATATTTAAATTAATAAATATTTATTAAATATATATTTAAATTAATATTATATTAAAAATCATAAACATAATCATAATGAAAATTAATTTTCATTAAAAAGAAAAGAAAACACCACATGTTTGCTGTTTTTATGTCGTTCACGTAAGAAACATTAAAATTAAAACTTTTTAAAAATAATTTAAAAAATATCAACAATATAAAAATATAGTTTTAAATATACTTTTATATTTAAATGTAAAGGAAAAATATTCGTAAGTTTATTAAAAACAATTATAGTTTATTTCAAAATTGTCGTATACTTCCAATTAAAGATTGAATTTATTTTTCATAAAATTTAAAAAAAAACTTCTCAAGTCAAACGTGTTTCTTCAAGAAAACAGCTACAAGAGTATCTTCATTCCAATTACTAGTATTGATCATGCCGTCTGGTCACGTACCAAAAACAACTTTCATCTCGAGTGCTTTCGCTCTCATTCAATTGATCTTTAAATGCTTTGTGCAGATATTATTTCACTTTTAGTGCATCCGGGATAAATGACACAAAACCAATAGCACAATACCAGGTTTTTTTTTTTTTTTCGAAATGATAATCAAGAAATGTATTTAAACGCAAGCTTAAATTTTACTTTTTTTGAGTACGCATTTTATATGAAAAATCAAGCAAATTCATACAAATTTAGTAGCTTGGTTGAAAAAACCGTCACTCTAACATTCGAAGCGTGGACGGTTTGATATTAGTCTCCGTCAAAGAATGTCATGCTGAGAGTGTCCATAAAGGTTGAAAGATATTTGAAGTTAAATGCCCTTACATTTATGTATTGTGCAAAGAAGTGTAGCAACTTTGAAATAGATTTTACATCTAAATCGATTTTAAAAATTACAAAACGGTTATCTGTGGTGCATTTAGTTATTCCTTCATCTGAAATAAAAATTCCGATATGTATATAGATATATATACAAACTGAATGATGCACTTCAAAAAGTTTGATCATTTGCTAAAAGATTTAACAGCTTGAATGAGATACACTGCCACATCCACCATATTCTTCAGATCCGGTGTCTTCAGATTATTATCTGTTCCGGTCATTGGAAACTTTTTTAAATGATAAAACTTTTCCTTCAAATGAAGAGGTCAAAAATCACCTGAAAAAGTTTTTTTTTTCCAGCAAAGACCAAACATTTTATGAACGTGGTCTCATACTACAAGCAGAAATGTGGCAAAAGATGTTGGACCAAAATGGCTGGTGTATAATTTCATAAAATATGTATTCATTATACAAAAATTGTTTTTCATTTTCCCCAAAATAACGAAATTACTTCCCGATATATACATCTGTTTCCGATATACTTTCCGATATTTTTAACTTCTCTGAATCAAATTAATTTCTTATTGAATAATAGTTGTTCTTTGAAATGTAAAACATTTTAGTTTGTTGAAATCACGCATATTTTAATTCCTGCTGTTAAAAATAAATATTAAAAACAATGACAGCTAAAAATGTAATTTACAATCTTATAACTTAGTTTCATAAGATTTTAGAAAATAAGTTTTTTAGATGTTAATTTTGCAATATATATATATATATATAGATATATATACACAATTTTGGTCGTCAATTCTATAAATTTTTGAGAGCTTTTGGTTTTAAACTCTAAATAATTGCACTCACTAAAATTGGCACATAGTTTTATATTTAACTGTAAATTACATCACTTGAAATTTATTTTGATTTTGCCATCTATGAGGTGTTTTGATTAGCGAAATTTTTAGAAATATGGAAGAGAATGGTAAATGATGTTGAACAAGATTATAAAAATACTTAAATAATAAGAAAGAAAAATTGCTATCAAGTATTATTAGGGGAAAAAACTAATTTGGTAATAAAAGTACAAATTTACTTTACTACTATCGTTAATAATTATGATGGAAAAAAAATAATTTTCTTGTTACAAAATGTGGCTATTTCAAAGAAAATTTGCCAAAAATCACGTAAATTTTTTAACGTACTTTGTAATACATCTACTTTACTTACTTTCTAATTCGATTTTAAAAAAATTAAAATTAGCAACACATTATATTTAAAATGAATTTTTTTTTCAGAGAAACATATTTTATTTTAAGTTTATAAATTAGTGAGTAAATAGGTAAAACTATAAGCGTTGTTTCCAAACTCAACCTCCAAATAAAAATTATATTACGTTCTAAATTAGTAAAAATATTAGAAAATGGTTCGCAGCCTCAACTAGTGTTAAGATAAATGTCGTTAGGAGAGTAAGAAATAAAAGTTTAAAAATAAATTGCAAGTTTGAAGAATGAAATGTAGGCTTTTACGTCTTTGGAAGTTAGATGTTTTAAAAGTCAAGTTTTCATGACTTTGCGCTTATTGCTCGCAGGCAATTTTTTACACATAACTTGAAAGTTTACAGAGTTGTTTTTTTCGATTCGAAGCAATATTATATTTAGAAGTTTTTTCTTGAATTCTGCCTATATTGTCATTGTTTTGTATTTAACAATTAAACCAGCTGATTAATAGTGAAGGTGAAATTTTCAAAGATAACAACTGTGTAAAAGAAGATATAACCTCACAAATCGTAAAGGAAATTATCTTATAATCAGACTTGCTTTTCTGTCTGCCCTATTGCAATACATCAATAGAAGATGGTTTATTACCTAAAAAAATATTTTAATTTAAAAAAATTATGCTAATTTATTGCCATTTCGATAAACGAAAATTATATATATATATATATTAGACAGAACTAGAACTTGGAAAAAAATAAAACTAGTATGACAAAATTTTAAAATCACTGAGAATAAAACAATATACAATACAAAGCAAAGGGGCTATGTCTTCATCAGGAGGGAGATGTTCAAAAATTAAAGTAAAAAAGCATATCAAAAAAAGTATAAACAAACCCATAGTAACAGATATAATCTCAAAATACCAGTATTGAAAATCATAAACGATTTAAATATTAAAATAAAGATAAAGTTGAAACTAATTTATACTGGAATATTTCTCTTATTTGGAATATGCGCTGGTTAGATTTCTTGTAATATATACTTTTTGTATTGTATTTATTGCTTTAAAATGTATTTACTGCTTTGTATATACATATATATACACTACTGGCTATTAAAATTGCTACACCAAGAAGGCGACATGCTACAGACATGAAATTTATACGAAAAGAAGAAGGTCTGTGATATGCAAATGATTAGCTTTTCAGCGCATTCAGACAAAGCAGGCGCCAGTAGCGACACCTACATTGTGTTTAAATGAGGAAATTGTTCAGCCGTTTCCTCATACACAAATTGCATTTGAACGTTGTTGCCTGGTGAAAAGTTGTTATGATGCCTCGTGTAAGAAAGAGAAATGCGTACCAGCACGTTTCTGACTTTGATAAAGGTCGAATTGTCGCGTACAGGGATTGCAGTTTATCTTATCGCTGTATTGCTGCTCGCGTCTGTCGAGATCCAATGACTGTTAGCAGAATATGGAATCGATGGGTTTAGGACGGTAATACGGAATGCCATGCAGGATCTCAACGGCCACCTATCACTAGCAGCCGAGAAGACAGGCATATTATCCGCATGGCCGTAATGGATCGTGCAACCGCGTCACGAGCCGTGAGTCAAGAAACGGGGTCGTTTGGAAGACAACAAGTGTCTGCACGAACAGTTCGACGGCGTTTGCAGCATGGACTCTCAGCTCGGAGACCATGGCTGCGACTTCCCTTGACGCTGCCTCATAGACAAGAGCGCCTTCAATGGTGTGATCAACGACGAACCTGGGAGCACGAATGGCAATACGTCATCTTTTCAGATGAATCCAGGTTCTGTGTACAGCATTATGATGGTCGCATTTGTGTTTGGCGGCATCGTGGTGAACGCACACTGGCAGCGTGCATTCGTCATCGTCATACTGGCCCATCACCTGGCGTGATGGTATGGGGTGCCATTGGATACACGTCTCGGTCACCTCTTGTTCGCATCGACGGTGCTTTGAAGAGTGGCACGTCACATTTCTGGTGTGTTACGATCCGTGACTCTACCCTTTATTTGAGCCCTGCGAAAGCCTACGATTCAGCAGGATAATGCCCGACCGCATGTTGCCGGTATTGTACGGACCTTCCTTGATACGGAACATGTTCGGCTGTTGCCCTGGCCAGCACGTTCTCCAGATCTTTTTCCAATAGAAAACGTCTGGTCAATGGTTGCCGAGGTCAATGGTTTGGCTCGTCACCAAACGCCAGTCACTACGGTTGATGAACTGTGGCATCGTGTTGAAGATGCATGGGCATCTGTACCAGTACATGCAATCCAATCTCTGTTTGACTCAATGCCCAGGCGTATAACTGCTGTTATTACTGGCAGAGGTGGTTGTTCTGGGTACTGATTTCTCAGGATCTATCCAGCCAAAGTTTTTGAAAATTTCATCACTTGTTATTTCTAGTATAATATATTTGTCGAATAAATATCATTTTGTTATCTGCATTTCTTCCAGGTGTAGCAATTTTAATGGCCAGTATTGTATATCTATCTATCTATATATATATATATATATATATATATATATATATATATATATATTTGAACACTCTTGATTTATTATCTGCATTTTTAGTAAACTAATTTTTTCATATTTGGAAAAAGTTAAAAATCGAAGAATTAGATTTCAGCTGGAAATATATTATTGTATCAAATATTGGAAATATTAGAGAAAAGAAGAGATATGAAATTGATAAAGGAAAAACTTTTTTTTTCAGTTACAGAAAAGTTGATACTTTTTTCGTTAATTTAAAAAAGCTTCTAGAGAAATATGAAATTTGTGAGAAAAACATTTTTATTCAAAGTTTCTGTTAAAAACATTTAGGTAATTTTTAACAAAAGCTTTAAATGAAAAGTTTTTCTCAAATATATTTTAAAAAATTTAAAAGTGAAAAGCTAAATATCAGAATAATTTTAATTAAAATTCACTAAAGATATTTGTATAAAAAAAAGCAGGAATATAAATATCTTTTTGAATGATAAATTTCACTGTATTTTACTTTAGAAAAATTGTCGATTTCCTAATTTTATTATCTCGTAATAAAATTGAGTAATTCCAGCTATTAATGATGTCACGAATAAGAAGCAAATACTGCTTTTGCAGCATATAAACAATATGAAGAAAAAGCCATGGCAATAAAATAATAAACATAATAAAATAAATACAAGATATTTTAGAGCTTTAATCGCAATTAATAAATTTAAGGTGGTTCATAAGAAATAAATTTAATTTTAAAAAATAGTACATTTTCTCGATAAAAACAGTGTGTTGAAATATAGATATATGATATTTTTCAGCATATAATGAAGAAAACTGATATTTCAAAATAAATAAAATTCATAAATAAAAAAATAACTGTAAAAATAATTTTATGACTTCGGTTCTTAACGGCCATAAAATTAGATTTTGTGCTTTAGAAAATATTTCATAACGTATTTAATGAACTGAAATTTATTTTCTATTTTATGTGGGAAATAAAAATATATCTTAGCTTTTAATTGATGCTCCTAATGTCTTGTTGTTATTAGCTTCTTAAAAAAATCTAAAATACATTTACCATTTATTTGAAAATAAAGACGTTAAAATTACATTTAAAGGCATGCAGATGCTTTAAGGTATTATATATTCACAGTTAAAATCCTAAACTAGTTATTAAAACTGAATCTATATTGTTATTCTATTTTGTCTAAAAAATGAACATAAGAGTTTCTTACTTCAATAGTTTTATTCATCTATACTAAAGTACATAGAAATAAATTTTCAATGAATGGTAAACCAAATTTTCAAGGAATGGTAAGCCATTCATTGAAAATTTGTCAATCTCATTATTAAAGTAATAAAAGAGCAATCTTGGGAAACATTACTCTTAAAGAATATGTAAGAAAATGTTTTCTTTTGTTGGTAAAATATTTTTTTTATTTTTATCATACAAATGGTAAATGCAAGCCGTGTGTGCAATTAATAAGAGAAGGATTCTAACAACGTAAGATTTCTATTTGTACTTAAGAGTTTGAAAAATGTGTATTTTGTGAAGATGCTTGTTATTTCCAATAAATGATTGCTAGAATTATGTAAGGAAATGAATAGTATTGGGGAAAACGTATTTTCTTAAATTTTGTCCAGTTAATGAGACATTTTTGGCATTTGCTTCAATATATAGCTTTTTATTTTACTTTGCAATGTATATTTGCAGAATTCTATCAATCACGAATTTAAAGACATATGTATTTTTTACAAGTCAAGAATAATAAAGCGTGTGTTTTTCAACGATTTTAAATAAAGTGTTAAAATACAAAAGTAATATTTCATATTGTTTTACTCTTGCAATCATGCTAAACAGTCTTTTATCAGTAAGCATTTAAAGCTTTTTCTGATATAGTTAACAGCTTCAACATAAGTTCTAATTAAGAATAATAAAAAAAAATGAATTATTTCAATAAATACTGAAGTAGTTCATGCTTTTGTTATTCTAAAAAGTATATCATTTCTAGAGTAAAATCAAGGATAAAAATATTTAACAATAAATAATAAAATAATATTTATTATAATAATAAAACAATTATTAGAAAATAAAATTAAATAAGAAATAAAGTAATGTATTAAAAAAAACATTATTTGCAAATGTAAAAATACTCAAAATTTGATAGAAAAAATGTCACTAATTATTGTATAGAATATTGTAATTATTTAAATGACAAAAATCGAAGTAAAAAAATTAAAATGTTCTTAAAAATTTGAGAATATTTTATTTCTACAATATTTCTTTGGGCTTAAACTAATTTGCATATTATAGTACATCAAAAGGCTTTCATGAATTTTATAATATATTATTAACCAACTGAAGGAGAAAATGCTGTAAAATCAAACAATGTGACAGTAATATCCAGAAAAATTATCTTCTAATCATTTAAACATTGCTACTGAATTTGCTCCTATCACAAGATTTTACAAATGCATTGATGCAATCACTCTAATAAAGTAGTGTTTTTATTATTTTCAAATTTCTAAATATTCTACGGAAAACTTTAATTACTGTTCAATAATTTTTTAAATATCAATTCATCATTTTTTGCATTTTATTACCGTTGTCAATAAAAAAATTTAATTTCTAAAGCATACATTCAAACCTCATATAAAAATAGCTGATCACAACAAGTATGAATAAGCCAAATATGGATTCAATCAGCTCAAAAACAATATAAGTAATTATCGTTAGAAATTTGTGGATGATCAACTTTTTAAGGCACCGATATTTCTAGACAAACGTCTAGATTAAAAATTGCAAAATACTTTTCAGCTGATATTGTAATTAGGCTTATATACATTACGGGACAAGAAAATGAATAATTGTAATACATGATAAGACATATAATTCGGATTAATAAACAAGTTTTCATGTTTTTTTTATTCTATGTTTTTTATATTAATTATTTGTTTATTTTTTTCAAATTGACTCTAAAATAAGCTTATTTTCAGAAATTTGGCAACTGTGAATCGATGTGGTTTTACCTTTATCATAATCTCAGTAGGTATTCCACTTTAGAATATTATATGGTTTATTTAATTTTTAACCTGTAAAACGCAATTTTTTTCATATAAATGTGTTCCAGATATATTTCAAAACTTCAGTGTCTAAGTTTGTTAACAGTAAGCTTACGCGTTACTGATGTTCTATTTCCTACAAGTTCAATTACTTTCAACACAAACGATGCACTTCGAACAAATTGAAGCGTTAATCGCTTGCAAACCTTCCCCCTTTAATTCTTCTACAGTTCTTAGGGAAATTCCCTTTGACAAAACTGTGCATAACGATAAATTATTTATTTCTAGAGATTTAAATAATGTCTTCTGGAAAATCAAAGCAATTAGTGAACTGAAAGTAAACTTCTTTCAATATTTAAACGCATTGGAAATAGTTTGTTCATTCATACCTTATATATATATATATTGTACCGAGCTTCGGGGTTCGTGTGGATTGAGAGTTGAAGAAAGCAACTACTCGATGAACACAAGACTTTTATTCGCAAAAATTCCACTAGAAATACCAGCTGTAATAATCACAATTATACAGATACAATTCGTCAGATACGATAAGCAACAGCTTCCAATCACAGGTCTCAAATACCTGAGGAAGAGAACAGCTTCTCTAAACTAGCAGTCACGACTAATCGTCTTCACAAAACTAACTGTGTATACAAAACTCTAACTAACTATGTTGGGCTGCGGTATTTATACCTGACTTGGCGGGGAAATCTACTAATTTCGCCAAGGTTCTGGAAGCTTCTAGGCTATCTCGCTAAATATTTGTCCTAGAGCTTAGGTGATGGATGTTTCGAGAAATATCCATTTCTCGCCAAGTCGCCAACAATGTCACCAACTCGCCAAGTTTTCTCGCCAAATCGTTAGAAAACCCGCTTTTAGCGTATAACACGTCTAAATACCGCATTTTTGCCCAAAATGTGAGCATTTCCGATCTGTCTGAGATATTTTAAGACATATACAATAATTATTTATAAATTTGTAACTATATATATATATATATATATATATATATATATATATATATATATATAAAAGAATGAAAGTTGAAAAATGCAATTTGACTTAGAATAGAAATAATATATATTACCTAAGGGGCAGAATATTAATAGAATTACCTGACTGCCATTTCTTTGTTATTTTAATATGTTAGCATAATTGCTATATGTGAAACTGTGTGTTTCAAACACTTAATGTTTCAATTTTTATATATATTTTTTTTAACAGGTGTGGTATTGAAAAGTCATTTAACAATTAAATATAATGATGGTTACATTACTCAAATATATTAAACTATATCAAACTAAATGTTTTCGCTAAAAATGATTATTTTATGTAATGATGAAAATTTATATTCATTTCTTTCATTGCGTTCTTTTCATTTATTTTAATTATCATTATCTTCTATGCAATATAATGCTTCATTTTTACTTTTGGATTATTCAAAATGCAATATAAAAGGAAAAGGTGCAATGATTTTATAAAAGGACAAACAGTCGAAGCATGTCGGCTTAAGGACCTAGGGTTTCTGTGAAAAATACGTACCTAACTTTACGGAAAAAGTGTAATTTTGAAAAATAATAATATTTAACTACCTTTTTAACCATATTCACTATTAATTAGTTCTGCTAACAACGTTGTTGAGCACCATTAAACGAGATAATAGATAAATCAAATAAAAAGAACCAAATAATGTATGGAGCTCTTTAAAATTCCCTTTAATTACGAAGCTATTCAGTATTGAAATCGCAACTTTTTCATTCGTGTTCCGATGCATTTTTGATTGGCGGCATATTGGAAAAACTGAAAACATTTCTGAAGAAAGCAAACATCACACCTTTCAAAAATTGAAAAAAATATATCATATTATTTCTTTTTTAACTTACACTTTAAAAATTGGTACACGATGCTGTAAATATTTTTTTCTTTATCCCCTAATGATTACGCATAGATGACAATTTTAAAGGAAAGGAAAGAATCACATTTCCTCTATTTTTAAAAGCAAACAAAGTTTTCAAACGGAGTGTATTGTTGAATAAGCAAATAAAAAAACACTACAGCGAATTTAAATCGTCATCAATTATGGCTTAAATTAGTTAAAAACTAACCAAAATTACAAAATAAAGCAAAGATTATACTTTAATTATCCAAAAGCCAAAATCTGGACACATGTTTTATTTTATTCCGGGCTATTTTTCAATTCATCCTCGGACAAAAGTCCTCAAATTAAGAGAATTAGGATTTTATGTTCATGCATTAAATTACAAAAGCCTCCCACTAAGCAAATAACCTTGCTTGACAATAATGCATCAGTGACTAAATCTGGAATTACTTTTCAAGAGATAAATAATCTCGGAGATTTACACAAACTGCCAAGCAATTTTATGGTAAGATGAACAAAGTCTCTGTCTCTAAATGTCGAAAGTCACGAGTTACGGAATTAAATCTAGAACCACTTTCTATTATTGAATATATTTAGTTTCATGTAATCCTTATTTTCTTTCAACATATAAATGGCATCACCTTATCGATTCCTTCCCATAAAAGTAGGCACATAAAATAAATTGTTATAAATCTAGTTCCATCGATTTAAACAAGAATATTTTAGAATTTGCAGTCAATGTTTACCTTATTTATTGAATAATAATTATATATATTCTATAGGATTTTATCAAAAAATATTATGAATGAGAATACTTTGCTATATTCTAAACCATTTTATGGAATTTAATCTAAGGAAACTATGTTTGCGGTATTGATGTAAAAAAAAATAAATGAAGCTGGCTTATGTATACTCTTGTCTTAAAATAATGATAAGCTCTGCAGCATTGTAATTACCATAAAGAAAAACAAAAGTAAAGGCATATCATTAGCAATGTCATTTGCATAAGGAAAAAATATCAAATTTTGAAAAACCTGTATTTTGTTGGTTAGCCAGTTAATTTTTTTGCCGTTCATTGATTACTTTACCATATCTTATATAAAGAAAGGCTAGAATACGTGTCTTATACATTACACCATCACAAGTTTTCATTGTGAAGTGATTCTATATCAATATAATATTTCTCAGAAGGCGAAATTGATGCTCGAGATCTTACATTAATTCTTCGTTTTCCTGTAACTACAATAACTTGTGCTCTTTTGGTGACAATTACTTCTGCATTTTTATAAATTTCTATAAAGAATACCCTTTATCACTTTCAAGAGTTCCTTGAAGGGCAACGCTATTCTAACGTTTTCGGAAATCATCATTATTAAAAAGATGGAATTAAACGCAATTTGGAGAGATCCACCTACCCACTCTTTGTACTTTGGGGAAAAACCTCGTTGGTGGCACCAGATCAGTATACTCAAGATACAGCAGTCTGCTCTTTCACGTTTTTTGAGTGGCCACATTAGGTCCCTTTCTTTTCAGCAGGGCCAGAAAGTCTTTCTGGAGTATTACTGGTGCAAGGCTGATCAGGCCTCCCCGAGACATATTCTTGACTGTCTGAATTTTACTGTAAACGAGGTTTTGGAGAATCCTATTTTATTTTTGGACTTTTCAATGATATTTGGTTTTAGGGAGATGGTATAGCTTAGCTACACCATCTGGGATATGAAACAATCACACTTTATAGAATAAATGCATACTTTAAACTACATGATTTTCATCCTTTAAGATTATTAAAAGAAAATTGTAAAATTTCCTCATAGTTAACTATTTTCTGCTTAACATGCATATTGACGCTGAAAATATTAAGATAAATGAAAGAAACAAAATTATGAATTATGTGCATTTTCTCAAAAAAATATACACTATGATGCATATAAGTATTTTCTCGAATTTATTCTTTTATCAGATTTAAACTGTTTTAAATAACATTTTTTATCGAATTTATTCCAATTACCTTTAAATTGTATTTGAAAAGGCTTGCTTAAGAGAAATAATTTGAAATTACCTTTGAAATAAAGGAAAATGAGGAATGCATATAAAGATCACTCACGTTTTAATGATATTTCTTCTTAATGTGTCTACACCGTTTAAAAATGCGCAAAATGATTTTTTATTCATTTTGCGGACTGTCATGACATCCAAAATGATGTCAGACAATCTGTAATTATTAGAGATTAATCACAAGAAATAAACATTTATTTAAATTCACACTAGAGAGTCTTAGCTCACTTATCATTAATCACAGATATCGCCGATACAAAGTGTATTAGAGCATGTCTAAAAAAATATAAAATTTGCTGCTATCGGATGTATGACGTTCTGTGTCACAATTTTTAAATGATTTCTATCTTCTGCGTTTTTCGTCTTCTGACATGGAGCATACACATGCCCAATTACAACTATGACATGGCTTAGTAATAGTATAACGCTTTTCGGAATCAAAAGTTACGGCTTCGATCCCAGGTACTGTTGAACAATGGAAGATGTATTCTGGCTCCTGTTTATATTGTATGCGCGTCTTTCAGCAAGGGTAATTGGGAAAATGAGAGATTTCAGGAGTTCCGACGAGTCACTTCAACTCATATATTCCTTAAAATATTCCTTAAAAATTCTCCTGGAAAACAATTTATGCCATGGATATTAAAATGCTTCAAAATACCCAGCTCATTTGATGATCCACAACACAGTGTCATTGTAAGGATTTTTTATACTTACTTTCAACTTACTTTCACATGTTATTTTATTCGCTATAATCATTCTGTCGCATAAATGTTTTAGATATTCTGCCAGTTTTATCTTACTTCTTGGCCGAATTTTCTTAAGTGTTTTAATGAGTTTTAGTGGCTAAATGTTGTTTTAACTTAAAGTCATAGCAGTGTTTGAGCTTCTTGAAACTATCACGTTCATTACATAATTTTTTTTGTCTTTTCTTATAAATTTCCTACTTGTACGATATTTAATGTATTTTTATCATATAGAAATAAAAAGTAATTTTTTTTTCAAGAATATTGTTTTAAATATATTAAATAAATTTAAATATATTAAATAAAATTAAATATATTAAATAAATTTTAGTGACATCGTGCTCAGATATTGCATATAATTTGTTTAACGTAACAATTAGTATTTCTAACGTTAGGAAGTAAGGTGGTATAAAAATAACAAAAGAATAGTTATCTACAACCCATTAGCAAAATACTCATAACATAAATTACATAAGATTCAGCGTCATTTTATTTCAATACTTAAAATAATTCAGTTACACAGTCCAATCACATTAATGTGGTCACTTTACCTTCCACGTCCACGTTAAATAATTAATTACCAAAGGCAAGTTATAGGACAGTGCAATTGAGCGTGTATAAAGGGTATGTGAGGGCTTCCGAAAACATTGCAGTTGTTGGTGTATCGCAAAAACGGAAATATATATCCAATATCCAAAAGGGCATAATCATTGACTTTCGGAACAAGGGTGGAAACATTTTCGAAATGGCGGACTAAGTGAACAATTTATGGTCTGACGTGTTACCGTGCATACCAATAGCAAAACTGGACTGTCCAAAATCAGCAACGCACCCCAGGCTTAAGATGACAGAAGTATGATGACTTTGGAGATGCGTTCGAGCCTTCGAATAGACTTGCTATCGTTGAGCAACTGACCAACCAAAAGGAGTTACCAACAGAATCTCCCAAACAACTTTTTATTCAGCGAATTTTATGAAGTCTAGGTCTTTAAACCAGACGCCTGCTTCATACACTTAAGCTAACTGCTGTTCATGGGAGACGACGGCTGGATTTTGCACGCGAGTACCATAGGTAGACGCCCACTTAGTGGCGACAAGTGTCATTTTCCGATGAATCAGGTACTATGCTCCATCGAACAGATGGATTATGGCGTATACGAAGTGAAACTTCTGAAAATGAACACCTTGCAACTATTGCAGAAACTTTCCAGGCTGAAGGAGGGAGCATTAGAGGATAGGGTCTGGGGAATATTTTCCTGGTATTCTCGAAATTCACTCATCACTGTGGAAGACATGGTGAATCAATATAATAATGCATCTGTCTTTGTGGACAATGTCCACACCAATTTGAGCATTGTTTTTCTTCAGGGTGATAAAATTTACTAACAGGAATGAGATGTCATACATCTGGCAATAAATGTGTGTGGTTCGAAGAGCACCAGAATGAATTTACCGTTCTGCCCTGGCCAGCAAACTCACATGACTTAAAGCCAATCAAAAATCCGCGTAACCCTCTAGATCGGTTTGTTCGTGGCATGGATTCTCCTCCACCTAATCAAGCGCAGTCAATCTCAACAGTGGAATTGGCAAGGATCAACACCCCAATGAAAACCTTCTAGAGTGTAAGTGACTCTGTTCCTGTCCGCCTTGTACAGTGTGGTCGTGAAGAAAAGATGAGAGGAGGAAGTGTGAGGGCTGGCTACCCTCTCTCACTGAGGCCTCTTTGGATATACTTTGATAGCTTTCCGCCGAGTTTTTCGGCATTTTAAGGGAATTTCTATTTATTTTATGGAAAGCTCAAAACAGTTATCGTCTTCTGGCCGGCAACCAGATATGCTTAATAATTACTATTTTCCGACTATTCCGCAAAATGGCGGATTTTTATACGGAAAGGGACACAGACCTTTTCGGCTAATTTTGAGAAATAGTCATGGCGAATATTTTGAGCATATGAGGGATGTAAAAACTGTCCTATGAAAGGGAATTGTAGTTCGCTACCTTTTCCGGCCTGCAGATTCGTGATATGTGGGTTTTTAAAAGGTAGCCAAGAAGGACTGTGGCAATGAATGTGTCTAACACATAAAATTAAAGTATGAAAGTGGCAAAAAGTGTGTAGTCTTTTTTTTTATCCTAATCTTTAAGGCAATGAATGTGGGATCTATTGCGGCAATCCACCGCTTTAGTGACGAAGTGAAAACTTGTTTTTTTTATGAAATTATTATAAAGGAATTGGTGTGTAAATGGTGCGTATTAGTGTAATGAGACAAGGGTCAATACACCGCACAAAAATGAAATATAAGATTGAGGAAGGCGTCCAACTGTCAATGCAAAAATGGAAGTGGAGCGTGTGGTCTGGTTTAAATTCCAAAGTGGGAAAGTACCAGCCTTGGGATAACAGGGTTAGTGCCCTGCCCTTGGTCAGTGGAAATTCTGCTGACCGCCGCGACATGGAAATTAGTAGCTGCGCGGTGAAGACGCGACTGTTTTTGGTCGTGCTTATGAGAAACGACCCCGCAATGCTGTGCGGTTAGAAGAGCGGGTGAAAGGGAGGTGAGAGGCCTTCGAGAAATCCTCCCCTTTCCGATTTTGATTGTGTATGCAGTCCGATGGATTGAGGGACCGTAGGATTGAGCCCCTACGCTGGTCCGATCTCTTGGAAGCCTGTGATTCACGGCATGTTGGAGTAGGGCGGACTACATACTGGAAGCCTTGCGGGTTACCCTTGACTGCAGCGTGGAAAGGGTGGCGGATCCGTGTCGGGGACGGCCCAGGCGGTCAAACTGGAAGAAACCAATTAAGTTTGGTAGCTGAGCCGAACAAAGCTCAAATTCTCTTTATTTTATGGTTACATTAGTTATATATTATAATTAAAGCGTGAATCATGAATAGCAAAAGTCCTAAAAAGTGTGCAAAAATTGCGAAAAAACGCACTTTTCAGTGCGACTTGATTAAACTATGTCGACGCTATAACGTCGATACCAGTGTCGTTGAGGCACTGGTTGAACATCTAGCTATGGCTAGAGGGGAGGCCCCCCCCCCTAAAAAGAGCACGGATGCGAAACCAGCAATGGTTTCAGTAGAGACTCAAACAGAGCTGGAAAAGGCCTGTATTGAGGAGAAAGGTGTTCAAGCTAAAGAAAGCTGGACAAAGGTTTCTCGTAAGAGAAACAAATCGAAAAAGGCTGAGACTCAAAAGAGTCCCAACAAAAGTCAAAAGGCAGGAGTGACTCCTGCAGTCAAGCCGGCTTTGACAGGCAGCACCGGAAAGGGCCCGATCAGGTCCTACGCGGATGCAGCCAAGAGCAAGGGGAAAAAGAGGGCTCCGACGAATGCCCTCTTAGTGTACCCAAAGCCGGGTACGGATTTAACCTCTGACGGGGTTAAAAACGAACTGAAAAAGGCCATCGACCCAAGAAAGCTGGGCGTGGCAGTACAAGGACTAAAACCCCTTAATAATAATGGGGTCGCGATAGAGTTGAAAAACTCAGAAGATCGCAATAAAATGACTAACAAAATTAACGAAGTTCTAGGCGAAAAAGTTGAAGCTAGGGAGCCTGCACGGAGACTCCCTAGAGTAATGATATATGATCTGCCGGGTGAGGACGGCGAGAAAGAGGTCCTGGAAGGACTGAGGGACCAAAACGAGATCCCTGAGGGCCACATGAAAGTGGTCTTCAAACTAAAAGGAAAGGGGTCTGATAAGCATTGGGTGCTGGAAACGGCGCCCGAGGTATTTAGAGCCTTCATCAAGAAGGGTAAAGTCAGCTGCGGCTGGCAAAAGCACAGGGTCAAGGAATTCCTTGAGCCGACGAGGTGCTTTAAGTGCTGTAGGTTTGGCCACCTACAGTCTAAATGCCCCGAGAAGGCACAAACCTGCACTGTCTGCGCAGGAGAGCACACTTTTAAAGAGTGCCCCAAAAAAGAAGTTCGCTGTGCAAACTGTGATAGAGCGAACAAGCAATTTAAATTAAAGTTGGGTTGCGGACATAAGGCGGTAGATCTCCGCTGCCCGCAATACAAGAGGGAATGTGAGAGAATCCGTTCCCGTACAAATTATGGTTGAAGCGACCAACAGCTTAGAGTATGGTATTTTGCAGATTAATCTCGCAAGATCGAGGGCGGCCACTCTGGAGATATTAAAGGAGTCGGAAATGGGTTCGTCCGAAATCCTTCTCCTGCAAGAGCCGTATTTGGTGACGGCGAGATTGCAGTCTTTCCACAGACATGTTCGGTGACTCACATCGCCGACAGAATGGCTGCGGTTGTCGTTAACAACACCAAACTCAGCGTCTGGACCAGACATGTGGATACTCATATCGTAGCGGTAGAGATCAAGGATCTGCGCCAATCGCTACTGGTAGTATCAGTCTATGTTCCTCCAAGAGCAGACATTGGTGGCTATTTAGAGACCCTCGAAAAGATCACACGGTTCCACACGAGGGTACTCATAGGAGGTGACTTTAACACGAGGCATCAAATGTGGGATCCCGAGTGCCCGTCTAGAGTGGGGACGAAACGAGGGGAAGCCCTTGTGGAGTTTCTCATTCGAAACGACCTCGTTTTATTAAATGATGCGACCTCCAGGCCGACCTTTGAAACTGTGAACGGGAGGAGCTGGATTGACCTGTCGGTGACGACGGGTGCTCTACAGTCGTCCTTCTCGTCGTGGAAAGTGGTTGAAAATTGCTTAAGTGATCATAACTACATCTCCTTCAGGCTAGCACCTAGTCTTTTGCAGAACATGGTAAATACAGACTAGGTAAATATCGCCTTCAGAGGTTGGGTGCAGACTTTAATAAAAAAGCACCCGATCTCAATGATAAGATCATAAGAGCTAAAGAGGGCAAAGTCCTAGACGAGGTAGTGGAAAACATTACCCAGGTGCTACAGGAGATCTGCGAAAGAAGGCTTCGGCCTCGCACTAGCACGACCGCTAGAAAGCAGGTTCCATGGTGGGATGACGAGCTAACTATGCTACGGAGTAAAACACGAGCGTTGAGGAGGCGGTTTCAGAAATGTTCCGACTCCGATGAGCGCAAGGCCAGAAAAACGCTGTATAATAGATCTGCGGCCCAGTATAAACGACTTATACTTTCGAAAAAAGAGTCGAACTGGGATAAATTCTGCCAAAAGCAAATGAGATCAAATGTGTGGTCTCTGCCATACAAAATAGCGGTTGGTAAGGCTGTCAAAAGCACACCAATGAGTAGCGTCAAATTGCCTGACGGGACTCTGAGCAATAGCGAGGAGGAAACCGTGAAAACGATTGTAGCTGGTTTATTCCCTGTGGATGAATCGGACCAAGAGAATGTTGAGCAAAAAGGCATGAGGAGTATAGCGGACTCCTATTGCGGTGGATGTGACGATCGACCATTTACAAAAGTGGAGATTAAATCGGTAGTCAAATCTATGGCAAAGAAAAAGGCCCCGGGACCCGACAGTATCCCGGTCGAGGTGGTGCAAACTATTTTCGAGTGTAATCCCGGAATATTTGTGCTCCTCTTTAACAAATGCCTATTTCTAAAGCATTTCCCAAGATCTTGGAAACATGCCAAGTTGGTCCTATTTTTGAAGCAAGGGAAGATCGCGTCTGAGGCGCGATCCTACTGGCCGATTTGTCTACTGTCTAGTTTAGGCAAAGTACTGGACAAACTCCTAACCCAAAGATTATACCACCATCTGGTGAAGTCGCAGGCACTTCACCCAGCCCAACATGGCTTCAGGCCGGGCAGCTCGTGCGACACGGCGCACGTGTGTCTTCACGACACAATCAGGTATTTTCAGGAGACAGGAAAGTACGTCAGCCTTATTTCGCTAGATGTACAGGGTGCTTTTGATAGCGTGTGGAGACCTGGATTAATGTTCCGCCTTGGCCAAGCACGATGTCCACAAAACGTTTATATGCTGGTGAAGTCCTATTTGGAAGACAGAAAGATAATATTCAAAGGCTCGAGAGAAAACTTGATTTTCGAATCCAGCAGAGGAGTACCGCAGGGGTCATGTAGTGGACCACTATTATGGAACATAGTTGCAGACAGCGCTTTGCGACTGGACATGCCGAATGATACGAGGCTTCTAGCCTTCGCTGACGACATGCTGCTGGTCGTAGCTGGTGACTCAAGAGCAAAGCTCGAGAAAAATGCGGAAGTAGCCCTTAATGCACTCAGCAAATGGGGAAAGACTTTTAAGCTGGTTTTCAATCCGAGCAAAATGGGGGCCCTCACGGTCTCCAGAAAGCGGAAATTGAAGAGACCGCCAGTCTTCCGGTGGGACGGAACCTCCATTAAGTCCGTGCAGGAGCTTAAGTTCCTGGGTGTAAAATACGATAGCGCTCTCACATTCAACTCCCATTTAAAGGAGGTGAGACAAAATATTGTGAATGTCACAATGGCACTCCAACGAACGGCTAGGGTTCTCTTCGGGCGTGAGCCTGAATTACTCAAACGCCTATATAGGAGTGGTACCGAAAGAATGGCTCTTTTTGGTGTAGGGGCATGGGGACACAGATTGGACTGTAAGACCTTCTGTGGCCACCTACAGAGTGTTCAAAGACCGGCACTCATGGCATTCACCAGTTGCTACAGGACAGTTTCTACAGCTGCCGTACAAGTGCTAGCGGGCGTCCTACCGCTAGATATAAAAGCAGGCATAGAATATGCAAAGCTAATGGTATTGGTGGAGCGCAGGCCATATATCTTTCACGAGGTAAATCTGCGGCCAGACGATATTGAGCAGAGGGTAGACATTCTGTCACGTCACCCTGCGGAGCGTTGTAGCGTGCCTTTCGATAGCGAAAAGCCAACTGGCGAGGGTCTGGAAATCTTTACTGACGGATCAGGCATTGATGGTAAAATTGGTTTAGGGTTCACCATCTTGTACTTTGGGCATGAGATCGTTACTTATGGTGCTGGACTTGGCGACGAGAATTCTGTCTTCCAGGCGGAAATATCGGCGCTGAGACTGGCGCTAGACACCCAGGCAACAACACTTGTCATATATACAGTGATTCGTTGTCATCCCTTTACTCCCTGGCCGATCCAAATAACCAGAACATCTTGGTAAATAAAGCGAAGGACTCATACCAGGAAGCCATTTGTAAAAGAGAGGTACGCTTACATTACTGCGAGCACATGTAGGCACTTTCGGAAACGAAAGAGCCGATATATTGGCCAAAGAGGCTGTGAATCTTCCAGAGCCAACGCTGGACCTGTCACGTCCAAGGTCGCACCTGATAAAGGTGCTGCATAAAGAAGCACTGCGGGTATGGCAACTGAGATGGGAAAATGAAGAGGTGGGTCGTCAGACCTACAAATTCTTTGAAACTGTTTCTGATAAAAGAGTTTTCGGTAATGCTATCGTTGCCCAAATAGCGACAGGACACGGACGTGTACCGGAATACCTTCATAAACGAGGGTATCCGATTAGCGAGTTATGTCGCTCGTGCAATGTTGTGGGAGATTGTTTCCACTTCGTGCTGACTTGTACCAGGACCTCGGAGGAAAGGAGTAAGCTGGTGTACAAGAGCGAAAGCTTGAGTACCATCCTGGACCGGCGCAACTGGTCTATCTTGAAAAGGATAATGTCCATTGCGTCGGATGACATTCCAATGATGGAATACCAGCGTGCTTCTGACGATGGACCGGTCGAGAGCTAGGATATTGAGGAATAGCATAGGAATTGACGGTTCGTAAAGGAATTTTAAAAACAAATCTTTAACGAGAATGAATGCCATAATAAGTGAGTGGGTGCTGGCGAGACTACTCGCCTCATCAAGGTATGGTTCTGTGGCTCGTCTACCGAGGCAGGTGGCGGCTGTTGGAAGGTAGACTCGAGTTCAAAGCTTCGAGTTGCAAGGTATGAAAATTAGTTATAGAAGCCTCAGCTTCTGGCACTAAGCCTCGCAAACTCGATCCCCTTCTGTCCCTTCTGTAAGAGCCCGCTTTGCGAAAAGTGGTTATTATGGCTTTTGATTGGTGGCCACATTAATGTGACCATCTATAAAAAGCCAGACTGTATATTTACTAATATATGAGTATGATTGGACTGTGTATTGACTTAAATTGATTACATTTATCAAACTGAAGGAAAAAATTACTAAGGAACTATAAATAATATCATACTAAGAAAATATTCTAATACAATATAAATTCGATTGCATTATCACAAAAGATTAAAGAAAAGATTTTCCTTATATCTCGTTAAGTTTGAAAAGTAATGCACCAACTGCCTATTATATAAGTACTTTTTTCTAACTTATGCATAATTTCAAATGAAAACTTCAAAAACTTTAATAGTAGTTTCAAAAATATCAGTATGCATTGTAAAAAAATATCATTTTCTTGTTCAGAAACTTGTTTTAAATATGTTAAATAATGCAAAATTATTTTTGTTCTATTCTTCATATCATATCGGAGCTTGGTGTAAGGAATTCAAAAATCAACATTTCGAAATTGAGCAGCCATGGACCATATGTTTTCGATCGGCGAAATATCAGGAGAGAGCAAGTCGGCTAGGGAAGCAATTGATAGTCTGGCGATTAACGAAAATTCCATATTAAATCTGGCGATTGACTGACAATTGAAGCAGCTGAAGAATTCTAGGACAAAGCGTACCATGTGTCGTCCCGCATTATCCTGTTGAAATATGGCTGTGGCCAATCCCTGAACGTAAAGAAGGACAATTGGCTCCAACACCTCGGAGATGTAGCGATGGCTGTTTAAAGTGCTGGCAATGCGTACTAGAGGAATGCGAAGTAATATCCATTACCACCCCATACCATAATACCCGGTGCAGAACCAATGTGACTGGGCATAACGCAGCTGTTCAGCTTCCTCTCTCAACGATGTCTCCAGACTCGAATGCTACCATTGTGGTGTTGCAGGCGAAAGCTTGACTCGTCAATAAAGACCATTTCATTCCATTCTGCCATCCACATCGCACCATTTTTGGCGGAGACGTCTGTGGCTCTGCTTGAAGGGTAGACGAAGTAATGGTATGAGATTTCATAAAATTAAAAATGGTATTACTATTATATATATGTAATTTCAAAATACATTTTCTGAACTTGAAATAGTTGAAATCTCCAAACATTATATAGCGCTTTGAAGTTGCAGCACAGGCGCACGTGATGTGCGTCTGCTCTGATATTCTTATAATTTTCATATCTTTCTCCTGCTAATGCATGATGTAAATTTCATGTTATTTGCATACTTCCTTCAGGGTGTTTCATTTAAGGTGGCTATCAGTGTATTATAACCTTATTTATATTATCATTTCACATTATTATTATTTGTATATTATTTATCTTTCTTACATTTATTTACACTATAACATGTTCCGCAAATTATTTTTTCATATTTTATACAAGAAAACTGCCTCACTGTATAATAAATGCGTTTTGCAATTCCAAAGAATTTCTAACTGAGGTGAATATTACATTAAAAAAATAATTTTTTTGTGTTAATAAAATAAGTGTTTTTTTAATGTGGCGTGAATTTTAATTTATTTTAAGTGGTAAATTCTATTTTACTTACTTATTTTAGTATGGTTAGCATAGACATCACTTTCGCGAAAGATAGTGTATTTTATTATTTTATATTTATGGTGAATTAACCAATTCATACCCGAGTAAAAACCACCGTATTGACAAAAGTTTCGCAAAATTATTCATTATACATTAATACTATGATTTGTTGGTGCTAATTTCGAGTTTAATAAAATGTTTATTTGTAATAAATCAAGACGTTTTATTTTCTAAAAGAAAAAAAATCGTTATTCTACGATATGCATATCATCTCATTTTGAATACTAAATTTTAGTGGTAGTTATTCTTTTCCTTCAGTTATAAAAGCTAATATGTTTATATTCATTATTTTGAGGAGATAAAATTCGTTTCCATGCGAAGAATCTTCAAATCATCATTTTAAACTAAATTTAATACTACGAATTATCATTTATAAAATTTGACGAAAAAATTCTCTGATAATTCCTTAATTAATTTTTTAATTATATTTGAACAAAAGAGAAAGTAATAGAAAAATTCAGTATTTTAGTTTCTTTTAAAACAGTTTTTAATTATACGAACTTTCATTCTGCGTATAAACATATCACTTAAATATTTTTTTTAAATATGAAGTTAAATTAGGAAGATAATTGTGTGTGGGGTTGAAAGTTAATTAGGCTTTGGAAATAAACAGATTTTCAACAATGTTGTAATAAAAATAGTTTTCAACTCGTATTTCAAAGAGCCATATTTAGAGAAAGTTTATTATTATGATGTTTACATGTAAGATAATAATGCACACAAAGGGAAATATTTTCCAACGAAAAATTAAATATATACCTAGATAAGCCTTATTTTATTTCCCTCTCATGACATCTAATTGCTAAACTAACCATAAGGATCTTAATTAAGATCACATACCCGCTGTTCTTTTCACTGAATAGATTGTGCAAAATGATAATAACCTAATTATGAGTGCTTAATTTGGCTGCAATTTAATTTCCTTAAGTAGCATTTCTTTTTCGTAAAAGACTGAAAACTCTTTACATGGAGCATAATGAAAAGTTAAATATTCAAGAGGACAAAGCACATGTCTTCAAAAAGTCTTGAATTAATGACTTCTTTTCTTTGTGTTCGTAAGTTAATAAATACACGGATTTTAGAAAATAAGAAATGTATTTATAAGTAATAAAAACTCGAAAATATGCTACATAATTTAAAAGAAATCTTGCTTGAACTTTCATTTAAAAATGCTTATAACTAACGTCTGTTGAATATGTGTACTTTAGAATAGCTTATATAATGTGTTTAATTTTCGGGGGGATTGCTAGAACTTAGGAATAGTTTTACTGTTAAATGTAGTTTGTACTAAATGACTGAACATGCTTACTATATTAAAATACCACAGTCCTTCTTACTAACTCTATATTACTTAAAATACAATAGAGTTAGAAAAAAATATATTACTTAAATTCTATTATCAAAAACAGCATACGAGATTGTTTGAATTTTGAGTTTTGAAAGTGAAATAATGTCACATAATCATTTTTATAAATTATTTGATTTTCTGCGTTCCTAAATTGAAATAATGATCAGCACTGCTATCATTTTTATTTTTAACTGGCAGGCATTTGTAAGAATTCGATTATGGTTTTATACAGTAGTGTAGGGACGTAAGAAAATGGAAGTTAAAACAAAACAAACATTTATTACGACATTATACATTATTAAAATAGTTACAAAAAGAAAATACTTAATAATTATCAAATTTTAAACAAGGTAACATAGTACCTGTGCGGTACAAATTATAAACAAAGTCATTTAAGAACCGGATGGTACGACTTCTATTCCTCACATCTCTATACTATCATCTAATTCTATTGGATATTGAATATTTTGTATTGGGCAGTAACACCATCTATTGTCAGTAAAGTTAATATGAGTCTGTTACAACCTCCCCCTTTGACCCCGAAGACGTCCCGACCAGGGGTTAGCAGGAGTTTTCCCGGAATGGTTTTGTTCTTGAACATGAGCTATGGCAAAAGTGGGAGTTTTAGGACAGTTCATTTTTGTTGGCCTACCTCTTCTGCGCGAAGCTATGATAGGGGAAGTTTTCTTTCCTTGAAAAGGAGTCCATGCCGAAGTGTGGTATACTCCTATTGGTATATTTGGAGAAACTGTGTTTGCCACAGAATACGATACAGGAGATTTTTGAGTAACGATGATAAATGGTCCAACGCGGCGAGGCGAAAATTTTGCTGTAACACAACACCAGTACTTTTATTGCTTAAGTTTGGTTTGCTAAACAAAACTAAATCTCCTGATTTAGTTTTGTTTGCCTGTAGGAGCTGGTCTCCTTCTCTGGTCCGCAAAATGCTTGTTTTTATTTTGCTTTTCAATAAAGATCTCTTTGGCTTCAGATGTGAATCTTTCCAGTCTTTTAAGATACGGGGTCATTTCAACGACAAAGTTATCGTTTTTGATGATACAACGAAAGCCGTTGATAACATCATCAAGTGTACAGAGCTCTCATCCAAAATTGAGAAAAGCTGCAGTTTTTCCAGTTGAACTGCACTTTGAAGTGTTCAGTGCGAATCGAATTGCAGGGAGTTTCTCGGACCAGTTATCATGCCGATTTTCAACTAATATGGCAAGACGATGTTTCAAATCACGGTTCTTCCTTTAAACTGGATTTGCTTGAGGATGGTAAACTGGGGTTAAAGATTGATGAGTTTTCATGAGATAACACAGTTACTGCATCACAGTAGAAACAAATTGTGGTCCATTATCGCTGATAATCCTGCGTGGTATTTCGTATCTCATGAAGATTTCTTCTACAATACTGACAGGACACTCGTTTGTTGTTGCATTTTCCAAGACAAATAGCTCGATCCATTTCGCAGTAACATCTTCTATTATAAATATCCATTTTTTCCCATAGCTAACTGGAAGAGGGCCAAACAAATCAATGGATAACGTGTCAAACCTTTGGGATGGTACTACAGCAAACCAGCAAGTTTTTGGTTGGAGGGCTTGTATCGCATACATTCTATACAATCTTTTACATAATTAGTGATGTATTTCCGCATGCCAGCCCAGTAACACCTTCTAGACATTCTATCAAATGTGCCTTCAGCACCACCGTAATGACCTGCGGTGGGATCATCGCGATGAATTTTAAGAATCTGCTCTCTTGCATCTCCTGGAATGACAAGCTAAGCCTCATCAGATCCTGAATCAGTTGCAGATTTGTGTAGAACACCTCTGTTCATCAAAAAACCTTTTCCCGTCCAGTTTCTATATTCTTCAGTCAAGTCGACTGCTTCCAAGGCATTTATTATTTTCTTTAGATGTTCATCTTGAAGTTGACTGTCTCTGATTTGCTTAGGACTTTTAGTAGGAAAATCTACTGAAACAACAGTGGGTTGGTTAACAATCACAGAGCATACCTAGCATGGGTTATCTCCTTGGTGACAGGGAGGGCGAGATAACGTGTCAGCTACCACGTTTCTTTTTCCAGGATATGGAGGTTGAACTCTTGGAGTTGTAGAGCCCAACGAGCAAGTCATCCTGATGGGGACTTTAAAGACATGAGCCATCGTAACGCCTGATGATCCTTGGCAACTGTGACTTCTTGTCCCTCAATATAGCATCTGAGTTTTCCTAAAACGTAAACAATTGCAAGGGTTTCACGCTATGCAGTTGTGTAGTTTCGTTTAGCACTTATTAGAAGTCAGCTTGCATATTAAAAGGGATGTTGATCTTCCAGAGCTTTTCCTTGGAGGAGGAAAGCACCTAAGGCATACCCACTAGCATCAGTGTGCAAGATTTACAGTTTACTCGGGTCACATTGCTTAAGAACCGGTGGTGAATCGATGTCTTTAACTTTTGGAACGAAGCTTTTTCTTGTTTTTTCCAACACCAAGAGGAGGATTTCTTGGTTAGATTACTGAGAGGTCTGGCTATTTCAGAAAAGTTTGGAATGAACCTCCTATACCAAGAACAACTTTGCAGAAATGACTGAACTTGCTTAACAGTTTTGGATTCAGGCATGTCCAAGATAGCAGCAGTTTTGGCAGGATCAACCTCTAGACCTTCAGGAGTAATATAATGCCTATGATATTTAATCTTTGAATATGTAAAATTGCATTTTTCTCGGTTAGCTATCAATTTGAATAACTCAAGTCATTGGAAAGTGTCTCTTAAATTTTCTAAATGTTCCTGAAACGACTCTGATGGTACTATAATGTCATCAAGTTAGGAACGAAGAAAAATGTCTCCAAGACCACTTCGGAATTTGTCTATCAGTCTTTGAAAGGTCGCTGGGGCATTTTTCAATCCAAATGGCATTCGTATGAAACGATGTCCCGAAAGGGCAAATAGTTTTGTCTCTTTCCATAGCAGCCACATTTACCTAGTGATAATCAGTTTTAAGGTCGATGGTCGACATATAACGAATTTGTTTAGCTTCTTGAAATAAGCCATCTATGCGTGGAAGAGGGTAAGAGTCAGTTTTCGTGATAGCATTCAATTTTCTGCATTCAACGCAGAATCTATAAGAACCGTTTGGCTTCGGGATGAGTACAACAGGCGCTGCGTACGGAGATTCGCAGTGTTCAATAATTCCTTCAGTTAAGAGTTTATCAATTTCATTTTGCATGATTTCTTTCCTAGCTGGAGACACTCGATACGGAGAAACAGAAACCGAAGGATGGTTCTGAGTATCAATTTAATGTTCAATAAATGGGGTTGCTTCTCTCCCTGGACTGAAGATAGTTTCAAACTGGGATAAGAGTTCATTTAGTTTAATTCTTTGTTCACCAGTCAGATGAATAACTTCATCTTCATGCAAATGATGAAGATGATTCTTTAATTTCCTTTCCTGGGCGAGGGTCAAATGGAATGTTTCATCTTCAACAGTACTACCTTTTCCATTCACAGTTAGTGGTGCAGCCATCTGGGAAGCATTTGTTTGTAGCGACCCACAACGAGCTGCATTGGCTTTTCAAAGGAAAAGTGTCGTTTGGGTTAATGATTGAAAAACCAACTGTTCCATTTCAAATTTAATACAGCCCCAGCCGAATTCAGAAAGTCTATTCCTAACAGAGTGTTGTTTCCTTTTGCTTCAGGGATGGTAACAAGGTTTAAAGGCAACATATGGCCTCCAAGACGAATCTTTACCTTTGTTGTGTGAACTTCTCTTTTTATCTTATAACTGTCTGCTAAAGACATTGTAGTGTACTGGTGGCAAAGATTGCATCTTGCTTCTTCAGAATGTGGTAAAGTGTTTCTCCTGTGATTGAGTGGGTTGCAGCAGTGTCTGCGCAAGCTGTATCCGTGACTCCAATGATAATTACTCTTAACGTTGCCATCTGTGCAGGTGCACTAGAAGCTGATTGAAGAATAACGCAGCTAAGAGTACCAAAAATTTTCTTTTCCTTTCCTTTGCAGGTAGAAGATTTTGGTTTAATAACTCCTGGACTGCCATATCCATAACATGCAACTTCGCTTGACTCCTTCTTAAGATTCTCATTTCTTTCATGTTGAGGTTTTCTTTCTTGTGTAAAGTGTTTAAAGGGAAACTGCTTCTTTTGATGTACTGGAAGGAAACATTTCTTTACACCATACCGGACACTTTCGTAAGCATCTAATTTTTCAACAAGATCAACCGGAGAAATAAATTTTGACCAAATATCGATAAAATGTTCTTTGACATCAGGGGGAACTTTCTTCTTGATTTGGTCTGCAATGATAAGTTGTTTTAATTTTTCGAAATCCTGAATCTTAAGTTCTTCAAGCCAGCCATCAAAATAGCTAGACAGGTCAAAGAAAAAGTCTCTCCATGTTTTTTCTGGGTCTTTTTTGTGTTTAGCGAAAAGTTGTCTGAATATATTACCAGACAATTTAAATATTTTGAGAAATAGTTTCTTTACTTTCGCATATTCTTGAGTTTATTCAGGTTCTCGAACGATGAGAGCTGCAATATCAGATGGTAGGATGCTTAGTAAGTAAGGAATGCATGAAGATTCAGGTAAATTCATAAATTTAATTTACCTTTCGAAAACAATGAAGAATGTACCTAATTTTTCTTTTTTCGGATCGAATTTTGGAAAAAGAGTGCTGAAATTACTAAAATTCAGCTTCTGAAGTGCTACCGAGGGACCAGTTGACGATAGAGGATCTATGCTTGCCAAACGCTGAGATTCAATTTGAAGCTGGAGTTTCTCCAATTCATATTTTCTCAAATTTTTCCTTCGCATCCACTATTTCGGATTCTCTTAAAGCTGCGGTTTCTTTCGCAATTCGCTCTTCAGTAATTGCTTGAAACATACGTATGGCTACAGTTTCATCATAATTAGGGGCTTTGCTAATGAGATCTGTTAATTGGACTATTTTTAAATTATCTCTCCTACTACCGAACCAAGCTCGTCGGCTAAGGTCCTTAAATCTTCTTTTCGGGCACGGTAAAGGAAGGCCATTATTTTGAACTCAAAAGTTCTTATTTTATAACTTATTATTTAAATTAAGTTAATCAATTAAACAAATTTTGTTAAATACTTGTTAAGCATTATTAATTAAATACTTACTGTTAAATTAAACAAATACATGTTTTTATAAAATACTTTTCAACAATAATATAATTTGAAAATATTTTTCATATTTATCACATTCTAAGACTAGAAACAATACAGAAAACTAGTAAACATATGTTGAGATTATAATTCAAATTAAATTACAAACCAAAAGTTGTTATAATATCTAAAGTTATATCTTCATTTTAAAAAAAAAAAAAAAAAAAAAATGAATGAAATATGAATAATGAACAATTTTTCTAACAACTTCAAATACTATTCAATTAATAAATTACTTCAATAATAATTAAACAAATAATAAATTATTTCTTAGTGAAAACAAAATTATTTCTAAAAATAATGACAGTATTTTTATTTTTTACAAATTTTTAAATAAATTCAAAAATCAATTACTGCATTTCACTTAACAATCAATTTCACATCATTAGTTGAATAATTACTAACTTACAAGCAAATTATTTTCAATGTAAAAACATTTAATGTTCTTATACTTTATTTAATAAAATCGTATCTTATAAAAATTTTAAATAACAATATATTCAGAAAATATTCAAGATAAACAAATAAATACAAAACATTCATTTCTATTATCTTATTTTAGCGATGTCATAAAATACAAAATTCTACAAAGCATTATTTTCTTTTAAAAGAAAAGAACTCTTATATCACGAGTGAAAACAATATATCACTACACAACAGAAATTTATTCTTGTATTCAGTAGTTTTTTTTTTCCGTTTTGAAAACCTAACAGATTCCTCATATATAAAAAATATATAAATTTTCTTTCGAATATAAAACACTGTCTTAAAAATAAACAAATAAAATAATTATTTATTTTTTATCAAAACCAGCATTCATGGAGCCGTTACTTCGACTTCCTACTCTTGTCTAGACAGAACATTTGACTCTTTTTTAAACACAGAAATTATTCTAACTTTATTCTTTCAACGAAAATAAACAAAGATAATCAGTTTTCATTTAAATATGCAATATCAAAAGCTTATTCTAATTTAAAACAATAACGAAATTAAACGATTTCTTTCGATTTTATCCTTTTACGAACAATATAGAACAGCGTTTTGAACCAGTTCTGTTTTACAATATAAACAATTTGAATTCAAGAATTTTACTGAACATATTATACATTTCAAAAGATAAACTTCCCTATACATGCAAATTAACATGCAGAAAAAATACATATCAAATACATGCAGTATTAGAAGACAAACTTATAACATTCATGAAAACTTTGAACAAAATTTAATCCAAACAGAAGTCATAACGTCTAATAACGGAAACAAAAGTTATGTTATTTATATTAGTTTTAATACAAAACATGCTATTATTACAACGTGGCAACATTATCAGGATGATAATGAAATTTGTTAGAACAAAATAAAACTCACCTGTTCTCTGGATGAAACGATGTAGCTCGGCGAAATTCCGTACATCTGTTCCCTTTCTGGATGAAAACGAATGACTCAGGAAAATTAAAAAATGGAACGCATTCCGGATGAACACATAATCAAGAAAATTCCGATGTGGAATTATAACTAACAACTTAATATAATTAAAATTCAAAACCAATTAAATCGGAAACAGTGGGAAGGGCCACTATTGGAGCGCTATTGTAAGGACGTAAGGAAATGGAAATTAAAACAAAACAAATATTTATTACGACATTATACATGATTAAAATATTTACGAAAAGAAAATACTTAATAATTGTCAAATTATAAACAAGGTTACATAGCACCTGTGCGGTACAAATTATAAACAAAGTCATTTAAGAACCGGATGGTTCGACTTCCATTCCTCACATCTCTATACTATCATCTAACTCTATTGGATATTGAATATTTTGTATTGGGCAGTAACGCCATCAAACAGCAGTGTTAGTGTTATAGTTCCTCGTGTCAGTAAAGTTAATATGGGTCTGTTACAGTACTATTATCAAAAAGTATCAAGAATCCTTTTCATTTTAAATTCCTCATCATTTGCAAAAAACTTTTAATACAAAAATGTTTGAAGCTTGGACTTAGAAAGTGTTTAATTTTATTACCCAAAAATAAATTAGTTTTTAGTGACGCAAGAGTTTTTATTCTGTCAAGCTCAAAAAGGCGAATGTTATGGAACAAAAAACATGCATTAAATTTTGTTTTCTCAAAGAAATGTCTGCGGAAAAAGCATATGAATTGAATCAAAAACCTTTTAAAGACGACAGCTGGTCTAAAATAACATAACTTGGTTGGTATAAAAAGATAAAAGATGTTAGAGAACCCATTCAAGATCTTCAGCCATCTGTTAGATCATCCACTTCGATACATAGTCAACATACTGAATAAGTCAGATAATTAATATTTGGTGATCATCATCTGGCCACAATAGACATTGTTGAATAAGTTTCTATATCGTTTACTTCCTGTAAAGCAATTTTAAAGTAACACTACGATTATCTCACGTTGCTCTTTGAATTGTTTTAAAAGCTTTGAACTTGCTCTGAAAACAACAACGTGTTGAAAAGGCCAGATATATTTATTACAAATGTTCAGAAAATTGACTATGACGCCATTTGTTCTTTAGCCTACCAATATTTTTGATCAGTACATATTATTTGGTAATATAGATAGATAAAACAGAATAGTATGTTAAAAGTTTTAAATACTATTTTCGGAAGCAAGCATTTTTTTACAACTTCAGCATGTTACATAGATTGTTCAAAATTCGTCAACAAAGTATATCTTATTAGGAAATAAAAAGTCACGTAGATCTTAGACTTAAAACAACTTGTCCCAAGTTTTCTTTCGATTTAAAATGTGTTGTACGAGATAAAACAGTCCATATTTTTCAAGAATTTATTGGATACCTTATATCTGTGATATGATCAAATCACATTTATATTTTAAAAACGAATTTTATTATTCTGTAAAGATGTGGAATTTTTTGTCAGAATGATTAGCAGTTCATTTTTCGTGAAAATTTTAAATTTATTTTAAATAATTTTGAAATATCTAACGATGACATTGAAAAATTCATTTAAGGCCAAATTGTTTAATGTAAAATGCAAATTGCAATTTTACCTTGTATATATTTTGTAGTTAAAGTTTGTGTGCATGCAATAAATATTTGTATGCAAATTGCAATTTTACCTTGTATATATTTTGTAGTTTAAGTTTGTGTGCATGCAATAAATATTTTTAGTTATTGATTTAGAACTATAATACATATTTTTCATAATTGTAATTTTTTTTAAATAAATCTATTTTAATTTTATCACAGTTTATAAGGCAGAAAAAAACTTATTAAAATATGTAATAAACGCATTACAACTAGTATTATTTATATAATATTTGATTTTACACTAAGAAAACGCACATTAGTCATAAAACCATAACCAATTCTAATCTTTTAAAGTAATCAAAAATATTATTTAGAATTCTAAAATGTTTGTTTTTCAGCGTATGGTTGCAACTAAATGAAGTGTGACCGAACATATCCAATAATAATAGAGTCTTCATATAGGTTTACGAAAACTAAATTAATTTTTAATCAAAATTTACATTAAAACTTAATAATATTTTTTGATTTTTACTTTTTTATGAACAAATAATTTTATGTAAGCAAAAGTGTGCATTTTGTTGTGATTATCTTTTCTATGTACAAACATCTAAGATAGATAGCACATAACGCGAGTTAATGTAAAATTGATTTCAAGGTTCCTAATTCATGTTATTTTGAATTCAATTCATGCTATTGAAAGTAAATATGATTGATAATTTCGAAGCAAAACGTTTTTCATACATTATTAATTGATAAAAATCATATAAATAAGTTTTTAGTCTGAAAATGAGGTAAACAGTAAAGATAAACTCATGGAAAATTATATTTAAATAAGTATATTCTTAGTAATAATGCATTTTAACTGAGAGTAAAACAACATTAGAAGTACTACTTTTCACATCCAAGAACTAAAAATTAATTTCAAAAACAAATTTCATAACAAGTATCATTGTTATTAAATATTTCGTGTTTGCCACAACAATACTAAAAATTGAAGAGATAAAAATGTTGGGCAAAAATGTTTTTTCTCATCACATTTGCAATTGTATTGCACTAAGAGACTAAGAGAATTGATGGTTATGTTGTTGTGGCTTATCCCTCCTGGTTGACAGTAACATCAAACCAGGTCCATGAGCCCGAACGCCTTCAAACAATGGAGCATAGTCTCAAGGCTCGAGAATCGCTGACATTTATTTAAACCGATGCAGGCCAAAATGTAGGCAGGAGCAACTTGAGTCCCATTGCATTTTGGACATAGGGGATAAATTTTGTGGACACACTCGTGTACAGTCACATGACATTGTACACGAGTGTGTCCACTTCGAAATCTCGCTAGAGTTTTCTGATCGCACTTGTTGCCAACCCCAATCAGAACACCACCAAGGCAATTTTCGGCATACCATTCAGGCACAGGGGCTCTCTTCCAGGAAGAACAGATATCTTATCTGAACTAGGTGGCGATGTCTGAAAAAGTAAGGCAGCCACCAAGAGCTGAATCTAATATGCTCCTTATTATAAAGAATGAAAAATGAATGTAATTTCAATATAAATGTTTTTTAAAATTAACAACACAAAATTTTTGCGTGATTAATACTGTAAAGACATAAGAATAAAAGATATATTTTTTTATTTTGGTATAATAATAGTGCTCACAAATAACTCAAGATTCATGACTAAGTTAAACAAACCTAAACTTCGTTGCATTACTATTTTCGCTGATACTAAGACTTTTAATCTTACATTTTAAAAACGATTAGCAATAGAAATAAATATCCTATTAGAAATTTTTGAAATTCAAATAATATTGAATTAAACTCCTTGAGCTGCAAAATTTATAGGAAATATTCCTTTTTGCCATTGAACTACTGTTGAAATTAACGTTTCATTAGACAACTTTTAGCAGTTTAACCGATTTAATTTCCTTAAATCCATTCGCTAAAAAATAAAATTAAATAAATTTCTTTTTTAGAATATTAAATTTCCATGTCGTACAATTCTACCAAACAACTCTTACTGGAAACAAATCCATGCCTCATCATTTCATCTAAATTATAGCAATTTAAAGAGATTTAGTTTTGAAAAATTATTATCGGATATTAAGATGTGTTTGCGATGTCCTTAATAAATGTGCATTAGCTTTTCAAAATATATAAATATAAGTAAAGCATAATATCCAATGTATCGATGTAATGTAGTCCAACATCATTTATATATATATATATATATATATATATACATCTAAGATAAGACATCTAAGATTATGTAAAGCTCAGCATACGCTATGTATTACTTAGTTGTAAATATCTAGTAATCATCTCAATACTATTTTTATTTACATGAACGATTAGATTATTATAAGTCTTAGAAAACTAAAGTACCGGGTGATTATAATTAAAGTCCCGATTTTAAAAATCGATAATTTTAAAACTACTGGTCAGAATGACTTGATATTTTAGCAGAACAATCGTAAGACAATGAAACTTTATTTAGCAAAAAAAAAAAAAAAATAGTTCTAAAATGATCCGATAGATGGCGTTCACATTGTCTAGATATATGCAAATTACTAATACGTGACATGCGCACATGAGACTTAGCTGCCATAAAAATGCAGAGCACCAGTTCTTTCCCTAAATGCTTCATCATGACTCTGACTATGAAGGATCGCGCTCTGCGCTTGAAGTTTTTTTATAAGAACGATGTCTGTGCACTTACAGCTATTAGGAAGTTTCGGACATTAAAATCCATTAAATGGGGTCCAATAACCGCAAAAGGTCTGCGAAAAATGATTGCTAAATTCGAGGAGACCGGTTCATTTGACGTTAAACGGGGTAGAGGAAGAAAACGAGTTTCGGCTGCGGCAATGGAAGATGTGGCTACAGCATTACAAGAACAGACTAACAGTGCACGAGGAATTGGCCGAATGCTGGATATGCCGAACAGCACGATGCGTAAAATCCTACGGAAGATCTTGCTCTGTTATCCGTATAAGATAACTCATGTGCAGCAGTTGCTCCCGGCTGACCTGGAAGCACGTCAATCTTTTGCACTGCAATTTCTTGCCCGGATAGAAGTGGACAACGGATAGCCATAGAACATTCTGTGGTCTGACGAAGCCCTCTTTCATTTGCAGGGTTCTGTAAATACGCAAAATTGCAGGATATGGGCGACCGAAAATCCGTCCCAGCTACAGCCATTACCTCTTCAGTCTGAAAAGGTTACTGTGTGGTGCGGAATAACGGCAACGTTTATCGTTGGTCCATTTTTCTTCGAGGAGATCACACCTGCGGGTCCCGTTACCTGCACCGTTACTGGCAAGCGGTATGAAACACTTTTGGGTAACCATATCCTTCCGGCACTTCAGCAGCGTCAGTGTGTGGATCGCACAATATTCATGCAAGATGGCGCTCCTCCGCACATTGCTACTCCTGTGAAGCAGCTACTGAGTGCTAATTTCGGAGATGACAGGATCATAAGCCGTCATTTTCCAACAACGTGGCCGCCACGTTCCCCCGACTTAAACCCGTGTGATTTCTGGCTATGGGGTTACCTGAAGAATGTTGTTTACAGCGGGAGTTTTCAGAATCTAGCCGACATGAAGGCAAGCATCACACACCACATCCATTGCATCAGTACAGATACCCTCCAATCTGTTGTGGAGCATGCCGTTTTGCGCTTCCAATTAGTAGCGGAACAAGGCGAACAACTTATGCTTTAATCATCAGCAAGGTGTTGATTTCATGAAGCTCTTTTTTTTGTCATAATCGCTGTTGTCACTGTATTCTTCTCTTTTCACTAATAAATCTTTAGTAAATCCCTGAACTCTAATTTTTTTCTTTTGGCTAACAACATTTCTGTGTTTAACGAATACATTTTTGGACTTTCCTCCTGATATTACCCGGACAGCGCCATCTATCTGCACATTTTGGAACTATTTTTTTCTTTTTGCCAAACAAAATTCCATTACCTTACGATTGTTCTGCTAAAATATCAAGTCATTCTGACCAGTAGTTTTAAAATTATCGATTTTTAAAATCGGGACTTTAATTATAATCACCCGGTATATTAGTTTAAAATGATAAAAATAATGTATTTACATATAACCAGAAATTAGAATCATAAGTACATGTCAATATTAAAATTTCAAATATAAGGAAAACATCTGTAAAATATCACACTATTGTTATTCTAATTATTAAATGTAAATAATAATGTGTGCAAACTTCATTCTTATAACATGAGATTCTGTTGCTTAAATTCTTCAAAATGTATACTTACCAATACATACGCAGCTCAAAAAAATTAAAAGATATTGTAAGTTTTTATAGAATAAGAGAGAGAGAAGATGTTTTGCGTAATACACAGAAGAAGAGAATCACAAATGCAAATTTTTTACATTTTCAAACTTCACAGTAGGAAAATTTTGAATTTAACTCCAAAGACAATGACTTAACTACATATAATGAGATTTGGATTTCAAATTAATGCAAAATAAAATAAAAAATAATGATCGAATTTAGAAAGTGCATGGTTTTCACGAATGCGATATCTCAACGAAATCATTCAATTGAATCAGAAGATTGGAGAGTTATTTGCTGGTTAGTGTGGAGCCGAAAACATCTCCAAGTAACAAAAGACGTTGGAGTTTCTCAAAATGTGATTTTAAAGATCTGGAACCTTAAAGACTAGAAATGCTCACCGAAGGTCAGGCTCAAGGTACTAATGATGAACGTAACGATGTCAGTAAGGAAACTGTTGCTCCCACACGGAATGGACAACAGATCATGTTAGCTGGATGAGAAATAAATGATGCAATATACTTTGCCCAAAAGAGTACCGTTTTTTCCTTTCCTCCTGATAATAAGTGTACTTTCATCTAAAGGGGAAGTGGCCCAAGAAAAAATCCCGTGTTCTAGCTCGAAAGTGTCAGATTTGGCGGTGGGGTTATGATGGTCTATGCTGAAATTTACATTAATGGACACACCAATCTCTATATCATTCAATATAGAGCTCTGACGATTCGGTGATATAGGAATGAGACCCTCAGATCTATTGTAGTGTCTTACATTACGGCAATTGGAGCTATCCTATTCGTGAATAATAACTGCAGGACATTGTGCTAACTTGGTAAATGATTTCATTTTGGAGGAAAGAATCATACGAATGGAATGGCAAGTGTATTCTCCGGACATGAACCCAATAGGGCATGTTTGGGTCATTCTAGGCTGACGAATTGCTGCACCTCTACCACCCCCAAAACTATCCAAAGACTAGAAATAGCTCTTCCAGAAGAGTGAGGCAGAATACCGCAGCCTTTAATTAATGGCTTCGCTAAATTTTTATCTGTGTAGCGACTCGATGTTTCAAAGATCTTCAATGTTGTATACCCTACTAAAAAGGATTTTCCTTTCAGGAAACATCTTTCTATTTGTTTTTCTCACACGCAAATTTTTTTTTCCTTTTTTTTCCACTTTTGAACCCAAAAGCTCAATAAATTTACTGCTAAACAATTGACATTTTTTTTATCTCATATAGTCTTCCAATCTTCAATGAAAGACCAACTTACAACTTCAATATCCTTTAATTTGTTTTCAGCAATGCATATAAATACATATACAATGCATAAGCTCTAAATAAACATGTGTATATTCTTTATTGTATTAATAATTTCTACCAAAATTATAAAATCAAAATGTTTGAATGCATTAATCTAGTTTATGAGACAGTAAAAAATGAACTCTATCTTATCTGTGTTTCCTAAAATTTTCTATCTGTAAGTTTTTTAAATTTGATAGCAAACTTCAAATAATGTTGTTATCTCTCATTTTAAAAAAAAACATTAAAATTGTATTTCCAAAATTCCAGCTTTTACCACAAAATGGTACGTGTTCACAATTGACCATTTGAAATAACTAGGAAATAATGCATATCTTATTTTAAGTCAAATATATGAATTAAAGTAAAATAAAGGTGGAAGAAAAAAAATAAAGTCGTTAGATCTCTGAGGGAAACCATTGTCATTCTCCATAGCTTCACAAATTTTCAACATTCTATGCTCGAAGGCCATCTTTTCTCCACAGCTACAAAATAACTGAAAAGTTTTTTTTTAAAGGTTTTTTAGGACTATTACTTTTTTTCAAGTCTCTTCTTTCTTTGTACATTAATCAAGTAAAGCAGCAACTACGTGAAAAAAAGCAAAGTTTTCCAAAAAAATGGCGGTTGTAAAAAAATAGCTATAACCACACAAATCTTTTCAAAAAGCTTTTCCCTTTGTCTGCCTTCATTTCTTTTTTAGCTGTATAAATGTACAGAGAATAATTCCTTTAGAGTTGTGGTGTTTTAATAACACGAAGAACTATGACAATGATTTATAGATTTTATAAGATAAAAAGTAACGAAAAGTGTCTATAATTTTTCTTCCTTTCCCGGCTAGTAGTTGGATAATATATTAATTAGGAATTTTATAGAACAAAAGACTTTACAACTGAGCTCAATTAAGCTTATTTACAAATCTTCATACCACGAAATTTCTTTTATATCAAAATATTATTAAAAAAATAACTTTCATCCTATACAAAATCTCACATTTAAAATAAACTTTTACATTTAAATTTATGATATAAGAATTTTTTGCTTTAATTAACTATTCGAATAACCAAATAGATTAAAAAATTGGATATAAATTTTAAATGTATGAAAAAAATCACTCAATTGTTTCACATACTTTACAGTTTAAAGTGAAAATGTTTTGATATCGTTTTATTAGACTTACTGCATATAAAATATGGTGTATAATAAAATAAAATAAAATGTAAAATATATAAATAGGACAAGTATTTAAGTTGTATAAATAGTTTTCTCCACTTCATAATACTCTGTTTAGTGATATATAAATAAATATATATATATTAAATACAACATAGGTATATTGTAGCAAAATGTATGTAGTTATAGGTTTTGAGCGGTCTCTGAAATAGAAATAAAAATTTACAAATATATATATATTATTACATATTCTTACTTTTTGTTGTAAATTTATACCATTTTTTATTTAAGTATTACTATGTATAACTCTGCAGTTGCTGCTTTATTTGTTACGAGATGCGGCTTTACAATTACGAGCATTCATTACAAACATGCATTTATTGCTTAGAAGTGATGTACTTTAATCAAATAATACAGTAGAAAACTTGCTAGTATTGAGGGGTGCAATTAATGTTTAAGCAAAATTCCAAGCAATATCTAAGTAATCCCATTGTTTAGAAAGATTTATTGCACAGATGTTTCTTCCTTCTTTCTAAGACGATTAACTTTTTTCATAAATTCAATCATTTTTTTTTTGTTAACTTATAAGAATATTAAATAGAATACTTAGGAAAGTATTTAAGTGGGATAATTAGGAATGTATATAGTTTCCCTAAACACTTATTAAAATTAACTGCCTTAATATAACCAAGAAAAAATATGCACCAAATATAAAATATAATGATTTACACAATAATATTTTATATTTGGTGTATATTCTTTCGCTTTGCGCGTCGACTGCATATGGAATTAACAAATTTTTAGAAGGTGGATTTCGAGATTTTCATCGATCCCAATAAAAGCTCTTGAAGCTGTTTTAACTCTGCAAAAAATGCACCCGTATTCCCACTTTTCTTATTAAAGTGTTTCAATTCGATTGAATTCGAGCGACTGATTTGCGAGTCAAACATTTTAATTTCCTTAGAGCTAAGTCGATTTTTCTTCATTTTGATGGTCTGCTTGAGCCATTACATTATTAAAACAACGGTTTATGTGATATCTTTTTAAGAGCATAAGTCAGAATATGATCTTCTGAAATGTTTTATTAACATTTTGATTTGTAAACTTATTGATGTATACAAGGGAGACGATGTCATCATGATCGAAAAGTTGCCAAATCATGACTAATCTATTTCCGATCCACAGTGTTGGACTTCAGTATCAGCGGTTCATTCTAGTGACTTCTGGCTGTCAACTACAATATCAAACTATATACTTCCAAACAAACTAAATTTCAATTCACTGATTCAGTAAGCTTTCTCCTGTCTTTGTTTATGTATATTTCGCGCTGTCCTCAGGAAATTTTAATCAGTTCTTCCTATTATTTGCCCGGATTATGTCTTTTATCAGGTACTCATAATTGCTATCCAGCGTGCTCAAGACGGTGTCTTACGATCTCGTAGCTCTCTGAGTTTATATGCACTGGTCATATCCTTGCATATTTGAGCAACTTTCTTATTTAAATCAGATGCTTGTTGACATTAAGTGATTTTTCATCTGGATGGATTTTGTTCTTCTTTATCAACGTTCCATTGATTTATTGTGTTCCAAAAAGCTGATTTCGGGATTCTAATCTACATGTTAATACTACAATGTGATAGTGATTATTAAGAGAGAGATAAAAATTACATTATATTCTCTTTAATTGCATGTGTGTATTCTTGGATAAAATGAATTACAAATTAATTGGAATCTTTTTACAGAAATTCATTTTATTATAGGCCTTTTATAAAATATATTTGTCTATCGAAAGAACGTGAAAAATTTTACATGTTTAAAAAAATTAATTTAAAATATATAATTTCCTGAATTTTTGTATTTATTGATTTTTATTTTTGATAACTATTATAAATTTTTAAATTAAAATAAATACTAAAAATGAAAATTATATTTCATTTTTAATATTCGAATTTTTTAAACAAGCAACAATCTTATCGAAAGTTGCTTAATAAATTGAAATTGGTGTCAGACATAAAAAAAAATTAATAAAGATATACTAAGTTTCATAAGGGAATAAACGAAAGTATATATATATATATATATTCCAAATAATTCAGATGCTTTTGATTTTAATCATTTTGTTGAATGTCTTGAGGAAAAAAAATTTATTTAATGACTTCTTTATAAATTTCTGGAAAGTAAAAAGCTTGTTTGTTCTTCAGTTTCGCATTAATAGTAAAAACAGCAAATAAAGCAGTTACAGCAAACTGAATAAAATAATTATGTTTGCTCTCATAAAGAGCAAATATTAGACTTGCATTTGTTGCAGAAAATAATATTCGCACTCAACAAATATAATGAAAAGCTCTCAAGGATTCACAACTTCAAATATTTATATAAAACACGAACAAGGTTTATGTAAATTTAAGCCAGAATTATAAAATATTGGTTCAAATTTTTTTCCCTCATCAGAAATATTTTATAACTCAACAAAATTCAACGCCACTTACAAACATTCTGCTCATGGAAATCAAAAATATTATGGAGTAAAATAAGAACATATTAAATAATTGATTAATACAGTCTTTTTTCAAGTAATGATTTATAATAATGCTCGAAAAGTCAAATATTCTGCCTTCATGAATTCGTAATTAACAACATAGCGCAAATTTTTACATAAAAATGTATCTAATAAGTATAATAATTACTCTGAATAGAGTAATATTTTGAACAGCATTTCTTTAAATCTATAGCTTAAAAATAATTTTATTAAATTTAAGTCTAAGGCATAATAAAACAAGAATGAGACTGCATAAAATTTTCTAGTGAACCAAATATGTGTGTCAGAAAAAATATATATTCTAAATTATTGTAACGATAAAGAATTTAAATTTTCAACCGCAATTCATAAAAAGAATTTGGTATAACTTTTGTTATGTTGGCAAATATTGCCATTCATACTCTGATAAATACAGAGCACCATTAAAATTAACTTAGAATATTATGTTCAAATGAAACAACATTAATAAATTTGTAAAAATATTAAATTTTTAATTATAATACAAATTTAATGAAAATTTAAAAATAAAATAAGGAAAGAATAATAAAATAAAAAAAACTTCATTTAAGTTTTCGTTTTGAAGAATCAATTAATTTCTTCAACTAATTTCTGGAATGGTAAATCTTAACTGATTTCTTAATTTTGATTTTCTTAAAGTATATTTCTAAAAATTATTATCTAGTTTAACTCTATTTAACTAATTCTTAAATACACAAAGGAAACATCCTTACAAATACCATATTCTTATGTTATGACTCATTAAATAATTATTTTTTAAAAAAATAAAGGAAACTGATTATATTCTTTAAAATATTCATATCATGATAACATGACTGTTATTAAGACATTCTGAAATTTTTTGAACAAACTGCATCACGCGCTAATTTAAAAAAAAATGTGTGTGGTACAGTTTGTTACCATGACACTCTGACAAAGTGTCAGAGTGTCATGGTAACAATCAAAGTCATTTAAAATTATTTACTCTAGTAATTAAAAAAACTGCAATTAATATTCTTATGCTAAAATGAGAATTTAGCTGCTTTGAAAATTTGCTGCAATTCGATCATAGTCTCTGCCAAATAGAGACTTACAAGTACGGATGTAGTTTATTTTTCACATGGCTGATCAGAATTTTGATCTACGGACATTTATAGTTGGTTGGTTGGCGAGATTTATTGGCGCGAAGTCAAAAAGGAAATTTTACTGCGCCATTGAACACACACACACACACATTTATAGTAAAAAAAATATCTATTAAGGAACAAATAAAAACATCAGAAATCTACTGCAGGGTAAATGAAAACCATGAGGCATATATATTCTTAGAAGGTAATTAAAACTTTAAAATATTTTCAGAAGAATAGTTGCAGTAAAATCTTTACTTATAAGGCATTCAGCTATTAAATAAATAAATGGCTCGATAAAAATTTATGATCGACTCAACTCATAACAATATAGAGGGTATTTAAAGTTAATACTGCTCAATATTCAACTTTGAATTATGGTAATCCTTAGCAAAATGCATGAAAATAATGCTCAAAATTTATTTTATTTATTAAAAATGTGATTAAAATATAAAATGTTTTAAATGACGATCATTCCAAAGAAATAAAGTTTTAATTTAGTGTTTTATTATATGGTTGATACAACTCTATATTGGCTACTGACCAAATTACTTTTTCGTTTTTTGCTTTTAAAAGTAGATTTTATGGTTCTTAATGTACTAGCACATGATTCATCATTTAACAATCTTCATTAGTATTAATCGAGTAACTTTATAAAAACTATTATCATTAATCAACATCTTTTAGAAATGAAATAGCAATCGAAAAACATTTTAGATTATCTAAGAATAAATAAATTAATATTACGCTCTCCTATTAGTAAATATTTCCAAGTCAGTATTTATTTCGTCATTCTTTGATTGAACCAGTAAATTAATTAAAAGTTTTCATGTAGGAAAGGGATTAATCACATGAAATATATATATATATATATATATATATATATATATATATATATATATATATATATATATATATATATATATATATATATATATATATTGAACTTTGTATGTTTATAGAAAATGTTACGTTTTGCAAAATACAAAAATACAAATTTGTATGGATCATTTTAAAGAGAATTTATTACTGAATTCAATACAAAACACGAAATTCAATTATTTGCAATACAAAAAAGTTAAACGATAATAGTTATCGATATACATTAGATAGTGATGATTCAGTGAATTATCAGTACTCAGTAAAGTACCTTTTATTTTTGAATACAGCTTCACATAGACGTTTCATTGGGCTGACAAGAATTTTAAGCTCTTCTTTTGTTATTACATGATGCCAGGAAACAATTATAGCCTTAATTAGTTCCCTTTTATTTGATGGGCGCCTCATTCGGACAAGAGTTTTCAAACTTGTTTCTTAAACACTGCAATTACAATAGGAATTTTTGTAAAAAATTTTAATATTTACTCAAGAAGCAATGACATCAAATAAAAGAGTATATTGGACACCTAGAATGGGGTATAACATTATTGTGTTACGAGAAAGTGGTCTTTCCTATGCTGAAATTGCAAGACAGGTGTGTGGTTCAGTGACTACATCTGGAGTCCGAAAGCTTTGTTTACGATATCAGGAGACAAATTCAATAAAAAAACAAAGAAAGAAAAGGCCGAAAAAGGTGAACCACATCTATTTATGACAGAAGAATTAAAAGACTATGTCTCCAAGATAGAAAAATGTCATCAGCGGCCATCAGAAGTGATCTGAATGAGGCTGGTGTTTCTGTCAGTTCAAGAACAATCAGGAGAAGATTAACTGATGTTGGACTGAGTGGTAGAATTCCACTCAGAAAGCCTTATCTTCATTTTCAGCAACGATAAAAAAAAAGACTACAGTGGGCAAAGGAACGCATTAATTAGACAGATGATCAGTGGTCACAAGTTAAATGGAGTGATGAAACTAAGCTATCGTTATTCGATAGTGATGGGCGAAAATATGTAACACGTAGAATAGGAGAAAAACTATATCCTGACTGCATTCAAGGAACTGTGAAGAACCCAGTTAGTGTTATGATTTGGTCATGCATGTCAGCAGATTGTATTGGTCTCCTTCATGTTATCGATGGGATACTGAATGCCAGAAAATACATTGACACTATTCTAGAACCAAAACATCTACCTTCCATCAGAGATCTCTTTCCCAACAATGATTCCTTTATTTTTCAGCAGGATTCTGCTCCTTGCCACACGGCCAAAATATCAAAAGAGTGGTTTCGTACAAAGAGCATCAAAATGTTTTCATGGCCAGGAAACAGTCCTGACCTCAATCCTATCGAAAATTTGTGGCACCGTTTGAAACTTCTTGTCCGAATGAGACGCCCATCATAAAAAAGAGAACTAATTGAGGCTATAATTGTTTCCCGGCATCATGTAATAACGAAAGAAGAGCTTAAAACTCTCGTCAGCTCAACGAAACGTCGATGTGAAGCTGTAATCAAAAATAAAGGGTACTCTACTAAGTACTGATATCTCACTGCAATCATCACTATCTAATCGATAACTATTATCGTTTAACTTTTTTTTTTGTATTGCAAATAATTGAATTTTGTGTTTTGTATTAAATCCAGCAATAAATTCTCTTTAAAATGATATATACAAGTTTGCATTTTGTGAAACAACGCTTTCTAAAAGGATGCAAAGTTAAAAAACATAAAAATTTTCAAAAGTGTCCACAATTTTGGCTATTACTGTGTGTGTGTGTGTCACTTAAGTTTATTTAAAGCAGAAAATACTCTGGAAATTTCTTGCACAATGTTTTCCTTATTCATAATTAAAGATGAGAAAATTTTAAGTGTATGATATTAAACCTTGTGAGATATAATAGTAAGAAAAGTTGTAATTATAATAGAATAATCGAGTTGGGCACCAAGGGTCCCATGCAAATCTTACTAACAGATCATTTGTGCTTCAATTGTAACTATGTTATTTTTATTCTCAGGATTAAATGAATAAAATTAATACTTGGTTTTGATATCAATATAAAATAAATTAAGTATAAAATATTATGTATGAAAAATTAGACATGAAAAAATACCAAAGAATTTCAAAGCTATCCCTGTGAAAGTTTTAGTATTTCAAAGTCTTATACAATGTTCTTCATTTTTCATTCTTAACATTCACAATATACATCTGAATAACGCATTACCAATCTAATTCTTTTCTATTTACATACGATTAAGATTTAAAACATCACGCCTATGAAACAAATAAGTCATACTGATTTAATTATATATTTTTCTTTCTTATACAGTTTGAAAATAAAAATAAATTGTATAAATAAATATAAAATTATATTTTCTAAAATTAAAAAACTTATTTCGTTTTCTAAATTGAATATTTTATTTCTAGTTTGAAATAATTTTGTTTGTAGAGGAAAATTTATTTTTTCATATTATAAAAATGCTATTAGTGTTGCTCTTCCAATTTTTAAAACTAGTCCATATTATTAAAATTAGACCTTAATTTTAAAAATTAGTAAAAAACAAAACATTTTTAACTAAACATTTAATTTCAGAGATTTAGCACTAATATTCCAAGTTGATTTGTACGTTAAAACATGAGTTGGAACTTCTTTCATATCAAAATGAGAACACAAGATTTTTTTACTGGTTATTGCAGATTTTTACATCCAATAAAAATTAACAATCTGGAAATATAGTTATTCCATGTCACATGAATTTTAAAAAAGATGAATATTGAAAGGAAATTTGGAATAGATAAATTTCTAAAACTTTACAAATTCTTAATCTGTCGACATGTTCTAATAACGATAAGTTACGTCATATAAAGATTTATATCGTTTTTTTAGTCATGAAAATTTGCAATACATTGAAAAACTTAGAAAAAACGCTTAAAATATGAAAAAATAATTTTTCTCGTAATATCTGAGAAATACAAAATTATGAGACGTAAATCTTTGTCATAAATAGTGTCATATATATTTTATATAAAGATAATTACATTCGTCATTAATTGCTCAGGTCTATAAATGATAAATAAATATATGTATATATATAAATATATGAATACATAAATACATAATTTTTTTCAATTAATAATATTATTGAAGACTGTGATCCAATAAGAAATTATTTTTAATGATATCTTAATAATGTTGAAGGTGAAATATCTTTTTTCTAATCTTTAATGTGAATAAAATTTATTTGTTTTAGATATTCATCTGGAATTGATAATTTATTATCTTAAGAAGCATGTTTATTTAAAGTGGCATGTTTCTTAAAATTTTTATAAAGTTTTTTTACAAATTTTAAATATGAATACTTAATTTAAGAGGTTCTTAAACTAATTAAAATTTTTAAAGTATTTAACTAATTTTAAATATGATTGTTTAATTTAAATGATTTTAAAGAGATTCTTTAAAATCTCTAAAATTAAACATTTATACTTAAAATTAGTTAAAAACTTTAAAATTTTTAAGAAATTGTCACTTTTCCCTTCTATTTTAAATTTTCAAGCAAGAAATATGAGACTAAGAGACAGACACAAGCACAAGCAATTCCCTGTATATTTCTTTCAAAATATCAATAACCAACTCAACAAAAACACGTGTGATAGATCCACCTAAACAACAAAATCAGACAAATCCTCATTTTTTTTTCAATCGATATATTTGTGACGTAGAGCTTTTATGATATTGAATCACAAATCCTATATGGATATCATTTACAAGTATTGCAAGGAAGAAAATACATTTAATGGAGGCAAAAAAATCTTCTGAAAAGATTCCCGTCTCTGTAACCATTCTCCTGAAACTACCATTTTCCGTGGTAATCTTGCCCTTTCGATATTGTAGCCCCTTCATTTGATAAATGTAGAACATTAGTGAAAGGAACAATCCCAGATGACAAAAATCTAAAAAAATAACTTTACTAAAAACCTACAAATAACTCGGTTATAACTTTCAAGTTATGAACAAAAAACGGCCTTCGACTATAATTCAAGTGATGGAACCTGGGGACTTCAGAGAATGGAAATGGCTCTTCGCCAAAGATCTAAAAACTCCATTCACTTTTTTTTATATTTTGCTTTAATTTTTCTCTCACTTTTTATTGCGTTTGCTGGATAAAGGTTGGAACCATTTTTTAAGTTTTTTCATGAATGTTTTTACGACTGTTTTCAGTATTCCAATAAGAGTTTGAGTTACAGTAAATGATACTTTTTGTTCCCTACGCTTATATATTTTACGTTCATAACGAGAAGCTATCTTAGAAAAATTTATTCTTTTGGAGCAGTTTTAAATTACGATAAGATTAAAAATGTTTCTTATTTTTTCCAACAAACTAGATTTAAGTACTGGAATATTTTGCTTTCGGTATCATTAGAAAAGGCGTACCAAAAGACAATAACGTGACCTGTGTTTGTGCTTTATTCTTGAATGTTTTATAATTTTGATATAAACGTATATGAGCAAAATTTAACTTTAGCCTATTCTTTGCGATGGATGTTAAGTGAACAATCTGATAGATTCCAGTTGTTATAAGAATATTTTTCCTCATATTATTAGTTTACATAGATTCAGAAAGAAACCTGGAAAATATTCACACAGGTACGAGGGAGAAAATTTACATCCCATTGTGATGACGATCGAACCAAGAACATTCCACATAAAAAAATGCTGTTCTATTTTTACGCCAAGATATCCAGACATCGTGGTACTAGAATTTAAAACACTTGATGTGTATGGGTGGACACCTATTTTAAGGAATAAATTTCTCAAACAGCTATGCTATGGATATATAGCCAAAATTAAGGAATATAACGCCCGTCTGTTAATGCTGAAGAGTGATTAGAATCCAACTTGTGACAGTCAAACTTTGAGGAGCAGGATTATTAATAATTTACTGTGAATATATGGCCCTCCATGATTAAATGTTTCATTTGATTGCTCATGTAGATTACTATACAAGGACAGCAAATTAATTTAAACGGTAACATGTGTAGCTTTTTAACTAAATAATTTATTATAAATTTTAAACAAAACAGAGAATATTTGAAGAAAACATAGTTTAATATATTTTGCGTAATTCAAAAATTATAATTTAGATTGGGTTGAGCAAGGAAAAACAATGCATCAAAAATCCACTAGGCATAAATTCTCTTCGTTAAGCAACCGGCTTAAAGTAATGTTATAAAAATAGTTAATGTCTTTTTTTGACACCGCTCAGTATGCATAATAAATGATTTACAGCAAACTTTGAGTGTACTGACTCAACTTCGTACAGAAAATTCTTATTTCCTGAAATTAAAAGTAGGAAGCAATATTATGAAGAACTACAATGAAATAATTCACTTTAAATTTTTTATGCTTTAATTGATATTTATATGGTATATACTATTTTAATTTTTATTTTATTTAATATCATTTAAAACTGAATCAAGCGTAATGAAAACTAAAAATTTTACAAATTAAAATTTTAATAATTTGTCAAATAATTGCAGTAATTAATGCTGTATAACGTTGAAAACATATATTTATATTTTTAATTATTTATTAAATTTTTTTTATTCTTCAATAGAATTAATTAAAATCTTTACTTTAAAGTCAAAGTTGAAATTTAAAATCAGCTGCTTCATTTTAAAGCATGTCTCAATAAAATTCATCTTTTTTTTTTTTTTTTTTTTTTTAATTCATCTATTACAATCTCGTGAAATAAGTAAATTCCAGAAAGATGTTTTATAATGTATGTTTTTAAAAATTCCTCATATAATTTAATTATCTTTATGCAGATGAAACTGACAAAAAAATTTTAATATTGCAAAAAAAACATTCTAACACAAATGATGCGTTTAGTTTTAAAAAATACCTCATTTATGTTGAGTCTTTTATGATGAGAAAGTTAACACCTATGATTTTCAATGCTCCAAACAGGCAATGTTAAAATTTTGCTGAGGCATGAACCACTGATGTGAGAATTTGACGTAAAATATTCAGATATTTTTTTCAACACAGAGTTAATGTTTAATAAATAGTATTTTATTAAAAAAATATTCAAATACTATGATATTATATCAAATAACTCTCATTTAAAATTATAAAACTGACTTTCTAACTATACAATGCCCTCATGCATCCTTTTTACATTTTAAATTACAGAATAAACAGCTCTAGTGTCTAAATCGGTTAATATAATGGAAATAAAAAATCGCATTAAAAATCTTTGTTGTTAACCAAAGGTTGATGACATTTTAAAATACCGAAAATCATTTGAGAGAAAACTGTGCGACAGAAATTGAATATGATAAAACCCGCGTGCACTTAATCCGGTGAAAAGTTTCTAATCTCCCTCCAGAGAGTGACCGTGAAAAATTCTCTTTTATTTGTGCAACTAGTAGTTTGGGGTATTATAGTAGTAGATTAAAAGTGAAAAAGAATTCCCCCTCTTTCGCCAACAACCGGTGTTCCATATGAACAACACTTTCGGACAAAGGTCGCTCTGGAATACGTAACTCCACCCTCCTTATGACATGGACCAAAACACCGCTGGCTTGAATGGCCGGAAGCGAATGTAAAAAAACGAACATTTTGTTTCATTTTTTTTACACGATATCTCATAACACTTTCTCCCATGATGGAAAATAAGTTGCCGTTTTGTTCACCAAACATCTCTTAATTACGGATGCGTGCTTTCATTAACGAGATATTTGGGAACTTGTGCAAGTTGTCTCTGTTTGCAATCACCTTCAACTTCGAATGTCTTCTGGCACAGCTTGAAGGTTTCTGAGACTTCGCTATGAAATAAATAAGGTTTGCGAAGCCTTACTGTAAAAAAAAAAAACTACCAGCGTCTCTATCTCCTAACTGTGAAATTATTTCCAGAATGATTATCTACGGAAAGGAAAATGAAGTATTAAAGGCACAAAAGCGGTCTTTAGCTGCTTGGATAAATAATGCTATAGGTAAGTTCATTTAATTGTATATATTCCCCGAAAGTTTTATCTCTAAGGAAACTACATTTCTAATATGTTGGACATAGTTTTAGATTATGTGGTAAAACGATATCATCAGCTTTGAAAGGCTTAAGTAAGTGTCTAAATTTAACATTTTTACAATTTGTGTACTCTTTTTCCGATTGCCAATTAAAATTGTAAACTTAAATTAATTCTTAAATTTTAATACTTTTATTTCCAAAACAACACTTTACATTAACATTTTAACACTTTTATTTCCAAAAATATATTCCTTAGTATTCGATGTTTTAGTACAAAATATAATCAAAGTAATTATTTTTATGATGATATTATGCAAGAAAGATATAATCTCTTAAAATAAGTTGAAATATACATACGAAATTTCAGATATTAAACATTTCGTAAAATATATTACTACTTTATTAAATTAAATGGCGATACAGAATCTAACAGTATAAAATATGATTATCAATGATATACATATAATATCTTTCTAACGTATAACATAACATTTAAGTTCTATACTTTTAAATCCTGAATAAGTTCATTTTTACTTTAAATTTCGAAAGATATGAGTGTGTTTGTTACTTTTTTTAGAGTTAAATTTAATTATAAAAAAAAATAATAATAATAAACTACTTCACACACAATTAACAAACCAAAACCCTTAAGCACATTAAATAGTTTTATTTATATTCTAATAGCGTAAATGTACCTTAAGTGCGATATTGTTACTTATATATATTAATTGTCATTGTTATTTATGTACTCTTTTCTAATGGATCATTACAGAAATTTGTAATCTATTTAATGAAATCGAAGCTAAATTATATTAAATGCAATGAATAAATATATTTCAGCTTCTAAGAATATATCTAAATTCATAAACTTTCTCAGTATTTTACAAAATAAAGATGAATGTCATATAAGTAAGAGAAATCTAAAGATAATATTTTCATTTATTGTTCACTTATAGCAGTCTGCTATACGCATGTTTTACGAATTTCTTATATTATCTCTAATGAAAAATGAAGAATTTCGAAGAAAAAAAAAAGAGATTTCTTCGATATTATTCATATACATTAAAAGATTTTTTTGGATCTCTTATGCTCAAATTGTAGTTCAATTATACAGTTTTGATAAAATGTTCGTGTTTCCTGTGAAACATATTATTATTCTCGTGTGCCAACTAGGCTGGTAAATTGGGGTGCGCTGCTTCTCTTTTCCAATTGAACCGTATTTGGTGTGGAGTCCGACTTCTTCAGTACACACACATGCTAAAGGGACGCGTTTTTAGGGTAGGAAACCATTCACACAAGGAAAGGACAAAGACAGGATAGATAGACAGAAAGTACATCCATGCCTCAACCGGGATTCGAACCCAGGACCTTCCTATCCGTTGTCAGGCACGCTGACCACTAGACAAGTTGGCCGGTAAACATATTATTAGATCAAATTGTAAAATAAAAGAAAAATCTTCCTTTAAAAACTATTAGCACATAAAATTTTAATTTTAGTGATTTTAATCTGTACTATAATGTATTTTTAACTCAAGAAGATATTTTGTTATATTACTTCAATCAATAATTGTAATTTGAATTATTTTGATTCTAAATCATTTTCAAAATTTTCACTTTTATGATATTTTATGCTCTTAAGAAAGTCACATGTTAATATATTTACTATAATCTATTTTTATACTCTTACGTGTCACTTGTTGTTATATTTGCATCAATATTTTTATATTCTTAACAGTGGCATAGTTCCTCTTTACATTTATATTTAATATAAAATTAGGAGTTTCATCAGTTTTTGGCATACTTTTAAAAATTATTTGAAAAAGTTGTTAATATTTTTCTAAATCTCAGTTTCTTTATCATCTGATTATATAATTTCGGAGTCACTTTATAAAAAAAAAACAGTTATAATAAGTATTCTTAGTGAATATTATTAGCGTTGTAATTCTTTGAAAAAAGCAATATGTGTTTGAAACATTCATTACCATATAAACTGTTTCATTTATATTTAAAGTAAATTTTTTTCTTTCAGGTTCAACCGTGGTGGATGCAGATAATTTGATGCAGAAGTTATCCACTGGTGTCATTTTGTGTAAACTAGCAAAATGCATTCAGAAAAAAGTTATCGAAACTACTGGTCACTGCGGAAAAATCGAAGTGAGTGGTGCTATTCGTTAACTTATTTTGATAATGATGATGATAAATTAAGGTTATTTAAAGGAGAAATCTTTTATTCGTGATTCAATCGCTTAAAATCATATTACCTACATTCAAAAATGTAATATAAAAAGATTAATCATTCATTATTTAATTGGAATTATAAACTACATTAAGTTATACCTTTGGATTAGTTTTTTAAGAACTTTGAGAAAAATTAATTTTTGCATTGCTTTTGAAATTAAAGAGTTCTCGCAAATAATATGTGTTATCTGGTATTAAATAATGCCAAAATAAGGAGCAATGCTGTTATTATTGTTATCTGTTATAAAATTTTAAATATATTCTCTGTTTCTGCTATACGAGGGTCTTCTCATAACTAGCGCGATGCATGTAAGTATTGCAAAGGAGAAAACCCGGAAGACTTCCAAACAAATCATCATGACACGTACACACAGAAGTCAGAAACGTAACATCGATCTGTCGCTGTTCAACGCCGATCTGGTAGCCGAATTCTTTTCTCTCTAACCTGCAGATAAAAAGTGGGTTCGATTCTTATCAATGCTGCAGATGTTTGTAGTAGTTTGGAATCCTTTTTAAGCAGTAGGATACCGTTTAATAAACCATCGGTTGCCAGAAATCGTTGAGCTGTCAACTAAACCACAACAACAGCGGTAGGAGTGGAACGCAAGACCTTAAACTAGGAAAAGCATAGTCCTTCCACCAGGACACGGTGAGCTCTAGAACACTGTAATTATTGCGGTTATACCATGACGCCTGGTTGAGAAAGCTTAGTTTTGACTAACTTCTCAAAAGGAAACGAGCTACAAATCTTTGAAAAACTATACATCAAAATTAATATTTTATCATTTAAAACTTCAAGAAATAGTTTTTAAAAAATTTAATGAAAATCATTTAGAAACCATATGTTTTTACTATTAAGTATAAGTAAATTTAATACATGACTTTGCTTCAAGAGTCTTTCGTATATTTACTTTAAGCAAGAAAACAGTAATATTTACATATTTCAATTTCCACTTTATTCTCTTTCACTTAAAGTTAAGCGATTCAAGCAATGAAATTTGTAAAAATGTCAAGGAAATCAGTGATATCAATATCTGAAAATCAAAAATGAATAAAAAACTGATCATAAAAATTTATGGGTATTTTAGAAAATAACATTTTTTTTAAAAAAAAACAAGAGGAACATTTTTAATTTTAATGAAATATTCATTTATGAGGTTATTTGTAAATTTTATCATTTTTAAATAATTTTAATTTAAAAATGAGCATTTTTAAAAATACTATGGTGATATTTTCTAAAATTAAGCAAAAAACACCAACAAATTTTTGCATCAGTTCCTCCCATTAAAACGAAATATTTAAATATGACAAATATATATATATATATATATATATGTGTGTGTGTGTGTGTGTGTGTGTATAATAACAATTAAAAGATTTTGACCTCAAGCCCCAGAGCATTTAAAGTACTGAGTTATATTAAAAAAGACCAAGTTTCTTTTTTAATATAACTCAGTATTTTAAATGCTCAAACGGAAATTTTCATACGTTTTAAACAATTTAATTCTTGAATATAATGTATAATATATTTCGTTCCATAAATATCAATTTATATGTAAAATTTTCAAGAAATCTAGGGTACTCTTTAAAAAGAAAACAAACATTTTTTTCCGTAGCAAACCAAAATTGGCACATCGCAAAAATTTTGGGTAAAATTGCTTTGCAATTTTCATTAATATTTACCATAAATATTAACATTACTAATAAATATAATTATTAGAATTACATATTTAAGTACCTTATACACATTTCAGGAAATTATATGTTAGATAAACATGCTGTATCTTTTAAGGAATTACAATGATTGAATTCATATCAAAGAAACTGTGGTTATAATGTTTTTTTAATATTTGTATTCATATATATATATATATATATATATATATATATATATATATATATATTGATGAAGTAGTACTTTTGTAATATTGGCAGATAATGCGAAAAATTATGGAATCGATTCGAATGCTTACCATTAAAATTGAAATCAGACTTATTAAATTGAAACGAAACACTAATTTATATTTCAAGTTCAAATTTATTTCAAATTTTCAGCAAATAATTATGAGTTGTAGTAAGGCACTGCATTTTGTGTAAGACTAAAACTAAGAAAGGAAAATATTTTAGTTCAAATTCACATATTATTGTACAAAAAACTTCTCACGAAAAATTGTCTTATTGATATTTAATACATAAATGAAATAGAAGATTTATTCATTTATGTATTAAATATAATATTATTTTTTATTATTATTTTCAAGTATTATTTTTTCCAAAAAATAAAAATAAAACTTATCTTTAACCTGCAATTACTTACGAAACTCATTGTTTTCTTTACGCAGCTTTATGGAAACTAAAACTTTTATTCCTCCTTATTTTTTCATTAAATCTTTTATAAAATTGGCAAACTAAAGTTTTTTTATCATTTAAAAGTTAAGTTTCTCCTTTTAACGTCAGGACAGTAATTTCAGACCGAAAAAAAAGAGAACATTATTTAAATGAAATCGATAATCGCCAAATGCGAGCCAAGGCCACCACTTCCCTTTTAATATGAAATATGAAAAAGAACAACCGAGTTTAATATCTAATGTACTTTCCCGCGCAAAAAGGAAAGATGATTGCGGGCTCAATAAGTTATTAGGTTTTTGCATACACGACAGGAAAGAATAAAGATAATTCTTTTATGTTAAAAACAGTCCCTGATTTTGAAGAGCCTGGATCAATAAGGGCTCTGAAAACGACTTTTAAAGCCTCTATTTTACTGTTATTCATGCAGAGCGTTTTAAGGACGCATTATTAATTAATCTTCCTGATTAATGAAGCTAGATGGGGTGTGGACTGGGATTTCTGAGATTTTTTGCATCTGCTGTTGACATTTGCATTAAATATTTCACTTAAATTGCAATTAAAAATTTTTACCTATCTTAATTAAATTGAATTTTTGATTTAAAAAGGAGAAAAAGTACCATGATACTGTCCTTTTTGAAAATATCTGACTCAATTTACAAATATTCATTATAGTTTGAAAAATTCATTTCCCATTTATGAATTGTGAAAATAATTTCTTTATGAACGCTTTTGATGAATATTCTAAATATGGATTATGTGTATTTTAGCAATTATTTCTCCAAAAATAAAATGTACTCCAAAATGCTATCTTTTTCGATTTCTATTCTTTACTAATAACTAATGAATAAGAGTACCGTGTTTGTTTTCATTGGAACTTTAAAGCTTAAAATAATAAATCTTATTTATTCCATCTTACTAGAAATGATATATTTATATTTGCAATTAATATAATTGCTTATTATTAATAAAAAATCTTAACAATATTTGTAACAATTAAAAAAAAACTAATTCTAAACATAAATAAATTTAATGATTGTTATACCTGAATTATGTAATTAACAAATATTTTTTATCAAATCCTTGTCTCATTTTGCCTTAAAATAAACACTACTATTCATCCTAAATGTACATTGATTAATCAAAAGTGCTAAATTTTCGATTAACGAAAAGCTTTTAAAAAATAATTAATACTAAACATAAATAAATGATTGTTATACCTGAATTATGTAATGAACAAATATTTTTTTTATCAAATCCTTGTCTCATTTTGCCTTAAAATAAATAGCGCTATTTATCCTAAATGTACACTAATCACCCAAAAGTGCTAAATTTTCGATTAAAGAAAAGCTTAAGACACTTTTAACGAATTTAATATTTGCTATTAGGAGAAAAAATCGCTTTTCATCGTAAAAACAATTTTACGATGGGAAATTCTTTTACAGATATAAATGTACTCTATCTGTAAAACAATTTCATGGAATAAAAATCTGCTATAAATTTTTTATTGCTAAAAAATGTAAAAAATGATTCTTTTAAGACAATATCGTAATGGATTTTCGATTTATTCTATAAAATTAGGCATAAGAATGTGCACATTGAAAGGACATTTAGAAATAAATTTTATCGTCATGTTTTTAAATAAAATTTTCATAAAATGTTTTTTACGATGAAGAATGTATTTTTTACGATTTTTATATAAGTGATATTTTTTATTTTGTATTTATACCTTTTCCCTAATAACAAGGAAAACTGCCTTATAATTTACGAAAACAGAACTAAATTTTATTTCTTGATAATAAATCTTTTGAGTGATCTATAGCTGTCACATATATTTGTTTTGTATTACTAATGTTGATTTCATGATTTTAAAATTAATATGCATTAAAAATATTAATTACTCCCATCAATCCAAATTCAAGCTTAATTTTCTTTTAAAAAATATGCCTATTTCGAAACTCAAATGGCTTTCATCTATTAATTCACGTTTTATTCTAAATTTTATGAATTTAAAAACATTTCGTCTCTGTTTTCATTAAACATTTTTAAAAATCCTGAATATTTTAATAAATTACATCATCTTAGGTGGAATTTTTACAAATTCTTATATAAGCACTCTTACAGACTCAATAAATTGCATCTATTTTAAAAGAAAAAATAATTAATCATTCATTTTAATTCAAAAGTGTTGGAACCAGAACTTTTGCTAGTTTATATCTCAATATAAAAACTCGAACAAAGGTCTCTAAAAATGCAGAATTTATGCTAAATTATCGAAAAATTCGCTTTCTTTCTGAAATTTTGATGGCTACAGATGTTGTTCTTATTTCACAACGAAAACTGCTCGTACTGCCCTGTTCTTCCTTAACACAAAGCATGTTCGGCTGAGACCTTGGCCAGTCTGTCACCCGGACCCTCTTATATGTCAAAACAGTCGAGTTCACATTTTCTAACCAATTGGCACGCACGCTACTTGTGGAGAATGATAATAATGATATGCGATAAGTGATTAGTGATAATTAGAGCTATTTCCCGCTAATCATTATGGTAGTTGGATGATTGCAACTACAGTTATCTGCTATATTTATAAAAGCGATCAAATCTCTAATTGACCTCATGATCAGATAGTTAAATGTTGTTATTTGCTGCAAAAAATGACTGATGATTATTAATTTCTTAATTAAATGCTTATTCAGGTCTCTTAAATTCCTTGAAATTTTAATAGTTCGTTCTTTCTACTGTACTGAAAGGGCCTGATAAATATCATGTTATTTGGATTCCTCACACTAGTTTAGCAATTTTGATGGCTACTAGTGTTGCTTGAGTGCGCATGCGTAATATGCAAGGAAACTTGAGGGAATCCTAATATTTTGGGTAGCGCTAGTAAAAAGTACGAAAGAAAATAATTTCGAAATATTTGTCTAGCAAAAATGTAACAGTAATCAACAGATGTAAAAAAACTAATTCATTATATTTATATAATGGATTAGTTTTTTTACTACCGGCATAATTGAAAATACTAAAAATTTAAAAAAATTGTTGTTGTCCTGTGCCATATAGGCTGTCATTATGGGGTGTGCTACTCCAACTAAACCATATTTATAAGTGTGGAGTCCGACTTCCTCAGTACACACATGCCATAGGTTGCAAACATTTCGTTATGTAAATTGCTGAATATATATCGATAGATTTATAAATCTGTATAAAATTGAATTAAATATTCTATAACCCATTATTAATATATTAGGAACTTTTAATCGAGTTAATGCCCTTAACAATTTTTATAAAGGATTGTGCTATATTAACCTCGACATAATTAGCTAAAGGAAATAAAATATTAAAATGCAGTAACATATTATAACATTATTGCAGTGTTGTAAAGATGAATGGAAAATGTTAACTTCCACTAAGCATTTCCTTTCATCATTAAACATTGTATTTTAAATTAAATTAAGCAAATGCTTACAGTTAGGGCATATTCATCACAATTAGAGAAAAGACTTACTGAATAGAATTGTTTGTCAGCATTTTTAATCTTCTTGTCTCTTAGCATTAATAAATCATAACATTTTTATATTTATGTACAAATAATTAATCATTGTTATCCTTTGTTATAAAAAGTTAATTTCTTGTAGCTACTGTACCACGTAAACTTTTGCGGTTTGAAGTACGAAAGAAAATTTTTTCGTTGAAATATTATCAGAAAATGGAAACAATTTATAAAGGGTATTTTATGAATGTAGTGTTTACAATATTTTTATATATTTTATTTTTTTATTTTTTCTTATAATTAAAAGTTATGAAAAAAAACTTCTTATGTAAGGAAAAACAGACGATTAATGCCTTTAACTATCGTTTTTAATTATATATATATATATATATATATATATATATATATTACATTATTTAATAACTAATTGATGAAAACAATTCAAGTTTAATTTTGTAATTTTATCTGAAATAATGCCTGTAAAATATTTTTGAAATACTTAAGTACATTCAAAATGATAATCATGTTGAACAAACATACTGCATTATTTTATTGAGATTATATTAAATGGTATTTTTAAGAAATTGGATATTGAAAAAATGTCGATTTCTTTTATCAAATACTAGAATTTATCATTGTGTTATTTTAATTTCTAAATTTTTTTAAAACAATTTGGCTAACAGTGTTTATTAAATTAAGTATAAATTAAATATATATATATATATATATATATTTGAATGAATTAATCAAACGTTTGATTGAATGTTATATAATGATGTTATAAAATCATAAACTAGATTAAAATCTTAAATGAATAAAGATACAAACATTTAACTTTAAGAATAATGTTAAATGATATTATAACTATCAAGCGGTGTTGCCAAAATCAGCTGTATAATTGAATATCTTCATAGAAAAAAATTATTTCGAACTTTTTAAGCCTTTAGAAACATTCAAAAGAAATTGTTACATTATTTTCATTAATTACTTCATAAAGAGGCTAACATTTACCTAATTATGAAGTATTAGTTGTTTCCATTGTATTATTACAAATCAAAGATTTTTCGGAATCCCTTTTGTGTATACTTTCTGATTTAAATTTACACTTCATTTATAGATTATAGGAATATTATACTTCGGTACGTATCAGAGGCGATTATAGAAAACCTGCTTTAAATAATGCATATGCATGATTAAAATGCATGATTAAAAAAGAGATTCATATTCAATTGTGTCCATTTTATGTAATTATATAATAAAAAAATAGGATATACTCTTTGTAAAATAAAATATTGCATGAATTTTTAGTAATAAATGTATTTACAAAATGTATAGGAATACAAAATTAAACTCTATGCTTTGGTCAAAAATAATTCTTTTAAGGAAGTATTATTTTTTAAATGTTATTTTCAGCTAGGTTTTACAATTGTTTGCCTTATATTTTGGTTTTGCAACCGTAATCTGTAATATTTATACAGAAGATTATAAATTAAGACAAATATGTATATTTTCAGTTAGTTCACATCTGTTTGAAGAAGATGGTTAATATCTAGTGATTTTCGGAAAAGAAGCTTAATGAAAACCCTCCTTCACCGATTCCTACTTCATCAATCATATGTGGAGTTTAAAGTTGATTGACAGATATAAAATGACTTTTTGACGGATTCATATAAAAATAACAAAACAATCAGGATGTTTAATGTTTTATTATTACTTTAAAAAAAAGAGTAATATAAAACAAAAGTTCAAAAAAGAGTCTAAAAAAGGGTAATTAGTTTGTGTGCGGATTTTACTCATGATTCTCGCCTCATTCTAAAACTGAAAATAACTAAAAAGTATTTTAAAAACAAAGTCACTATCGGAACTTTGTGTAACATCAAAATAACAGACTAATGAAACCATAAATAATGACAATGGAACCGTAAAGAATCAATATCGTTGCTTCTATAATTTATGTTTCTTTATTAGAGGGAAAGACAAATTGCATTGCCATTAAGCCCTCAGATTGGAACACCATAATTTTTTCTTAAATATTCGAAATTTTCGCACTTTTCTCTGAGTAATATAACTTTTAAATAATAATATTTTCCCTTTCAGTGCCATTGGAAGCAGTTGAAGTTTTGGGAAAGAGCCAAAAGAGAAACTTTTTTCGCCAGAGACAATGCTGAAATGTTTATCCGATGGTGCAAAAGTTTTGGAGTTAGAGACGCTGTTCTTTTCGAATCAGACGGGCTGGGTGAGGAATTGATTCGTTTTTATTTTTTATCCTGTTTTTATCCCCTTCTTTTTTTTTTATTCTGTTCGTTCCTGTCTAGATTTTGTTATGCTCGTAAAGGAGCTGTCACTGTCATTCGCGCCTCCAAATTTTTTCCTTTTGTTTTTTCAATTTAAATCTTCTTTCGAACTGTGGAAACTATAAATGAGTTTTTACTTCCCTTTTTTTCGCCGTTGGAATAAAAATGCTGATCGTCTTAGTTAAGATTCGCTGAGGAGGTAAAAAAGTATAGTCTGGTGAACAAAATAGTCATCTACGGAAATACTGCGTGGTAAGTAAAAATATAAAATGTGAATTCCCTACAAATTTCTAGCATAAATTCAAATTTTTTTTTTATTTCCAATGAAAACATTTACAACTACAATACAAGTAAGTCGAAATAAATATCACAGATCTTTTATACTCTGAATTATGCTTTAAATTGTATCAAATATAACGTTTAATTCACTTCTTTGTCCAAATGTAATAAAATTATAAAAGTATTATGTAAATATAAAATTATTTTTTTTTTGTTATATAAATTACAAAATAAATTTAAAGCTAAATATTTTGAACTAATTAAATTAAGTAATTGGGCAAGTAATTTTTAATGAATTTTATTGATGATCATAAAGAGAATATATTCTTTAATATTATCAAATATCCTATAAACATTTATCAGTAGTTTTTGAATTCATATAAATTGAGAGAATATGATTTGTTAAAATTTATTGTTGCTGGATGAGACTGCTTTTATGCAGATAAAAATAATTGGCCTAAATTCTTGTTAATAAATAGATGAGTTATAAATCGTAGGGACATATACATGAAAATCTGCTAAACTTCAGGATGAGTGATTTGAATGATTTTGCTATTTACAAAAAATTTGAAGTACCGAATAATAATATAATAAATTTCAAAATGGTTTTGGGAGATTAAATATTTTAATCAGTTGATACCAAATTAACTTTGGAATTAGAAAGTGTTACAAAGTGTTCCGGAATTACAAAGTGTTACAAGAAGACCAATTTAGATTATTGAGCATGCAGATGTACATCAAATGTGTGTGACTGAAGCTAGAATTATTTAAAGTACACAATGGATATACGCTGAATAATTCTACGAAAGCTATTAAGTATTTAATGATCATTGGTATCAAATTTCTGAAACAGTGCAATATGGTAGATAAAAAGCAATTCAAGAAACCTGGTGTCATTTCGCGAAGTTAGATAGTAATCGAAGTGTCGCTTTTGCGACAAAATGTGTTCGAGAATGCTCACAGAATTACAAGAACAAAGAGCAATTTATACCCCAAGAAGGATTATCAGAGATCGCTTATGAGTAAAAACGTCGTAGGTATATTTGTAGATTGTCTTATATGTGAAAAGAAACAGACTACTGAAGAAATTGCAAGCAAATGAAACAGAAGAGGAAATATTACGTTTTACTGCAGCCAAACTGCTTTGTAAATGCAATCTATATGCATCATCAATAACATGTGTTACATAAACCTTCTTTTAATAGGACATAAAGGGTGATCAAATGAAAGGGTACGGAACAACACAATGGGTACAAACGTAGACTTTATTCAAAATATACACCATGGACTTGAGCAACAACGATCCCACTGATGAACAAGCAGCATGATTCTTTTTTCCCAGAATTCCTGTGTCCTTGACGAGACTCAGTCCTTCGCAGGGTCCTTAAGTACGTCGTCCGAGTTGAAGCACTTACCTTTCAGGTGTTTCTTCAGTGGAACAAACACATGGAAATCACCGGGCGACATGTCCGGACTGTAGGGTGGTTGGTTCAACATCTTCCCCCTGAACTTGGCCAGTTCCATGTGTGTGACTCTGGAGACGTGTGGATGAGAGTTATAATAGAGCAGAACCACACCCTACGTGAGCAACCCCGGTCTTTTGTTCTTAATTGACCTACGTAGGAGTCGGAGTGTCTCCCAGTACACATCGGAGTTTATGGTTTTTCTGTGCTCAAGGAATTCCTCAAGTATCGAACCTTAAACGTCGAAAAAGACGATGAGCAACATCTTACATGCTGTCTGCATGGCTTTGAACTTTTTAGGGTGAGGTGACGATGCATGCTTCCACTGCATGCTGTCTCGCTTTGTCACTGGCTCGTTGTCATAGCACAAGGTCTCATCCAGTGACGAATCGCTCCATGAAAGCGGGGTCTTCATGATACCGAAACAGATGTTGCAGTGTTGGCCCCATACGCAGTTCCTTTTGCTGATCAGTGAACATCATAGGAACCTAAGCGGTACACACCTTCCGATAACGCAACCTGTCGTGAACAATTGTTCACACGGTTCCATTGCTGATGAGTTCGCTCATGATGAGAGTGTTTGTCTGGCCTAGTCTCTGATTATCACCCACATTCTTACGGCCTGCACGAAAACGGGCCTTCCATTTTCTGACAGATTTGTCGGAGATACATTTCTCCCGGTCACCATCCGGCGATGAATAGAGCTGCCGGTTTCTCACTTTCCGCTGTCAGAAATTGGATAACACTTCGCTTCCCCTCAATCGTCGAATTTTGCCACGCGAACGACATCCTGTCCACATACGGAGGGACGCATCATTTGGACGCCGCTTTTGATAAGCGCCTCTGCTCTCTCCTGCACAAGCGGGCGCCCGCGTTTGCTCCAATCCCAGTCAGAGACTTCGATCACATCCCGAGATGTCTTTTTATGTTCTCCCATGGTAGAATATGGAAATATTCAACTGTTACATTTTTACGTCATTTCGTACCGTTTCATTTGATTACTCCTTATACATTGATCTTGATCCCACTAGTATCAAAATCAGCTTAAAAGCTCCTTAAAAATTGGTGTCGATTTAATCTGACGTTTGATCGTGAACAAATACACGTCTAGGGAAAGAACTACTAATAATCATCCTTTATTAACTTAAAATAATGTAACATAAAGTGGTCAATTTAGATTTTTAAAATTCTTATACTTATGGTATCACTTTTCATATCTATATTCCGATCTCTATATTTTTTGAGAAAATCTAGTCTTGATGTCTGTTACTGTACTAAGATTTTCATCCGTTGGATATGTTTGTATAGAAATTGTATATAGTCGAACTTCTTATTGAACAACAGTGTAACACCTCATCATTCAATAGAATTCTTAGATAATGTAAATATCGTAGGAATAATTAGTCTGCGAGATCATCGGAAATAGATTTTCTTGAACATGTACTGTAAGCCATCGGAAACAAATAACTTATCTTCAATCATCAGATATATATTACTGAAATAAACTTGAAAAGAGGGGTGGACGACTATGACTAAATTACCACAGTAGGTGATCGGTAAACTAACATTTCTGACTGCCAACAAATCTGAAAACGAACACATTCTCAAAGGATTTTTGTGTTCGGACAGCGGTCATATATTTGGATAACGAACTAAAACGAACACTTATCGGCTCTCGGAGCATAAAAATCGTTTTTCATCTCTCTTGAATTATGTTGCCTGCCAATTAAACTTCAAAATTCTGTATTGGGAAAAACATTTCCAATAGAATATTAAATGTTTAAGTAAACCATTAGTTTCGGTTTTGAAAATACTGATAAAGAAAACATTCGAAATTGAACATGTTCTTTAACTTCCCGTTAACAAAAAATGATAAGGACTAAAATTAATATATAACATTATATTTCATGATTAGCTTAAATCGACAAGGTCAATAATTGAACCAATAAAGAAATCAATAAAGAAACCACAGTTGAGAAATAATTTAAAATTTATTTCTCAATTGTGGTTTCCTTTCCACTTGCTTGCAGTTGGTTGTAGCTTAGTGGTCGACTGCTTTACTTACATGATCCACATAATTTGTTTTAACTTAATTATTAGGGTCCCCAGAATGAATCACAAAACAAGCTATGGTAAAGCATGATCGGTCGACGAACAATATTCAAATAGCGAGCATAGTCGTGTAACAGACTAAGTTCGTTAACCGATCATCTACTGTACTTGATATCCTTGATATGGACAACATATATTAATCTTGAGATTCAATTGACCAAGGTGATCAAGTTTCTCATTGAAGAGTAGATTTTCTTGCTAGACGCCAAGGCATTTCCATATATTTTAAAAACATCTTTTTCTTAATTATTATAAATCACTATTCTAGATTTGACTAATATAAATACATGATTCTTATGCAGGAAACATTCTTTCGGATCGAATTATTTAATATTCTTAAATATTTCATGTATTCTTGCTCACAGAGTTTGTAAAACAGACAAGTTTTATGAGTTTCTGTTGACATTTCATCACATGCTATGAAATATTCATTTATTTATTTATTAATAATAAGCTCAAAAGTCTTCATTATTTCATAAATATTTTAAAAGTGAAAGAAAGAAATTTCATTTCAATTTCGTAAAGTATGACCGGACATTTACTTCTCATGACAAATTATAATTGATTTTTGTTACCATAACACCTTTATGAAGACTCTTGTAATAAGAATAAGGTATTTAATGCAATTTTAACGTAATCATTACTATCAAAAAATTTGTATTTTTAATCCTTCTTACATATAAAAATATTGTGTATTTCCTGAATAAAATGTAATTATTTTAAAATAAATGTTAAATTTATTACCAATAAAATTTATTACTTGATTTAAATGTAAACAACACAAAATTACAAGAATTTATCCGACTCGACGTATAATGAATATAAACCAAAGAGTTAAAGTAAAAGCTTTCTTGAGCAAAACTTGTGTTAATTTTTAGATAAACGTCTTTATATGAAAATAACTACAAGCAATTAAAGAAAACTCATAAATAATGCATTCTTGAAAATTATTTTCTAGTTCTTCAAGCACAACCTCGCACTGTGGTTCTGTGTTTACTGGAGGTGGCTCGTTTGGCTTCCAAATATGGCGTCTTATTGCCACCTCCGATCCAATTTCCAAAGCAAGTGTCCACGTTGATGGATGAAGACACCTCTGACTGTTCCGAGGAAGATTTCTTCATCACGTCTTCCATCTCATCCCCCACCAAATTCCAACGCTTGGATTCTGGATGTTCCAGTGAAATGAGGAGCCCCTCCCCCATCTCCGCTTACTCCAAGACAACCTCTCCTAACTCTTCCTTGAAGAAAAGTGGCATCCCACTGAGAAAAACGGACAAGAACGTATTTGTCGTGATCAGCGACCGCTACTGCAACCGTACTCCGGATGCCAAAGGAGATGCTAAGAAGTCCACGTCACGAGCTTCGTCTCCAGTGATGAGACGAAGTGCTTCGTTGGCGAGGACTGACACCATCAGCAGTCGTATGAGATCAAACTGTACCCTCAACCGTAGCTGTTCGTCCATCGCTTCTTGTAGAAGCTTGCAAGAAAAATCTGCTAAGAAAGCTGCCGATGTCAATATATACAAAGGAAAAAATTCAATGCTTGATAGAAGGGTAATTAAAAATTCCATTTTCCTTTACAAACTCCTTTTTGAAATTACAGTTAAGTTTCGTGCATGTTATTGTATACAAACTGCATACCACTTTAAAATTATTAATTTGTATAGATTATATAATTAATCCCAAACTTTTAATAGGATTGATTTCTTATCCTATCTTTTCTACCATTCTTCTCAGAATAATTTTTCTTTCTTTTTTCGCACAATTTTTAGATTCTGTAAGAAATTATATTTTTAACAATCTTTTTGTACTTGTTTAAAGTCTTTTTCATTTGTTGATACACCTGAAGGGACATGTGTAGTTTTTCTTTGTGGATCAACCCACATTTTATTAAAAACATCTTAATACAACTGCTTTTCTGCGCGTCATTTTTAAGACTCACGTTGTTTATAGCTTGTGTGACTTACACAATTTAATTTTTCATATTTTGATTGTTTATGAAACTCTTGCCATATCTATCAAGCTCATATGCATTTTTTTCAGGCTTAATGTGATTTTTCTTCTAGATAAACGAATAGAACTTATTTTGGTTAAATTTCCCCCATAATAGTATGTTTTGTTGCATTGTTTGTACGTTTTGTAGGAATAAGGAAAAAAACAGGTACTTTAATTTATAAGAGAATATAAATAAAATTAAATACTGTATAGTAAGTTTAGTATTCGAAATAACAACCATCTAACCCCAAAACTTTTCACTTACTAGTAAAAATTATTATGTATATATTCATGAGGAAAATATAAAACTTTTTCAAAGAAAATATTTTACGTACGAGTCCGTGCATAAATTAGTATTGAAATACTTTCATTTTATGTTCCTAAGAAGAGGCTTAATGTCCATCATAATTTAAGAGTCTGCACTTAGTGCTACATAAAAATTTCAATTCTACTATTCTACTTATGAACTTTACTCTATTTTTGTTGGAAATAATAATTTTTAAAGTTATATATATATATATATATATATATATATATATATATATATATATATATATATATATATATATATATATATATATATATATATATATATATATATATATATATATATATATATATATATATATATATATATAGATATATATATATATGAACTTAATTTCTATTTGCGTATCTAGCATTTTTCAAATACATTACATACGGGTATTTCCATAAAGTATTACACTATTTGTTCACAAACTCTTATTTTAAACAAAAATATCTAAAAAGATTAATTGTTTCAAAAATAAATAGACTTAAGCTTGTAAACTAATTTGAAAGTAATATATGCTAAAACTAAAATTATTAGTGCATTGTTTTTTACGAAAATATTAGTAATTTACTGTTACGTTTAAAATTCCACGCAACATTCCAGTTAATAAAATGTGTTGAAAAAATATTTAACCTCTATGATTCAATGTCTGATTTTGCTTTGAGCTTATCAAATTAAAAATAATTTTCATTCATCAAATAATTTTCAGTTAATTTTTAAGAAAAATAAGTGTATCTTATAGCACGTGTGCACAGCATTTGTTTAGGCTAATTGCTGTTATTGTCTTTCGCAGGTTTTGGAAATCGTGCGTAAATACCATAAAGAAGAATGCAAAATCCGTCGTTTATCTGAAGGTCGGTACAGCTTCAGCGGGAAGAATGTTTATCTTAGGGTGGGTATATATCCTTCATTTTATAAACGTAACGTAACTAACTTTTTTATAATGTATTTTCTTCAAATGAAACTGTTTATAAAGCAATATTTATAAAATCATGCAATAATTGATAAATACATAATGGTACTAGCAAGTGCCGGATTGTACTTTAAGGTTAACGGGGATGGAACACTCCCTCGTCACCAAGTTCCTCGTGATTTTGTACCATGTTCAAGTGACTAGGTCACATTTTAGTTGGCATCATTCTCTCCAAATCCACGCCACACCAACGGAAGGATTTCGGATACTTCTCCAACCCACGGAGCTCCAGTAATCTAATGAGGAAGAATGTGATCACCCTCCCTATCTATGATCATGGCAGATGATGTTTCACTTTACTGAACCTAATGAAAATCGAAGTGAAACTATTAGCCATTGGAGCTCGAATACATTGTAAAAAAAGTTTATATATTTGCACATGACTCCAAATTGATTTAATCACAAATACCTCTGTAAGTGTGAAATGATTTCTTCGCCCCTCAATGATTACTTTTTGCATACGAGAGAGAGGTAATTATTTTGATATCTACATTTTATAAAACGGGTTTTGAGTTATCAAAAACAACCAATCACAGGAGATGGGTATCGAACACACAAACTGATGAAGCGCCAAAGCATTCGCGTCCTTGTTCACTACAATTATGAAATGTGTTTATAGTTTCTTTAATCATAATTCTTGTGTTATGATTGGACCGAAAATATCAATCATAACAAGGTGAATCAAAAACTCTAAATAATTAAGTAATAAAATTGGATTATCAGAAAACAATTTCATGTCCCAAATAAAGACCGATCCCACGGATTGGTAAACTCTGCAACAAATTAGGAAGATAAGTTACAAAGATGTGTAATGGTAAATTGTGAGCATATTTGTGAAGATAAAGATATCAGTTTTGCCTAAGAAGTGCGGATGGTGAATGTTTTCATAACCTTTGGAGCTAATTGTACTATTTATTTGTGAAATCTAAGTTCAAATTATATAGATAAAAGATTAAAATTTAATTATTTATTCTTGTTATTTTATTCCTTGTGGAAAAAACGAATACTTCTAACATATTTCATTTATCATTTTCAGTAAAAGATTTCTTTATTACACATTCACACACACACACATATAATTTCAAATTTATATGCGTGCTATATTTTCTCTCTTAAATTCAACTTCCAGTTAGAATAAGATTTCTACATCAAAATATGTATTACATTGAGCTTACCTGTGATTCTTTGTTAAGGAATAAAAAAAACAATTACTATTTCAAATAGTAGCAATTCAGTTGGTACAATTTATGTCAAAAGCTTTCTTGAACAATATCGAATGTTTAAGGTAAAATTTAATGTATACTATTTTGAAAGATTTTTTTTTATTATTTAAAATAAAAATGTTTCACATAAAATATGTCATTTATTATTTACTCAATATAATATATTTTATCCGCGTCTTCCATAAGTAATGCAAATATGCAATAACAATGCAATGAAAATATTACAGTTGCCAATCGATTTTTAAAAATATGATATATATTGGGAAAGATTTAACGAACGGATATCTTTAGTTCCTTTCTTCTGAAAAAATACCTATGTTTTTTATCGTAATTAATATTGACTTTACTTGATAAATGCACAGTTTTCTTTAAATTATGTGTTTTCTTCTTATTTTGCTCATAAATAGATTTCCTCGTTCTATTTACAACAACAAAATATTTGCTAACTGTACAACGTATTTTCTCCTGACACCATTTATGCTTATTAATATCTCAAGTTTAACAGACAGACACTAAAAATCCCATGTTCAGCTTCAATATGGTTTAAAATTAATTTACGAAAAAACTATTGAATTAAAATTACTAAAAAAACTGTTCCTTGATTTTTTTTTCTTACTTTTTAAATGAATTGATTGTAATTTTGTATGAATGCAATTTCAGAATAAAATTAATGACCAATAAAAAATTAAATGTGGATTTCATTTCATTTCAGATTGTGCGTGGGAACAATGTCGTTGTACGCCTTGGTGGCGGCTGGGACACTTTAGAACATTTCTTGACCACCCTGGATTGCGGCAAAATCTTGTGCACCAGATGCTCATTGGGAAACCTTTGCAACAACAAAAAACCGATTTCCTCTCATAAAAGCCCATGTCCTTATTCAACTCTATAATACAACGACACTGAAAGTGAAATAAGTGCATTTTTATATATTTTTCCAATTTTATATAAATTTCCATGTTCTATGCATATAAATAAATGAGTTTGTTTTTTTAAAATAAAATTGGAGTGATATTTTCCCCGCATTCTTTCTTATATTATTCCACATAATATAGAACATGGATTAATTTCATAATATTAGGTTTTATTATAACACAAAACTTTAACACAAACATTGTTTTTGTTAAAAAAAAAATCTATGGTAAAAGTAGTATAGAGCCTTATTTTTATTTTACTTGGTTAAATAAAAGAAGATAAATTGAAAAAAAAAATATTCAAACAATTTCTGAGATTCGAAAAATTTGAAATTCATTCTTTTGTTACTTCAAAGGAATTATAGTTGTGCTATTTTGCTACTTTTTGTATTTCGGGAGTTTTTATGTTGCGTCGATGGATTTAATTTTTATTTTGAGAAAATATAGTATTCACAGAGTTCCAGGGACGTTGGAAGAAAATGATCGATGGTCTCCGAGCCAAAAAACTTAGAAACTGTCGTGTGATGTTATTTTTTTAAAAGTTCAGTGTGATTATAACCTTCGAAAATAAGTATTATAAAAATTGAGATGCTTGTTTAGGACTAATACTTCTTGCCACATTGTATGAAGATTGACTAAGGCATTAAAGTTAAACCTTAAATAAATCAAGAAAATCTCAGATTTTTTTTTTTGTCTATGACAATAGTATAGTAAATTTTACTATCCATATATCTTGATTGCATTGGCATAAGTGAATACTTATAATAAAAAATATGGCATTAAAAACATAGTAAGGAAATTTAAATGCAAATGCATTGAAACTCAGATTAAACGATGATTAAACAAGACGATAAACAGAAATGAAACTGGACGTGTATTCAACTTCATAAACAGTTATTTTTCTAGGTCTTGTTTACATCAATAAAACGTAAGTAATCGCAGTCAGTGGCAATGTTTATAATACAGTGCCCTCCTTGAAATTTAATATATCTCATCCATACATTCTAACAAATCCTACCAGAAACAGTAGTCAGTTATTTCTTGATGGTAATCATAAAAATGATTGATTATAATTCGATACTAGCGAAATACAATTCGATATTTGCTATTAGACAAGTAAGGACAAAGCTTGAGCCAACTTGCTGTGAATGGATTAATATCTCTTCATCCACTAATTTTAAATTCTCGTAACAATACCATCAAAGCATTCCGATTGTTGGGAGACATGAAGAATAACACTTCAATAGTTTTACCTTTAAAAAACACCATAACATATAGTATAAGTTAAACAAGAAAGTTCTTGCCGTTTTCCCTTTGCAATTGAATAGAGTGAGAATAGGTATGCAAATTAGCGTGTAACATGGTTGAGACACCGATCCGTCAAGGATAGGAATATCAGTTGTTATGAAAGCAGGTCTATAATGCACATTCCTCAATCGTAACTCGTGCAACACAAAGTGAAATGAACTTGTCAAAGGAACTAGTTCGGAGTTGTTTGCTTTATGACTTCCAAATGAGCTTATTAGCGGCTACATCAAATCCCTGAATAAATCATGCTTTTGAAGATAGTGAATGAACGTACGGCAAGGCATTAGTTTAACAAATTCATATAGGGTGATTTGTCCCTCTGTAAGGAAGCTGATGTCTGACTAATCATCGGTGCTTCACTTATAAATTGCTACCAACAGGCCAAATGGTCCCTGGAGGACCTGTACTCGGAGCAATCGGAAGGTATGCAACTGGCATTGTAACAAAAAGAGCCAGCACTAATTGATCGCAAAAGTATACTTTCTTGGCAGAAAAATCGAGGCAGCATGACGCACTAGGAATATTGTACAGCGACTTGATTGATAGACTATGTACCATCTTTTTTACTCATCTGATTTAGCGCGACTAGATTACCACCTCTTCTATTCCCTGGATAATCATCTTCGTGGAAAATCCTCCACCAACGAAACAGATTTGCGCCAAGCACTCACGGACTTTTTTTGCGTCTAAAACTTTCGAGTTTTACCGCAAGGTGATTACACATGTTAAAAACACGTTGGTAGAAGTTGCTGGATACTGATGCCGATGCCTTCCAGGACTAGCAATAAGCTACACTTTCTATGGGTCAGTGTTTCCAGAGTAACAATGTTCTTTTTGGGTCATTAAAAACAGCAAGAATTTTTTGCTTACCTTGTAGTTTATACAATGCCTGTTTTATTTCATGTTTTAAAGACACTTTTTGCATATTATGTCGAATTAAAATGCAATAAATTGTTTAAAATGTGGGTATGGAAATATTTATATATGCTGAAACTCCTAAGGAGGTTTTACTCAAATTCAGGAGCTGTTCATTTACTAATTAGAGCGTTAGTCATTCAAGTGCAATAGCCCAAACTTAATGCAAACACTCCTAATCTGTAAGATATTGACATATCTGAAGTATTTGTATAAGTTCTTATAATAATTATCTATTTATAGTGTTAAGAAATCCAAATTATAAATGATTTCTTGTGAAATTTGTTTTAATGAATGTAAATAATTAAAAAAATTTAACCCTTTAGGATTTAATTCTAGAAAATGTAGAATTTGATACTTATTTATAATTACTTTCAACGCATCAAATAATTTATATTCTAAAGTATATAAAAGATGATGTTATTATAAAATATATAAATAAAAGGTCCATTTTAGCATCTCTAGTATCTGTCGTTCGTATCTCAGAAAGATGATTTCTCTAAATAAGTTATTTGATTATTCCACATGTGAAAGAAACAATAAAGTTATTCCTAATATTGGGAGAACAAAGCATAATTTCGAATAATTAGACCAAAAAGAAGTATAGAAAAGTTTACATATTTTATTACTATTTTCCCAATTAAATTAAGAAATTCATCATGAATTATTCCTGACTCATTATTAATTTACCTTGCTGATTGTTATGAAAATAAGGATAAGATTCAATGTACTAACTGCTTCAAATCTGAAAAATATTTCCTCTGAAATAATAACTTAAATTTCATTTTAGTAAACATAATTTGCAACTTTTAATAAAGATTATTAAAAGGATAATTTATTCTTCAGCTTTTAAAAATATTTTTTTTCCGAATAAAATCAGATTATTGTAATTTAAAAAAATATTCTCAATAGCTTATTCCATCGCCAAACTTTTTTCTTGAAAAACCGTTGGGTAAAATACTTTTAAAATCAAAATGTGTGTGTAAAAAAAAAAAAAAAATCTTTGGAAAAAAGAGTCAAAAGTTATTAGACATTGAAATATTTATAAGATTATAGCGAGAATCTTTTTTTCTTTTTAAATTATAGTGATATTTAAAATATGCTACCGCTTTTTATTTTTATTTATTTATTTATTTATTTATTTATTTTTTTTTTTTGCAAAATTATTTGTTACCATAGTAACAAAGTTGATTATTTTTCAAAGTATAGATGGTAAATCCAATTGAAACGTTACTAAGTTTATAACTTTTTAGTAACTGTGTGCTTATAAAGTACTATAAGAACAAAACATAAGAGGCTTGAAGCTATTTTTGTAAAGCATAGAAATTCTACTTTCATAGAAAAGATTTTATTTCAGTAATTACTATTCCACGAATACTAACCAGACATACACCGGCGTTTCCCCCAAAAGTTGCATAAATACAAATATTCTCCAGAAACCATATTTACTTTCGTAAACTTCTTATATAAAATATAAACGAGTCAGTGTATTGGGAAATATAATAGTGTCTTACATTGGAAGCTATCAGATTAAACTAACATTTTTTTATTTGATTGATATCAAATGGTTTATTTCAGTGGAAAAAAATGGCAAAAAATTAAAAAACTTAGTTACAACTTTTCTCGAAATATAGGCTGAGGTTTATAATATTGATATTTAAATAGAATACACAAGGGATTTATTGCATCAACAAATTTGTTTTCGCACTCTATTTTATAAAAAAACATTTTTCTTCAAATTTATCTACTAGATTTTAACCGGGGAGTTTCAAGTGAAATATATAGTATCGTTATCACATATTAACGAATAAAACTTCAAAATAATTTACTGAAAATAATTAACCCTTTCATAAAAATATTATTGCAAAACTTTTACAATATTTTCATTATATTTTTATATGGATTGAAAATTTGTGGCGTTTCATCACTATTTATTAAATAAGAATAGAAAACGATTTCCAAAAATAAAGAATGTTTAATTTCTAAGTTAGTTTTTATAGCCATTCTTATTTTAATGTCAAAAAAATGTCTTGAGTATATTCAACTGTTTTCACAAGTTCTAAGATCAATTTGAAATTGTACAGATTCAGAATACTTAAGAATCATTTAGCGAATTCATATGTATTAAAAGATTAGTAACATATTCATATACCAAAATAACTTAATTTATCTAAAAATCAACATCATATAAAAGATCCAATAAAGGTTTCAAACAATTAAGTAATCTAGTTCGGTTATATCCTATTTAAAACTAATTAATAAAACAGCACTTAAAATATTGAAATAATTAATATCACAATTCTAATAGTATTTTGTACTTTGCTTTTTTGAGAAGTTAAAATATCATAGTTTTAAATTGATACCTAAAAGATAAAAAAACAGCATTAAAAATCCTAAAATTACAATTATATAAAATTTATAAAAGAATTGCGCTAAAAATGCTGAGAATTCATGGTGTTCCTCAAAATGAAACTTGATTTCCTTTTAATAATTAATTACAGTCTAGTTTTTATTCAATACGAAAAAAAAAATTTTTTTTGACAGTAAAGTGTAACACATATCATTAAAAATATTTAAATTACTTTCACATCATATGTAGTTAATAATTATTAAAGTGTTTAATGTGTTAAATTTTTTAAATCACCTGTATAATAAGTTTTTTTCTCATAAATTAAAATGTTTTCTTAAAAAATTAAAGCAAAATCAAAAATAAAATTCCAAAAGAAACAAATCTTTGTTTTTAATTCATCAGTGAATCTAAGTTTCGAGATAGCTGAAATAAATATTAAGTTAAATGGAAAAGTTGAATTTTTCATTATTTAATATTATGACAAGTTCAACTTTTTTTCTTTATTTCTAAATTTTTATCATACTGTGAATCCATTCATCGATTCTGTTCATTCACATTTTAGTAGACTTTTTTTAAACTTTTAATCAGATAGAGGAAATATTTGACACAGACGAGTTATATTAAATACATTTGTGTATTTTCATGTATATAAGCATGCCCACATACGTACATTTTCAATAAATGTATATAATTATAACATACATACTTAATATATTTAGGTTCAGTTATATATAATATTTAGAAATTTTTTTAAATTTTAATAATATTGGAAAATTAACTTTTTGGTTATGTTTTAAAGCATGGAAATCATTTTGTGAATGAAATCTGTCTTGACATAGACTTTTCTAATAACCAATTAAAACAGTAATCTTTTATAGAAATCTCATTATTTTGCTTTAATTATCTTGTCGTTAGAAAAATCTTTGATTAAAATACAATTGAAAATCATAGGTGATTCCCTTATCCAACAATTTGAACATTATATGTATTTGTATTCGAACAAGTTTAAAATTAGGTACACCTTGATTCTTTGAGAATTTTTTTGACGCCAAGATGTGACTAACAACATGGCTACTACACAAAAACTATATAAAGATGATTACCAGAAATTAAATTTTATCGCCGAAACTTATCGCCAAATTTTTTGCCAAACCTAGGGAACCCAATTTTACTATGGCATTATGCCTAACGTTAAACAGGTAGATGAAAATATTTAATGATACAGTTTTTCCACGATGTTACACAATTGCTAATCCTGATAAAACGCAGTTGCTGTATCTTTTTTTTTTTTTTTAATTTCTGAAAAAGTAAAAATTACTGAATGCCTCAGTTTTTCACCAAATAAAAAATGTTTGAAAATAAAATAACAATTTTTGTGATGTTTAATAACTGTATATAATTGCAGCCAAAAGCTTGAGTAACGAAATAAAAAATGAATTGTTTTGTTCAATTTTTTATGAAATCGAATCATCACTAAAAATCGATTTTATTTCTGAATAAGAGCGTCTAATTTTGTTTCACTAAAATAACACTCAAAGAAAAATATTTTTGAAAACATTTTGTGTGTGTGTTCATATTCATTTTTTATAGATACGTATAAGCAACTTGTATTGTAAAAATTTACACGAAAAATTTCATGACTTCACTTTAATAGAAAAAATTTAATTTTGAAAAGTTATTAATAATTTATATTCTTAATTCTGTTTATCGTTGGCAATAATTCTTACACCGTATTTTTCTGAGAGTATTAAAGAAATTAGAAATAATTTACCATCACCCAATTATAGTTTATTCCAGTGAATATAGTTTATATATGTATGTTAATTTATCCTATCATTTTAACTTATTTTTTCATAAAAAAATTATGCGTGGGACATTACTTCTCTTTGAAAATAATTTGTTTTTATGTTGGAAAATAAGGATTATTATTTTTAGTTGTCATCTCAATGAGAAACGTTTGATTCCATATAAATATTATATAATCTAATAGTTCCCTTTTGCAGTTTAAGAAGAATATATTATAATTTGAAAATAAATTATCTATAAAAGTAAAATAGTGGCACTTGTTCAAAAGGGCTCAAAAATAGTTTTAAATGAAATCAAATTTATTAACACAGATTAATTTTCTCAATTTTTTATATAAACAGAAATTATCCTATTTATCAATTTTTATGTAGATAAAACGTTCTCTAATCATTGTTATTTTTGATTTTAATAGTCTATAATTTCTATCTCCAGCTTACCATCCGATATAATTTTATCACATGTTAAACAATTTATGACTAGAAATTCTAAAGAAATAATGCAAAACAGAATGAAAGTCATTTTCTGGAATAAATTTAGCTAAAACTGTTCCAGACACTTCCGACTTTTTCTCGGAACTTGTTTAAAATTCAGAATGTTCTTGAGAAGTAATTTAGTCTGATGCATACCGAAAAGAAAAAACAAGCATTGGATAGTCTGAAAAACTTTTTTTTAATTTCTTTTAACTATTACACAGAATTTTAACTGGTTGGAACTATCAATTTTATTATTTCAGTCTTTAAAATGAAATTTAAGAGAGGAAGATAGGATATGGCTTTTTACGTATTTCTGCTTCATTTTTATCAGTTTAATCCTATTTCTGGATGATTATCATGCGGAAAAATTTGTTACAACCGAGAAAAAATAGATTTAGGATCAATATTTCTTATTTCATTTATAAAGTTACTGTTTCACGTGTATAATGACTGTCAGAAATAATGTAATAGTTAATTCTCAATATCAATTTCGTTTTGGAAATAGAGATAATTTTTTAATGAATTTCAAAATTTTTAGAGGTATAAACAAAACGCACTTTTTATAGAAGAAATTATCATTAAAATATTATTCTTGGTCATATATTTGTGAAAAATAATGTATATTTTGTTTTCTAATATTTTAATAGGATCTCATCCATTAAAAATAACTTAGATTAATTTCTAGATTCAGTGGGTGGATTTGCATTTTTTATCAAACATATTAATTAACAACTAGTTTTTAATATTTTTATAGAATAAATGAAATGCAAAATTATTAAATTTGCTCTGAGATAGTTTTTTTTAGAATTCCTTTTCTTGTCATATAATAACACATTATTCAAAAGATGCTATGATAGTAAAATATATTTTAAAATTTTGAGAATATTTAAAGCTTTCAATACTTATTATTATATTTCTATAAATTTGCTGAAATTGTGCAAAAAAAATCAAATCTGATCAAATCAATGTTATCCAATATAAAAAATATATAACTACTATTTATCTTAAAGTTTCTAGAATCTTTTTGAATTCCATTTATTCCGTCGGAATTGAACCAAGAACCGACAAATACCACAAATCATCTACATCTAAAAAAACATTTGAATTCACATGTATTCAGTTATTGTGCAAACTTTCCTTTTTAAAGAAAACAGAAACAAACAGGAACATTCATTGATAACAAACAGATAAATAATTAATGTAATATGGAAACATAGTTTTAACATGATTTAAAACAATTATTTTAAAGAAAAATGGTGAACTTTGAGAGAAAAAAATGTAATACATTATACAATCTCACACGTATATTATTTAAAGTACATTATGTTATAATAAAAATTTAAAAGAATTGATTAGATTGCTTTTTTTTACTATAAATCTAATAGTTATCGAAAGTTTTAATTTTTTTAATTCGAAAATTTCTTTTTTCTAACAAATTATAAGGATTTAACTATTTAAGAAAAATTTAGTTTCCATTTGATAAAAGTCTACTTGACAAGTAAAAACATTAATCGCTGTCTAAACGATAATAAAATCAGTGGAATGATATTGCTCTTCATTTAATTTCAGTTATTCTGTTCTAACAGATATTGAATTGCTCTTTTTCTTGTTTAGTGACTATTATTTAATTGCGCATCTCTATTAATTCAATTGCACATGAGTACACATCTGTTAATAGTTTATTTTTCTTTTTATTCTAAATGAAGAACTACGTATATGAAAATTACTATGGATATCCAGAAGTAGGTCTACAACTAAAGTCTATAGTTTACTTCATTTTCTTTTTAAACTGGGGAAATAAAAAATGTAAATCTTAAAGTTTCAGTTTATTTTTCAAAATAAACTATTGTAATGATTTTGGCATGTATCTGAAATATCTATCGACTGATTCTGTAAATTCAGTTATAACAAATTTACTTAAAAAATTGTACTTTAAAATCATATTAACATTATTTCTTTTTATATAATTTCAATGTTTTATAACACGTTTTTGTACTTATTTATTTTTTTAATTATTATGTGCGTATTTTTATTTAATAAAATTATTTATTTCGAAAGATTTAATATGATATTCTTTTTATATTTTTTAAAGAAAACACCAGAATTTTGGATTGGATTTTTAACAAGTAGACTATTGAAATAAACTTGTTTCTCTAGTCCTATTTTAGAACAAAACTGACAAATTTCATGATTTTTAATTATGATATTAACAAAATATAATGCACTCAAATTAAAAATAGAAAGCTATATGTAATATGTTATGAATTTTTATCGATACTACAGGGAAATGATTCTTATATTTTAACAATATTAAAACAGACAATTTGTTTTATAATACAAGCTTCTTTAAAGTTATTACATTCTGTTCTCTGTTGCTTCCAACAAACATAAAGGTAAATTATGCGTTATATAGTACTAAATGCACTTAATTACAGTTGTTTTTTTCTCTTATGTTGGATCTTTTTTGATAAACTGGAAGATAATAGGGGGTTTTGCAATTTAAAAGTAAACTTAAAAGTTTTTCCATCATCTTGAACAAGGCATAGGAAAGAAACTATGCTAAAAAATTCTTTAATATAATAACCGCGACATAAAGAGCAAAATACAGAGCGAAAAAAATTTATTAATTCCTTATCGTTTGCATAAATTAACAAATTTATGTATTGTAAAGTTTAATTAATAATGAAAAACATACATTTATAAATAAACTAGTACAAAGTTTTTAAAAGTAATTTGTCGGATTCTGGTGCCTACTAGTTACATTTATAACATATATTTATAAATAAACTAGTACAAAGTTTTTAAAAGTAATTTGTCGGATTCTGGTGCCTACTAGTAACAAATATATAACAGAAACTTGTAGACATTAATAAACAATGAGTGAAGCAGATTTTAAAGTTTTTATTTATGTTATTTCCAGTTCCATTCTGGCTCATAATTTATACTGATAACTATTCATGAATCAACAGAAATCATTTTGTGTCTTGTATCTTCAAATGAACCATAAATCCCCCTGTTCTAAATTTCGTGTTTATTTTTTTGGGGATATGTGAATGTCGATATTTACGTATAATATTGTTTTTCTTAATAAATTTCAGATATTATTAATTATCTTCAAGTATCATATCACTATTGCACTGATATATAGTCATAGAGACATTTAGGAGTTAAACTTGACTACAATTTTTCTTCTACAGTTTCAAGAAGAAAATAATAAATTATGTTGTTATTGCATCAGCATACTTCTCTGTACCATGCTCAAAGCTAGTATTTACTAATTAGTTGGAAGCAGCCGGACGAGAGGAATCCCTGCAATTTAGAAACAGGGACTAAGAAGAAAACTTGCTCATATTTAATCTGCACCCCCAGAGGTATCATTTCACTTGGAGAACATTGGGTCCACGACCTATTTAATGTACCCATCTGCCTTTAGTGAACATGACGAATCTTCAATTAAATGGGTATTCGAACTCATACGTATCATATTCATAACGACTCCCTAATTAAGCAAGCCAATGTGACTCAAATTAAAGATGTGTGAAAAAGTTGAATTTGTTCTTTTCCACGCATTCTATCCTTCTTTGTTTTTATATAATATTTAAGAAATATGTGTAATAAAATTGAAATATAATACTTTTGAAATATTGCTATTTAAATGCTGGTTAATTAATTGTAATCCCTCTGTGTGGTTACTCTAAAATGATGACTACAGTATATAAAAATATCTCTCAAGTTCCCAAAATATTTCCTAAATGGCACAAATATGATATGGATTGTAAAAATGTCTTTAGAACTATAAAAAAATATCTCAAAGAATAAATTTTACCATATATCTGTATTTCAATGCTGTGAACTGTTAGAAACAATAAAGAAATACAAAATTCCTAATCAAGCAAATACATCTCCTGTTTTAATTAATCTAATAATTTTTAAAGAATCGAAAAGGGAAATTTTTGAAATGATTGAAAATAAAAGGTTAGGAAAATCAATTACGTTGAAAAATTATGTCAAGTATTAAGCAAATATAATAAATATTTTGGATGAACTATTCACACAAATATCGTCAAAATCACCTTATGGAAAATCATTTTAAACTATACATAAGAAAAGAAAAAGAAGAGTAGGAGTTTAGTATTTCATCTTAAGTAATGAGCATTGAAAGTCATTTCAATTTATTGGCATAAAAAATATTAATCATTATGTAAATTTTAATAATTTTTAATATAATAATTACTTTTTTAAATAAAAACAGTGCAATAAATAAATTAACATTACTATTATTTTTAAATAATGGCCATTTTAATCTATTTTTTTATTTTTAAAATAATAATAAATACAACCAATACCCAAAAACTTATCTCATATCAGTAGTCCGTAACTTGTCTAATGGAATTTGGACAAATGAGAGAGAGAGAAAAATCTACTTATAATATATGGAATAAAACTATTTTTATTCCATTACTAAAACCTAACAAAAATTAGAAATTTTTCAATTGCAGGCTGATTTCGTTAACAAATTTTCTTGTAAATCATTTTTTAAAGATAATTAACCATATGTTTTATACAAATTTTAGAACGTACACATTTTATATTTATTAAAATATATATTATATGTCGAAGAAAAATCTCTACTCATGTCAGATTTTCAAAATAGTTTTATTAAGAAAGATTTAGTAATTTTTTGATTTGGAGAATTGGCTAGCCATGATGATGCTACGGAATTTTACATGATATTCACCAATACAATTGTACAGAAAATTTGTTCATTTTCATTAGCAGCTTTCTACAGGAAAGTATTTTTCCTATGTTCTGAAATTTTCCTCATTATCAATGTATTCTTCTCAAACTAGTTTTAGGATTCAGACTCGTTATCTTTTAATTAAAAATTAAGGGAAATTTTGATAACTATTTAGCATCTCCATCAGTTTATGAAAACAGCTGTTTGTAAATGATATTCGTGTTGGGAAAAGAAAAAATGAAATTGTTTTTATTAAAAGACAAACAAATCTCAATTTTGGATAATTTATCATAATTAATTTAAATAAACTTCCCTATTTACACAAAAAAAAACCAATTTGTATTACATTTTATAAAGACAAATAACATTTCATCCAGATGCTGAAATAAAACACTACTAATATTCTCCAGTTAGAAAGTATACTAAATATTCAAAATACACATATCTGTATGCATTTCTCTGATAAGGAGGGACAAGTTTTAATTCCCAGTATATTTTCCCCATTTTTCCTGTTATCCTTAATTTAAATTTTCTTTTTTTCCCATTCTTCAAAATATTTTCCTTTGATTTCTAAATCATTCATCTTTTTCTCCTTTGAAACTTTTTCAGAACAAATGTTTACATTTCTGCTTTTCAAATTATTTAGTACCTTTTCAATTATTTCTTTAAATTTCTGGAAGAATTTTTACTGTGAATTATTCTACTTAATAATTGTTTAGTGTTTGCATAAGTTTTGTTTTTGTATCCTATACTTAGAAATTTTTTTATTGTATGTACAACCCCTTTTTTAGTAAATATTTGAGTTATACCACCCCTGTTCCAGTATTCTAAAGTGTAACTGCAATTATATGAACATTACCAAATATGGTTAAGTAATGTGTGAGTATATGTGTGTGTAATATAAAGATTAATAGAATAAGAGTCCTTTGATAATGTAACATATTTAATACAATTCTAAATTTATGAATGTTATCTTATTTAACTCTTACACTGAGGTCCTAAAACATAGGAGCCAGTGAATTCCTAAGATTTTTCTTAGACATTTAACAACCCCATAACATCCACTATATAAATCCTTTTCAGTAAGAAATAACACACAGATGAATGCTAACCATGGTAAGGGTCACACCTATGTTACAGATGGACAATTTAAATTTACATTGTCTTTTTTTAATAAATGCTACGATTTAGAATGTATCTGTGTTCACTGTTTCATTCTTCATTTACTACACTCACTTCCTTAATACTCTGCTTTTTCTAAAATAAGAATTATTATAAGCAATGTATATATATATATATATATATATATATATATATATATATATATATATATATATATATATATATATATATATATATATATATAAACTTAAATTGAATACTCTTTAGAAATTTTTCCTTATTTTATATTTTGAATCGAACACAGATAAGTTAAAAATATTTATTTCATATTACCCGATACTATACTTACTTATTCTACTTATAAATATAGCTGTAAAACAGACTCTTTTACATTTATGATAAAATCTTTTTAATTCTGATGAATTAAGCTAAAACTTTTTAACTTATAACATATCTTATAGAAATGCTTTCAGATTTGTAAGGTTAATTGTGGTTTATTTTCTTATTTTAGCCTAGTTTTGATCTTTGATTTTTATTACTGAATAAATTTTCACATTTTTAATACATACAATGAATAAATAATACAGTACCTATCAGATTCCTAATCACAAATGTAGAATCTCACAACGAAGAAATAATATAAATTATAAAATAAAATTTTATTTCAAGTTTATGTTTATTTGTGTTTAATACATAAATACTTATAAATAACTTACACAGCCAAAATACAGATATACTATGATATTAATCATTCACAAAATTATAAAAAATTTAATAAAGAAGCAAGAAATGTATATATACTTTCACAATTTTGAAATTTTCTTACTACACTTTTACATTAATATATTGTAAAGTTTAGTTGATCATTGTAACTTATAGATATTTTCGAACATTAAAATAAAAAATTATGCAATAACTAAATATTTTTGAGTTTATTAATTTATGGTCTCTCAAAGAAATTAAAATCGATTTTTTTAACACTTAAGTTGCACGTATTCTTTTAATATTACGGGAAGTTCCAACACTTTTGTTCCATTAGGCCAAGAATTCGATTTCATAAGTGCTCTTCGTACTTCACATCGACTCAAATGCCTTAGAGATCTTGGCGCTATTGGTCCCGATGCTATGCGAAAACATTTTTCATACACATGACAGCTAAACTGAACGTATTCTAAACATTTTCGTTTGCATCGACCTAAATAGTTTTTGAACTTAAATAATTCCTTTATTTCTTGGACGCGAACATATGGATGATGATTAACCCTCCATGCGACGCGAAAACAGTTTTCCATTTTTGATCTCGTACTTGGTGATGATATCACGTATTTCAGCAAAAAGACAAGAGTTTCGTTAATCAGATGAGCTCTTCGATGCAGTAAATCCGATGTGCTACATATATAGTGGTAACCGTCCCAGAAATCGCATTTCAGTTCCCAGTAAGGTGAATCAGCAAGCTCAATATGTTGACATCCGTATGCAGTATGAAGCAATACCCTAGAAATAACAGAATCCATGATTCATCGTTCGTAAATTAATGATTATAGTGTTGAAATTATTGAATTTTTAATTAAGTCATCGAATGTAAGTCATAAGTTTAATCGAAAATATTTCAATTTAAACGCTTGTCAAAATTAAATCAGATAAATGTAATATTTGTAATGAAACCTGATAGTTTAGACTTTGTTTTACACTGTATTTTATCTATAATAAAAATTATGTTATTTTAAATGTGATAGCATACTATAAATGAATAACAGGTTAATAATAATTAATAAATAATTCAGTCGAAAAATATTTGAAAGAAGTAACATTCGTGAAATAATCAAAGGTAAATTTTATTTCATTGAATTGATATTTTCTTAAGCTTACTGTATTTTTATAATACTGTGTTTAAAGTTTAATAGAATATAAATTGTTTCTTTTAGCATAAACTTCCCTAAAAGTTAAGTTGTACAGATACAGATATTACGATAAAACATGTAGAAAGTGTTATAGAAAACTTTTCATATGAATCGATACCCAGATTGGTTGAAATCCTTTGGAAAAAGTTTGTCAATTTTTAAAGTATTAGTATAACATTATTTTTCATTGTAAAGATTATCAAAATATTATATAATCACTTAACTTTTAAAATAGAAATTTGTTAAAATCTTTTAAAAGAAAGCTTGCAATTTTTTAAAGTTATACCATAACATTATTGTTTATTCCAAAGGTAACTAAAATAGTAATTCTTAATATTTTTGGAGGAAATTTTATCATGACAAGAATTTTAATAAAAGGAAAAAACTTGTCATACGAATTCTCTAATAATGTCAATTAATAACTTGTTGATTAACTTTTAATTTTAATTACGGCTTTACAACACTTCCTCTAGGAGAATTATTATTTCTCAATTGTAAAATGTAAAGCTCATATTTGATTAACTCTTAATAAATTAGGTTTTATTTTTGGGCTGTTTCTGATTTACAAGTTCTTTCAATCGCTTCTATAAGTTTTCAAAATGTTAAAGGTTTATGTACTAGATCAGAGTGCCTTACTGCGGATAGGGATGCCCTGGGTTCGAATCGCAATCCGGGCATGGATGTACTTTCCCTCTCTATCTCGTGTTTGTTGGGAATGGTTGCCTATCCTATAAATGGGTCCCTATGGCTTGTGCGTACTGAGGAAGTCAGACTCCACTCCAAAAATATGGTTCAGTTGGAAAAGTGGAGCAGCGCACCCCATATTGCCAGCCTGGCTAGCAATATGGGGTGCGCTGTTCCACTTTATATATTATATATATACAATATTCTTTACTGGATAGTGAAATTTCTAAGATACTCATTAACATGTATTATACTCAATCTATCACCCTTTGTTGACGCAATATCAAATTTTACTACAAAAATATTGGTTACATTATCTATGTAACATACGCATGAATTTTCATTAGCATCGATCCTGTAGAATTGGAATCATGAGTCTTCAAGTACCTTGCTTAATTTTAACCATCCTTTATCAATTTCGACAAAAGCAGAAAAGCAGGTTCAATTTTCGTTTCAGCAATTGCAAGAACTTTGTCTTAGAAGAACTATATCGAAGTACATATATTTTCATTAGACTGTAATGATCAGTAACTTTGTAAATTCACACGATAATTGAAAACTTTTATTCACAGAAATATTCATGAAATTTAACATTGGTTTTGCGAAAACTTTTCTATAATTTTACTCTCAAAATTGCAGAGATTCAAGTACTCGAAAATTGATTGTACAATAAATTGTGAAAGAAAAACGAAAGTAAATCAATTTGACTTTCACTATACAATTTTATCTCTTATTAAACAATTTTATTGTAAGACAAATCATTTTATTTATAAAAATAAAATTGATACAAGAAAATTTAGAATAGTAACTATAATTTTATTTGAATAAAGTTGATAAATATAAAATTTGTTAATTTTAATTTGAGCGTTTTATATTGTTTTTACACTAGTTAAATATTCCACAAAGTTCAACAAAAAATTTTCAGGCTTGTTTTCTGTTGAAATTATCTTTGAGTTATTTCAAAGCTTCATAAAACTTATAAGGGTTTATACTATGTTCTTGTTCTGTAGCTTTTCACATTAATATCAACCTCAATCCTCAAATTCTTTGTTGCTCTGTTTGAGATATCGGATATGGAATGATCTCAGTATGTCTAAAGCTGGATATCCAGGTTAATAAGATAAAGGCGAATAACAGGTTAGCGTGCCAATTTTCTACATTCCACTGAAAACAAATATTCTAGAAATACATGGTTAAATGTTTATGCTATTCATTACAAAACACTATCTAATGATGAAGACAGAGCGGAAGCCAGTGTGTTGGAATCCTTGTTCATGCTATACAGCAATAGATACTCATTACACTCATTAGGGTAGCGAAATTGAAGATAATTATATGAAATTAAAACAACAGACTTATTCATTCTACAGAATGGTTACTTTTAGACTCCTTATCTGTTCTTAAAAATAAACAATGCATATATAATACCCATATAATGGAATGATGAGAGCTCAGTGTCAATCTATGATTCTCTCCAGTAGATACCTGCTCATTTTGAGAATCCTGGGAACCAGGCTGCCGAATTTTTACGAAAAAAGTGCAAGAGTCCACCAGAGTTCTTTGAAAAACTTCTCATTTCCTTCAGTCAAACTCCTAACAAAAAGCTGATATGCAGCCAGGATCTATCGGAGAGTACTGTGTAACTAAGCCGATAATTGATGGATTTCAATGCTTAAGGATACTCAGTTGAAGTCAGATTTTCCTGCAAGTGCAGCTGTGGCACTTCTCTACCTTACTATTGGTCATGAATGTTTGATTGCATATTTGTATTGACATAGTTAAACAATTGTAGCTTCAGTTTTCTTTTCCTTTTTTTTAATAATTCGACGATTTTTAATTCATGCTCTGTACTTCCGATATGATTCAATGTTTTTTGACGAGAACAAATTTGGCTTTTTTTTTCCCTTCTTCTTCTTCTCTTTTTTACGATTCTAGTAATTGAATTATCAATTCGGACACTCCTTTGCCAAAAAAGCATCTGTTAAGAAATGTTAAGAAATTATGTCTTCTATGCAAAATAATCAATTAAAAAAAGCTAAGATGATAAAAAGTCAATGATCAACAATTTTCAGCTTTTATGAAGGATCTAGATTTGTTTATCGTATCTTAATCCTCGATATCCTTAAAAGAAATCAGGACTCCCAAATTGAAGAAGAATCCAAGGATTGTAAATATTTATGGTGACGAGTGAAAACAGTAATTCCGAATTCTTTATTTTGTTGCATTAGGATATTGAAGAACGAGTCAAAAGAACAGAAACGCGGAAACATTTTAAGGCTCTTTAGCAATTATAATAAAACATATTATGGAAGAAAATTAATTTATCATTAAATTAAAAACTCCAACATTATGTAGAAAAAAGGCGAAAATCTTGTATTATTTGTAATGTATTGTATTCCAATACAAACTCTCTAGAAGGTTTGACTTAGTATCCCAAAAGTAAAGAGAACTTAAATGCCGTAGCAATGCCTAGGTACATGCTCAAAATTTCACTTATGAAAGCTGTTCTTAAAATAAAAATGATCAATCAACACAATTAACTGTAAATTTCAAATGTGCTAAAATCAGCATTGTTTACGTTTTGTAATATTAAATCTATACTAGTTTTTCAGTGTAGGATTAGTTTCTCTGTAAATAAATATTTCAGCTGTAATTAATATTATTCATTATTCTGATATATATTGAATTTTAAATATGAGTAATTAAGCCGTTAGTTCACGAAGTCTTCGGTGCTTTTTAATAATATCCTCATGATGAGAAAGTGATACAAATATTTAAATATTAAAATATCATAAGTTGATAATGCACGAAACAGAGTTTGAGGAATTCATCACTTTTATTCTGAAAAGGTGATCTTGCAAGCAGTCATATCCAGTTAAATAGAACCATAACTGTCTTTCTTTGTGAAAAAAACTGTAGAAATAGTTCTTTCTTCTCCCAGAATTCTCCATTTTTTATCCATAGCACGTTGAATTACATCCGGCTTAAAGACTTTCCTAAGAATCAAGTTAATGAATAATTTAGTTGCATTAAATGAAAAGAGTTGATTAATGCATTGCTTTATCAAAGTTTATTTCTCTAATAGATCAAATTTTTTATTTACCCTAACTGCACAACAAGTTGGAATCCATAAGAAAGAAATCCTGTGTCTCACTGTTTTATGCAAAGGCTTATAGTTCAAGATTCATTGCGAAGTATTTTGAATATATACAGAACTCTTGAAGCTCCCTTTTTGAATCTATCAATATGACTACCTTTAAAAAAAATGGCTACGAGTCTACAATTATTTATTGAATTGCTACAGCAGTGTCTACCATTTCATACTCAAAGACAATAATATGAAGGCTTAATGTAATTAAAAACTAAAAGTCCCACTGAAGATACCTGCTACAATTCCATCTGTTGTCTCCGTCTTAGACGTTAGTGTAAACATGCATCCATTCATTTTGAAGATTGTGAACCTCAATAGTCTCCATTTTTATAAATCTTAATTGCGAATCATATTCGTATCATTTATATAGGTGTCGATTCGTAATCCTATGAAAATAAGAACTTCCTCTGATTAATCGGATAAAGTGTATATTTACATCTTAAATAAGGAATTGCCCTCTAAAATATAATCTTTTTACATTAAAAATGCTCATTTGTAAAATCAAAGATCTAATTTATCATTTAAATACAAAGTCAAACAATTTAATTCTCATAATTGTTTTGAAATTGTTAGTACAAAAACAATAATTTGACCCGGTTTCATCCATCTTCCCTTATCTTAAAACTATTATTCAACATTTTAAATGTTTTTCCTTAGCAATATGTATTAACAAAACTACCTTATTTATAAGCGCGAATTTTAATATTAAATTCGCTTCTTCTAAATTAAAGATATTTTATCATATTACTCAAACATTATTTACCGATTTGAAGTAACTTATAGGATAAATTGATAATAATATTTTCTAAATTTTTATTTCAAGGCTGTAAAAATTCAAATCGCAGAACAAAAATTACCAAAAATACTCAACGCCTTTTTCTCATCGTTTACAAAAGATGAAGGTGATATAAAAACGAGAAAAAATCAACTCCCTTTTAAGAAATTATTCTTGACAATTCTTACAGTAAATTTATTTTCAATAGGAAATATATTATCACAAGTAAGTTTATATGAAATATGTTTGGTCCATACATGTATATGGATTATAAGCAAGGAAATATTTTATCAGACATCAACATATATAAAAATCATATGTGGGTCCAAAACATTTTACCATTTTATTATCTTACTTCAAATTAATTTACATATTGTATTAATATAATTAGAATAAAGTTATTATCTTTATCTTCCACAAGTATTAATTCACACAATATAATTTCATTATGAAAAGATTAAATGTTACGTAACGCTTGCTTTCTCATCACTTTGCTTAATATTTGATTTGCACTTGTCTTTAAATATTTAATGAGCTGATTAAAAGTTTATCACAATTCTTTTAATCTAGTAAGATGATGTATGAAGCATTGTAATATTTACACAAAATTACTCGCGCCACAAAGCGGTCTTTATCATTAAGACACTCATCGATCGCTGGCAAAATGATAAATAAAACAGGTGTCAATGAGTAGATAATTTATTCGAACAACTTCTATGAAGATAGCTCACAAAGGTACTAGCGTTTCTGAAAATATGGTGAATGTTATATTTTTTCTCATTTTTAGTGCTCCTTTTACTTTGATAATGAGCGCTCCAATGACTTGCCCAAATCTAGAAGATTTAAAACCCTGCTCTTGTAAGCGCGTAGCTTATGGATTACAGATAGTGTGTGCCAATTTTAACTCTTCGCGTCATTTGATTCGAGCTTTTCACATACTTCGTGATTACCACACCCACATTGTGTTGTTGCATAATTTATCCATAGAAGAAACGCTACCACACAATATTTTTGAAGGCTTACAAATTAAAGAAATTGGGGTTGAAAATTGTAAATTAAAATTTGATCAACCTGCTTTCACTGGATTGGACAGTACTCTTTATATTCTGAATGTTGTTCAAGATTCAAAGATCTGTAGCATTGACCAGTTTTCTTTAGCGAAATTGCCCAAATTGAATGAAATCTATGTACAGTCAAATCAAGTCAAACAAGTTAACGATAGTTGGCTCAACAACAAAATTCCCAACGTTCACACTGTTGTATTAGATTACAATGATATTCGTGCTATACAAGATCATGCCTTTTCAACGTTACTTTTACTAAGATATATATCTTTAGCTGATAACCTCATTAAGGAAATGAAACGATCCATGTTACCAAGTCCTGCTTTGCATCTCACAAGAATTGATTTAAGGTAACTCTATCTGTGCATTTTTGGTTTTATAAATAGTGCAGAAAATTGTATCATTATAAGTTACTTACCAACAAAATATATAAGGGTACCAATAAATAGGAAAACAATTAAAAATTATTTGTTTCCATCATTTTATAACTGCAACTAAAACAAAATTTTTAATGTCGCATATTGCACATAATTATATATGTTTAATAAATTTAAGTTATTTTATTGAATTTTCTAAAAAATGTGATAAAATATTGGATTTATATGAATTTTGCTTCTATTAAAATCTAACCATTTCGATTATTTTTAAAATTAGCATATTTTAAAATATTTAAAAATAATAAAGTTATATTTATTTTTCCAGTTTCAATGTAATAGAAATATTGCCGGAAAACTTCTTTACTCAAATGCCGAATTTAAAAGAGGTTATTGTCTCCGGTAATCAATTGAAATCTTTATCTGAAGTCACATGGCTGCCAGTTTGGAAACAATTAAAGAAAGTCTTCTTAAATAGTAAGCAATATATATATATATATATATATATATATATATATATATATATATATATATATATATATATATATATATATATATATATATAATTTAAAATTTTATATAATGTAACTAAGTTTCTGTATTAAAAAGAAATTAAAGCATTAAAGTTTTTTTTATTTGTTTGAAAAAGTTTAATTTACACAGCAATGAAAAAATTTTATAAATTAAGAACTTTAAACTATAACAATAATTGTTAAGTTATTGATGCAACTTTTATTATATAATTTTTAAATGAAATTACGCAAATATTATATGTGAATAGAAAAGATAAGACAAAGTAAATTTTCCTTTCTAACTGTATTGATTTTATTATCGTAAAAAACAGCTATAACACAACATTTTTACCAATGTGACAAATGGCGAATTATCACGCAAGATGAATTTTGCCTTCCAAATCTTACTCAGCAGCTGTCTTTTGACGTTCTTGTTACGTAGTTCTTAAGAGATAATTACAGAATCTTCTTTTCCTTTATTCAATAAACACTTAGACTGTTTTTATCTTTAGCAAATAATTTATATGCAAAAAGTTTTAAGGATGTACCTTAAGAAAAGTTTAATTCGAAGACTCAAAATACACAATGCTATTTTTAACTATTTCATAAGTTTGAATGATTTGATTTCTTTTTTTTTTTTTTTTTACAAAATCAATTATTAAATAACATTAAAATGAAAAAATATATATAATATTAACCACTATAAACATCCTTAATTATAATTTCCACTCATATGGAAAATGAAATTGTTTTTAAAGTGATTGACAATTTTGAAATTTACAAAATATATTTATGTTAATATTTGGTTAAAATTCTGTCATATAATCCATTGATTAAATTATGTTACTAGCAAAGATTATTATAAAAATTTTGACAAGAATGAAGCAAATATTTCTCATTATCATAATGATGGAAGAACATCAAATCTTTTAAGAAAATCTTTAAAATCAAAAATAATATTTTACATATTTCTTGAAAGAAAGTTTAATGATATTTAGCTATAACTGGTAATTCAATATACAAAGATAGAACAAATTGTACCTAAATAAATTAAGGAATTCTGAAAGACTGTTTAATTTAGAAGAATATATTTTATGTTTTTCGACAGTCAACAATTGATTTGAAACATTTAACAGTAATTTATAGTAAGCTAATTTAATGTTACAGATAAAAATCTCTTTGTCTTTATTCAACAGATCAATTCAGTAGTTTCCAACTTTCATATTTTCAAATACATGTTGTTTAATTCATGTTAAGGTACTTCTGAATTTGTTTTAACTAATTATTTTTCAAATGTGATAAAGTAAACATATATGATGATATCTAGTAATGTATATATATATATATCGTAAGTTGATTACATATATATTATCTATATAATATATTTTAACTAAACCAAATATTATATTTTTAATATTTCAGAAATAAATTTTCAAATATATTATGTATTAAAACAAACTTTTTTCTAAAAATTTTACTAAAATTGCATTTTGAGGAAAAAGTAACTTTAAATTTTATTTGCTTAAAAACTAAATGTAAATTCACATTTTCATAGGAATAATTTACAAATAAACCAAATTACGAGGAAAAGAAAATTTTATAATTTATGAAGTCATAAAATGAATAAATCCAATAATACTATTTTAAAGACTTTTCCAAAAACACATAACTATATCATGAATTACCTTGAATTAACACATTAGTCATTAGTTTTTGATTCAACGTTAAAAAATATGGCATCTGCATAATTAATCCTCAGGTCTTTGGCTCCGTAGTTTATGTATCCCTTTCCCATCTTAAACACAGGTGTCTGTACTACTTCAAAATCTAATTTAACCCATAGGTTAATTCTATGACCTGTAATCACTTTTTGAATTCAGCATTTGTGTGAAGTGTACAAATTTAATACATTTTTTTTATTTCTTTATTTTCAAGATTAATTTAAGTTACACTTTATAACTGAATTACTTCTAGATTTTTTTGGTAAATTCTAAATCTACTGATTTTTTAAGAGGAAATTTGACGTTTTAAGGAATTCTTACTGCAAAGTGTGTTTTAATACACATATTGAATGGTTATTCAATAAATAAATGAAATGGGAGAAACTATAATTTCATCTTATCAGTTGCTTTCAAATCAAGCACTTATTCCTACGATGAGAGTTAGAATCACTGTCCTTTGAGTGATAGGAACTACTTTGGATTTCAATTTTAGTAGTATATGAATATAGCCGCTTATAAGTGTAGTTAGAAAAACTACCATATAATGACTCTCATAAAAAGGCTTAATGTTTTTGTTATTGGACACTGTAAATTACATATTATAATAATTTTAAATATTACTTAAGTTTATGTAATAATTACTTAATTTTAGTTTTTTTAAAAAAAAAAGCAAAATGTCCTATAGCTATGAAAATCTTAACAAATGTTCACTTTATCCATTTTTAAAACATAGTTTAATATTTTGTTATTTTCACACTATAAAATTTATTATTTCATAATAATTGTTTATATAAGTGATGTATGATGCAAAGTTTTCGTAATTAATTAAAAATCTATATATAATATTATAAAATATTTCACAAATTAGTTTCTAGCATTATAATTTTTTAAGAATGCTCTAACTATCAAAACTGATTATTAGAATGGTAAATTTTTCCACTACATTTAACTTCATAACTGCAAAAGTATAAAATATATAAAAAAAATTTGAAATGCATTTTATAATTTCATTATATTTTTATTAAGTAATTTTTTAAAAAAAAATATGTATCATTTTGCAGTGAAAATTTTATACTTTATTTTTTATATAATTTTAGAGAATCCTCTGGAATGTGATGAAAAAATACTTTGGATAAAAAAGTTAAAAAAGCCTTATGAACTTAGTGGCGATTGTATGTCTCCACAGAACATGGAAGGAACACCAATCAAAGAAATCTACGAAATGACGTAGGCCTCCTCATTTGTTAGTAACCATCTGTCTCAACATTAGTTATCACTGTAATCAAATTCATCAGAATTTAGTTATGTCAGAAAAGCTTTTAGAATATAGATTTGTAAATATGTTAAATTTTTGTATATTGATTACTTTTTTTAACTGTACAGAATATTGCTTTATTTAAATTTCATTCTATTAAAGCGAATAATTATGTCAACTTCTACAAACTTTATGTACTAAATCATGTCGAAATTATATTCTTACCAAGAGCATAGGATATTTACTCCATTTAATTACGATAGCTTTTAAGAATACAGAAAAAAAAATTGAATTGAAAATCTTCCTCGAAAAATTTAAGTATGGTGGGTGATTCCTTGAGTGAAAAATTTCTGACCATTAAAACTAAGAATAATTATTTTTATTAACCATGCAATAAGAGAAAATGTATTTATTTAATTATTTTAGAAGATTATTGAAACTACTAATGAAATATTTAATGACAGAGAATCAAATTTGTCTACTTTCAAATTGAGTAGATGAGGAAGAAGGGCATTTAATATTTGCATCCAATTAAAAGAAAAAAATTGTTTAACATATTACAAAATAAATGTTCCTCCCATTGCGAATTTCTCTTATAAGAATAAAAATAATTTTTGAAAAAATTGATTTCTCATATCTCAGCTGCTTCAAAACTATATAATTACTAAAAAAACATTTTTGAAATTATTGAATTATAAAGCATGATTTTTTTTTTCTTTTTGAAGGAATTTACCTTGTGTTTGATAATTTTTTGTAATTGTTATGTGTAAAGTCTTAAAATATTTGACTAATCACGCATTTTTATCTTCATAAATTTGCTTTATTTTTTCTGGCAATTATAGAATTGTTAAAATAAAGAATAAGAATATTTGGCAATTATTCATATAAGTTATTTTAAAAAACTGCATTAAATTTTGCAAAAGAAAATATCTCTTCCCTGTTATATACATTAAGCAATATTTGCTTACTTATTGATAAGAACATAAAAACAATAAGAGTAAAATTTCCTTCTAGAACAAATACGAGTAACTGATAATACAATATAAAATATTGCCTTTTTTGTTCTTATGTAACAGAACAAAATAAAAAAATTTTCTTTCATTATAAATTTAAATTAATTTATAGCAGTAATTCCACGGATAAATAAGAAAAAAATAATTATGTTCATTTGAAATTTAAATATAATTATTAAATAAATTATATTTTCTAATTTATTCTTCAACAACATAATTAGAATTTATTACACTCAGGTTTCATACAAATAATTAGAACTCATGTTGTTATTCCTTCTAAATTAAAAATTTTCTTAAAAAGAATCTGTATTCAAAAAACCACACGTACACAATTTAAATTGTAATTCTATTCCATACATTTATATTAAAAGTAATTTTAAATATGTCTTTAAAATTAATTTTTTAATTATCAAATGATTAAGTTGGCATGCTAAGTAGTTATTGTACAAAAATTACTTCTATTAAAAGATATATTTCTTACAAAGACCAAAAAAAATTTCCATGATTTGAAAACTTTGTAAAAAATTTTTAATAAATGTGTGAACTCTCTTCGGGCTATTTCTTTAAGAAACACTTTATGTTCATTCTAAATTGTGCAACTCATGTATAATTCTAGTAGAAGAGAATTTCTAACCAATACAAGAAAATTTATTATTTATTTTTTATTTTATATTATAAATTTCTTGTAATTGTTCCAAAACCTAGTTTCGATTATAGGAGAAATTTAACATTATTAACTATTCGTTAGATTTATTGTTAGCAAATTTGAATTTAATGCCTTTACAGCAATAAGAAATCGTATGCAATTTTCCCCTGTAGTTTAAAAATTATTGCAAATTCAAGAAAGATCATTTAAAACTGAATCATTTTTTGGTATTATCTAATCATTTTAAATCCACATATCTTCAGTAATTCCTAAGGCATTTCAAATGAACTATTTGGAATCTGTTTAAATTTTGCATGATAACTCTTTTGTGTAATTAATTTAGAATTCTTTAAAAATGTTATGATAATTTTTACTGATATCATTTATACAACTTCTAAGGATAAAAGTATCAATGTATAAAGTAGTTTATTATGTTTACCAGTTGTAAAATATTAAAATTAAAACTTAGCAATAAAAGGAGATTTGAAGGATGCATTTTAATTTTTACTTCATTTTATTTTTCTCTTACTCTCATTCTGTTTTTATTTATATTGTTCTTTACTATTTTTTAATGTTCTTATAAACATTTTCAACTTAAGATTAGCTTCAATGACTTTTTAAATTATACACAAATTATGCTTAGTAATCAATTAATAAATAAAACAGTGATAAAGGTTTTAATTTTATAATTAAAATATACCACTGAATTAAACAATTCTTTTTAATGCGTTTCAATTGTTAAATATTGCGTTATTTATTTTTAACATTTTCATTATTAGTTGAAACAGAAATAAAATATGGTTACTTCTATTCCTTCATTTTAGTGCAATTTTGTAATTTAAAAAAAAAAATTCTTGTGAAACTATAACTTCAAAAAAATCAAATGAACATAGCGAAACAAGTGCATCATTAGGCAGTTGAATGATTCCTTTTTGTGGGTTTTTAATCACTAAAATAATAAAGTTTATATTTATTTATAATTCAAGCAGTGGTTTTAAATCTTTCATTAATTATTTAAATAATCATTATTTAATTACATGATTTTAATTATGCTAATACTTCAAATGTATTTGCCATTTTTTTAAATTTTAGTTTTCCTTTATTTTTTTATAAATTTTATGAATTTTTGAAATATTTAACTCTCTTTTTCTCACCAACAATGCCAATTTCTAATTTTGTTCTTATCTAAATATATGAAATTATTCTATTAATTAATTAATTATATATATATATATATATATATATATATATATATATATATATATATATATATATATATATAATTAATAGAATATATTCTTAGTTTTCACTTTATATATTCGCATTTGGCACAGGTAAAATATAATGCAGAATGCCAAATTCTGAGATTGGCTATTTTTTGTGGATTTTCTTATGTATCTGCAACCTCGCTTTTATTAAATCATACATGTGGAGACATATAAGAATTATGCAGAAAATTCTATTTCGGTAACCTAGTATTTACGTCGTCGCGCACGTCACGATACGTCATATTTTCAACATTTCTTCATCACCAAAAAAATTCGGAATTTGGAATCATGGATTATATGGCACCTGTGCCTCGCATTTTCATTGTTCCATAGACGAATAATAGTATTTGTTTCTTCATTTCCCAAATAAATTCAAATCTTAAAGTGGAATAAATAAGGAGAAAAGTTTACTTTTTAAAAATGTAAATAGATGAAATTTTTTTTCATTAATTCCCTCTTTATTTAGATTATTCAATTTTATTTTTTGCTGATTATCATGCACATAAAAATTTCTAATTTATATTCCTTTTTGTAAAATGAAAATTAGTTTCATTAATAAAGAACTATATATTCTTCAATATTGCATCATTATTTATTCGAAACCAGTAATTAAAAAAATTATGTAAAAGAATATTTTAAATAATGACTTCAAGTAGCAATTATATCAATCTTAAAATTTTTGAAAAATCAATTTTCTTCTAAAAAATAATAGCAAAGAATTATACCAAATATTAAATTTTTTGTTTTTGGCTGAAATAACTAAATTATAAAGTAAAGTACTTTCAATATATTTTAATAAAAATAACACAGCAATGATTAATAATGTAATTATAAAATTTGAATTTGAATAAAGCTATTATTCAGAAAAATTCATTAATTCATTTTAAATAAAATAACTTACATATTATTTAAATATATTAAATAATATAAATATACTTTATAAAAAATTTATTTTATGTACGTACCTACATGATGTACAACGATATAAAAATTCGTCTTCGAACTGGCGAATTTCATCTTTATTATAAAGACAGCGCTGAAAGTCTGAGATTCTTCCTAATAACATGAAACGATACATAGGACAAATTGTGACAGTAATAGCATTCCTGGGATGTAATGCTAGTCTCATTTTAGGCATTGTAAATATTTGTAATTTTGATAAATTCTGCTTTCATTTACAGTAAATTGTCTGACTATCATGAAATATAAATAATGACTATTTCTATTCTCTTACTCAATTTGTATAAATTATCAGACGATAAATTGTTTTTTCTTTTACATAGTTTTTATTCTTTTTTTTTGTAAAAATTCAAACGAATTTTTAAAATTTATTAAAACTTATACGTAAAAAGGATTTTATTTTTATATCGTTTATAATTTTATTCAACTGAAACGAAATGATGATACTTTTGTTGAAGCAATGTTCCGTTTTTATGGTATATTTATAATTAGAAGTAGTTAAATTTTTTATATCCATCATAATAAATCTCTTTAAGTTTAATGAAACATACATATTTATATATTCTTTTTAAATCATTAAATTTAATAATTTTTTTAAATATGTTCTTTAAAAAATTCTATGCATTCTAGGATTGCAGGATTTAAATATACGTTGATTAGCAGTTTTAATGAACAACACATCAATATATTAATTTTAGAAGAAAATTTGGAAACTTTTTTTTAAAAAATACAGCAATAAAAAGTACTGTTTAAGATTTTGCCCTATTCTTAATTTAAAAAATCTAAAATGTTAATTTATTCTTAAATAATATTTACATATTAATATTTATTCATTAAAAACTGTTATCTAAGTAACTTAAAAGTATTATGAATTTGTGAAACTCTCTCTTTCATTGCACAAAACACCCAATATTTTAATTACCAAATTCAATGAAAAATTAAACTACAAATTTTATTATTCCTGAGCTGGCATCCTCCACCCTATATCAGCAAAAGTACTTATAAAGAACATAAAAGATTCGATTTCTAAGTATTACAAATCATGTATTTGTTTTCTTAATTTATGATACATAAACATGGCACTTTGTCTGTGTAAATTCTTCTATAAAAGATATATATACTTTTCATGAACAAAGAGCTTATGCAATAATTCTTATAATTTTATATTACTTTTGCTCAATATTATAATCGAATTTATTTTATTTAACAGTTTAAATTCATTAATCATTGATTATATTTCATAACTTTTATATGTATATTATAAATAAAAATTTCAATTAAAACTACTTCATTACTAATTTTTAAGTCATTGAATTTACATGACCTTTATTTTAATATAGTAATCATTAAGTGAAATGAAAATATTATATTAGACTGGACAGAACTTTAAGTTAAGTATAATGGAATTTTTGAATGTTTTTTTTTTCATTTTTAAAATTTTTGATAGATATGTTAAATTAAAGCAACAGTCTTTCCCAGTGTCTAATATTTCATGTGTCAAAATAGGACATGAAATCTTGTCAAAATAGAATCGAACAAATTTGATTATATCAACAAGTGTTATGCACTTTTTTCAAAGAAATAGCTGTCAAAAATATGGTATTAAATTTAAAATAAATAATATGTTTCTAAATTTACAATGAAAGTAAAGCTAAAATACTTTGAACGGTAATCATTTGGTTATTTCAATAAGATTCAGCTCAGTTTTTCATACTATTGATCTTGCTTCCTCATTATTTGAGGGAGCTCAAATACAATTATTTTAATTATGTTTGGCGTTTCTTTTTTAAACAGCATTTTCATTGTAGAAATATATGTCCTTGTTAATTTATTTTAGAAGCCTTGATAGCTTTCACAATACTAGATTCTCTATATTTTGATTGTAACTCATAGTTGCATCTTATTCTGCAGTTTCCATTTTATTTTATTGCACTAAACATTTTTTTAAGATTTTTCCCTCGAATGTCATCAATTTCTCTTCATCTCTTTTGTTAATTGCTGAACATTCGGCATCATATAAAACAATTATACTAGGGTCTTATGCTGTTTAAAAAAAGAAAAGCCAAACCTTAAATAAAAGCATTTTATTTATAATAAAAGCATTTTATTTATAATAAAAGCATTTTATTTATAATAAAAGCATTTATTTACAATAAAAGCAAAACAAAAATACGGTTGCATTTTTGTTTTGCTTTTATTTATATAGATTTAAACTGGTCTGTCAATCCTTGATAACATCTGTTAACATATTGATTTTGTTTTGGATCTCAGTTTTAATGTCATTAGTATTATTTGCAGTAAGTATTTAGATTAAGTTATTTTTTTTAACCTCATATTTATTGATTTTCAGCCGTTGAAAATTTGTGTTTCTTTTTTTTTCCTACCATGAATTTAGTTTTCATTTTATTGACTACCAATCCCAACCTTTTCGCTGCTGCCTCAAATGCGCTGAAAGCTTCTACTATTCGCCTTACTTATTCCTTCGATATCAATGTCATCTGAAAATGCCAGTAATTGTACGGACTTTAGAAAAAATTGTTTTCTTCATTTGTATTCCAGAGTCTCTAATTACCATCTCTAGTGCTATACTGAACAGATGACACGACAGCAAATTTGATTATATCAATATGTGTTATGCACTTTTTTTTTAAAGAAATAGCTGTCAAAAATATGGTATTAAATTCAAATCTATCTGCTATCTGTATCTGATCTGCTTTATGAGAATCCACACCGATATTCCCCAATTATACTGTAATTATAAATAATGAGTCTTCCTGCCACGATGTTGGAGAATGTCTTGTACAATGTGTTTAGGAGATTATTAGGAGATGTCATTAGTTATGGATTCCTCTGTAAGTTTTACAGTCTAGACAGTATCCTTTCTCGTATATTAAACAAAATAGAACCCTCTTCTGATTTAATGAGCATTTTTTTTCACAGTGTAAATACTAGTGGTAATGGTGTGTATTTCCTTGATAAGCTTTGGATCTTTTAAGTTCAAAAGCTTGGCTTTAATTCTCTCTGGTCATACCAAACTGTTATTATTTAGTTTATTTATAGCTTCAATAGCTGATTTCTTTTTAATCTTTTGTAAGCAGTTTCTTTAGCTGACTAAGTTATGATGGATTTCAGTATTTCCCAACTACGGTCACTATTACTCTCATCTTCATTTTTCCAAAGTTATTTAATTCTTATACATATGCATTATCCTTGAAACTTTCAAGTCATCTGTATCAAGTACATTTTCTTTTTTGGTCTTTCCTTTCATAAAAGTTTTCCAAATCCTGCATGTCCTTTGTAAAACCAAATTCTGATTCTATTGAATTCTGATTGAAATCCGAATTTGTTCAATTGCAACTTCTTAATCAAGTACGATAACTTTATGTCTTTTGTCTATTAAAATGTGATCAATCTGGTTCAGTGTATTTCCACCTGCCGAACACTGCATATTTTTGTATACGTCCTTGTGAGCAAAACATGTACTTTGTCAGGCCATTTATGTGCTAATTACAAAATCCAAAAATCATTCTCAGTTGTCATTGAACTCGTAATGTAAGCTATCATTCCCTATGTAGTTACGTGAATTTTCGTCTCTACAATTTTTTGCATTCAAGTCTCTAGTCACCAAGTATTGTGTTGCCAAGGTAAGACAAACTTGGTTGTCAAAATTGGACCTATATAGGCAACCAAGGTAGGACCAATCTTGGAGAACTTTAAAAGTTTGTTTACATTTTGTACCTCATATATTGACAACAAAGGATCTTATTTCGAATTATTAGATCTAAAACAAGTAATTCTATATTATTCCAATACATAGATGCATTTCTTTTCAATTAAAACTCTATTGATGCATCTAATATGAATAAAATATTTATCATGATTAAAATTTATTATTTTACATTCTGTATTAAAAAGTTAATACAAATAACAAGTAACTTTAAGCAACATTTAAGCAGTTTAACAAATTTTCAAGTTAGAGTTTTATGATGAAAATAACATTATGTTAAGTTAAAATTAACATGACAAGAAGTGAAGTAAAAAGCATAAATAAATATTCACTAGTTACTAAATTTGAATACACGAATTATTTAGCATATAGATATGATTATCATACACACCACATTCTACATAATCATATTAGCAATATTAAAATTTAATTTGTTCAATGTTAAAAACAATTTACATTTCTGAATTACTTAATAATTATTTATTGTTCAAATTGCCAGTTTTCCATATAAATTTATAAGCACATTTTTGTATTTTAAGCAATTTTGATTTCACTATATAAATAGTGCATTTCTATTAATTCCAATTAAATTAAAAATTAAATTTTGCTCTTTTTATGAAAGAAACTATAGCAAAAAAGTGCTATGTATTTAAAATTGTCTTTTTCTACATCTGGCTTTCATAAAAAAAATTTTTTTTTTAATTCTGTTAATATTTCTGAATTAAAATGAATTGCTCTATCTTTAGCAGAAAAGTATCAAAAGATTGTATTAAGCTTTGTTGAAAGTCTTCTCAGTTAGGTATTAAATAATTATATAACTGTTTTTTTTTATTTTAATTTTAATTCATATTTCATTCTTAAATTTTCAAATATTTTACTTTTTCTATACGCAAGAAACAAAATAAATAAGAATGAAACTACATAAATTTCTTGTGAAATATTCAACATTGCTTTAAAATAAAAATTGACCAGTGACATTAATTCCCGTCTGAAGATACGAACAACACATTACAGTTTATTCTAAATTTTTTATATAATATAATATTCATATTTTTAAAATTTTAATAATACATTTCATTTCTATGCATTTCTAACATCTAGTTGTCTTTAACTTATTGCCTCTTCACCATTATTTATCAAGATTTGAAGAAAACCTATAAATTTAACAATGAAAATTCTTAGAATAAATAAAATTGCTTTTTCACGCTCTTTTAAACTTAAAAAAAAAATTAATTTTAAAGTGTTTCAAGAAAAAAGTGTTCATAGTTGATGATTTCTTAATTACACTACCCGACACTGAAAATACAATACAAAGAAGTATTTGCCAGAAAGTGATGAATCTCGGCAAAAAAGAGCGAGTCAACATTGAACAATAAGTGATCTGTATTTTGAAATTATATGCATAATACAGAATGAGAACAAGGTTGGGTCAGTAGTTTCTAGGACGGCCGTGGGACGGCGACACAAAAAGCAATACGTCTAGGCACAGAGTCAATGAGAGTACGGATGGCGTTCTGAGGAATAACTCTCCATTCCCTGTCAACAATTTGCCAAAGTATGTTTTCTGAAGGAAGCAATTGCAGGATCTGCAAATGGCTTCCAAAAATATTCGAAACATTTTTGATTGGTAAAAGATCTGGTTAACACAGTGGCCAGGGAAGCAGCTGTACACCTTGCAGGGTATGTTGACTGGTGCGAGCAATGTGCGGTCGGACGTTATCTTGCTGATAAAAGGCATTGAGTGCCCCTTAAAGGTAAGGGAATATCACCGACAACGACACATATTCCTCGTAACGTTGTGCTGAAATAGTGTCTTGAATATGAACTAATGGGGACCAAGAATCAAATGCAATTGCGCCAAAAGCCATGATGTCCCCTTATCGTGTGGAGAGGCATTCCACAATTGCTACACGGGTGTACCTGTCTCCATGTTGACGTCATACTCGTACACTGTGACTATCACTGAAGAAACAGAAGCTTGACTCATCTGAGACGATGAGCCTGTGCTACAACGACGTCCACATTGCTCTAATCCGTTACCATTCTAGACGTAAGCGTCTATGTTGTGGGGTCAATGGCAGTCTCCTTAACGGACCTTAGAGCTTGACCACTAGCAAATAATCGATGGAAATGGTTTTGCTTGATATAGGAGCATCCAGAGTGCCTTGAATCTTCTGTAGAAATTCGCTAGACGTGCTTTGCATGTGCCACCACCGCCTCCCGTCTGACGTGTTGATCCATACGTGCTGACGTTACTCTGGCTGCACCAGCATTCCGCAAACGTTACACAATTCCTTGTTCCAACTATCTTCTTCACAGTCGATCCTCTGGGGAGGCACCCAGGTGTAAAGCAGCTACAATTTGTCATAAAGACTAAACTACTCTTTGCGCCAAGATCTTCATGCCCCTCGTAAACTCGTCTGTTTACTGGTACTGACTCCGTCTATGATGGTCTGGCATTTTTTACAATTACAGACATCCTTTATGACAAGAACAAAACTTTCAACTACTATTTTTCAAGCAGCAATAAGAGCGCTAATATTGCCTACTCTGCACGTTCCGCTCTGTATATTTTATCTTACATGCCCTGGAGAGCTGCGAATTTCATATCATTTGCATAACTCGATAAGGTGCGTCTATACACTGAAATTTTCATAAATTCCTGGCCTTTCCTTCATAGTGCTGCATTTTTAATGTCAGGCAATGAATATTGATGTAGTCAAAATATTAAAACTGTTTTTTTTTTCTTTTGGATATAACTTCAATTATTGAATATTTCAATAAACCATTTTATCTTATCATGCCCAAATATTAAATTATATTATAACTGTTCATTTAGACTATATTTATTTCCAAAATCAAGGATGAAAACGAACAATTTAAAAAAAAAAATTCTATAACAGTCTCAGGAAGGCTTTTGAGCAATTATAGCGTTATTCCGGAAACTGTCCCTAATTATTATCCAATAAAAATATTTACTCAGAAATTCTTTTAAATATATTTTGACGGGAAAGAGGGGATTTCTTAAAAGCTAAATGCTAAGTCTGAAGGATCTAGATTAGTGTTGCATGAGCTCGATAATGATTACAGCCAATTCTCATCTATTTATTAGCAATAGCGTAAGACAAAATGAAACTTGCATTTTTTTCGGCGGAAATCATTAAATATGATAATATTTTATAATGTTACATAGTTAAAGAAATGTAAATTTATTATTTATCATATGTTAAAGAAATCATTAATTTTTTACTTGATTACATCAATATATTCTTAAACATAGAATATTGGCACTCATGCTGTATCAGAAGTATTTCATACAATTTAAAAAATATCATTTTTACGACGACTGTTAATTTCTTCTATAAATGTAAGCCAAGCTATTCCAATATTAATCATTTTCTGTGACCATTCTTTCACATCCAGTTGCTATACAGTGTTAGTGTTACATTTGCTAAATAGTAATAAAAAAGGTTTTGAATTTTCAAGAACAAACACATATACATTATATAATTTATGCCAAGGTCATTGCTGATAGTTGATAAACATCCAGAAATATATATTTAGTTCAAACTAAAAAACAGGTTTAGATAGAGTTTTAATTGCTGGATTTGAGTTGCGATTATTATTTTACAAAAGATATAACAATTGCCTTTTTTGCAGACTCAATATATGAGAGTTCACAAATTTGAATTTGATTAAAATGTAGTAAGTTTTATTATAAAATATTTTTCTTTTTTTTTAGGACTCCAAAAAATATGAGATTATATCAAATCCCTTTCCAGGCACACTGAATATTAAGATTTGAAAAAATTCCGTTCATTACAAATTAAATAACAAAACACATCACAAATATAATATAGCAACGATGCTTATCAGTAAACTAAAAATAGATGGAGAAAAACGCTAGTTTTTTATTAATTTAATTACAAACTTTACAGATTTTTGTAAACTTTTGAAACAATAATTTTAAATTTCTGAAAAAATTTTCAAAATACTTGTCGCTAAAAACCAAATATATTGCGGGAATTTACCGATATTTTTAACCTTTTATAACACAATACACGAATCTGGCACTAAATGTCCAAAATTTTATTTCAAATAACTTTTAACTCTTGTAAGTGTTGGTTCTTTTAATCTATTACTCCAAGTCATAATGGCAAAAGGACATTTAATATGAAGTGATTTTCAGAATCTTAATATGAATTTCAATTTATAAAAAAGCAAGCCAAATATTTGTCCACAAATGAAAATTTAGAACAACATTTTCATAATAAAAGCATATATATCCGAATAATTCTGATTTTAAAAAGTTTCCAATCATAATTTTCGTTCCAAGTTATTTTATGGCTATCATGCATGCAAATAATTTCCGTAAATATTTTATCAAAGCAATTATATCTTAAATGTTTTTATACCACAATACGTATCATAAGAACGAGCTTCACTTATAACTAAAAATGTCTAATGATTATGTATAAGTAACACCGAAAATGACAGTACAATCTGTAATTGGATTAGTGATGCTGGAACAAGACATGTTTTTCCTTCTTTAGTAATGTCTTGATATCGAATCACTTGTTCTGATAAAAATACATTAAAATATAGAAATACAGTCAGTAAGGGACTACTCTATTGTCTTTATGATAAGCATCATCAAAGAAGTCATTTTAATTTTGCATGATAATTCTATTTTTATTTGGTCAATTTTAATTGAGAAAAGTAAATTGAAGCAGCTCAGAATAATCTTTTTATTCTTAACTGCTGAAAGCTGTTCTAGGGCTTTTTGTAATTTCTATACATGATAGGATACATAAAAATCTCTCAAGTATACTGATTGACAGAGGAGTCTATAAAAAGCCCAAATGTAATATTCCTCTCCCGTTATTCAACAAAGTTTCGGATCAAACCCTGAATTTTCCACTTTATAAAGCATGGTCTTACAACTAATGACCGTTAAATCCAACTACATATCATATACGTATCACAACAGTCTTATGGAATGTTTCCACTAGTTATTAAAGAAAGTATATTTCAGGTACAATTAAGATCACACAAATTCTTCATTACTGTTTGTATTTTTAAACCTGTGAATATCAACTAGATAACATATTGAATATATACCAGAAAAATTTGCTTATGGATCATTCATCAGATGACTGAGTTCGTGAATTCACTGATGTTCTTACGGAAGCTATGAAAATTCATGAGAAAAGTATCTAATCTAATATTTTATTACCTAATTTTGAGATTTAACTAGATAATAACTGGATGAATAGTTGGTTAATAAGTCTCTAATTTAGAATCTTATTTATCTCTCCCTCTCTTTCTCTCTCGCTTTCGTTTTTATAATTAGGGAAAAAATAAAATGTGTCTCAAACATTATTCTACCAAATATTAAAACAATTATGTTATTAAATTTTGATGATTTTGAAGAATAACATAGATGATATAGAATGCATTAGAAAATCAATCAGTGAATTCATTGTTCTTTACTCAATGTTTTGCTCATTAAAAGAATTATCAGGGTTGATCAAGTAGAGAAAGTATCAAATTTGATCTTAAAGGTTTGGATTCTAAGAGAGTATGGAGGGTGTTTTGCTTAGTTTAAAATTAATAATATTTTTAACAATCGCTATTCAAACAAAAAAGTCTAGAATCCTGGATTGTCTATTGATTGCTTGGTTTTGCAATAACTTCGGGGTCCTTTTCTTCCCCATCCAATGAATATTACATAGAGAAAGTCCTTTAAACTTTGAATAGCTAGTGTTAAATTCTTTGTTTTGAAACTTAAGCAATTTTAAAGCATACATAGCAGACAAAAGTTAAAAATTAACTGTTATATTTCCCAGATAGGCTCGAACAAAACAAAAATTTCAGATTCCTCAATGCTCAATGTTTGGAAACAAAGAAAATACTAAATTTGTTCATAATTAAAATATAACAAAATAAAGCTTGTGTAATTTTCTGGAATGCGGAGATAATTACTTTTCGATTGGCTTAACTGCACCATATCTTATCCCGGTGGAGAACTAGCTGTACAAATTTATAATTTTTCTTAATGGCCAATCGCAAGTTGAACACAAACATTTTAGCTAAAGATCACTATCTATGAAAATCTTATTTCTGTTACATATAACACTGAACCAAAAGACTACAATAAAGTCCAAATTGAGAACTAAGGCCTCATCATTATGTTAATAACTATGACCAGAAGGATGTGATCTAAGTTCTCTGTGGAATTATTAATAATAATTATACAAAATTTTCCTGTTCACAATAATTTTTTCTGGTCATAATTTTCTACTGAGCAGTATGATGTTGAAAATAAATATGTGATTTTTCTTCCATATTCTCAATTAAATTATATGATTCTGAAAGAATTGTGACTCAAAATTTGATATTTTTTATTTATAATTTTTTCCATACAATTTTGTCTTTCTTCATATGCAAGGAATGTTATCAATTTATGCAGAAAAAGTTTTAAAAAATTAAAGACAAAATCATTTAATATTTCTTTTATCTATTTTTTAGTTTCATTTTATCTATTCTTTACCGTATTATAAAGTCTATTCCTTAATTTTTGACTTGTTTAGATTTTTATAGCAAATGAAAGGTGACGTCATTTTGTAATATAAGTAATTATAAAAATAACTCCCCGATAATTTGACAGGAATTAAATTACATACATAGATTCTACTCATTTTATTGGATACATTTCCTTTGTAAATTGTTTTATCTTGAGAGTTCTTATTTTTGAGCATACAAAAGGCTTTCTATTCAAGAACTTAAGGTCTCTATAATCTTGACTGTATAGAAAGATTATCACCAGATTAACTTACTTTATATTTCTTTTTAAATTTAGAATTATACTCGTATAAGCTGTAGTGTCTTAAAAATTGTCATTTGCTCATAAAATTAGTTTAACATTTTTCAAAAAAATTTTCTTACATAGTAGTTAAAAAAATTTTGTTTTGGCAGTTTTACGCCTCTCAATTTATATTTTATTCCATGTCTGGAATAGGCATGGTGTTCTTTCTACCCAAACCAATTGGAAACCAATAGGATTTAGAATTCCCTAACTTAAATAAGTATAAGGATTCATTATGACAAGTACCGATATTCAATAATTCATTTCATGAATTCTAAGGAATTGAACAGAAAATCTGATTAAGTTAAAATTCCTTTTTACTAGAGACTCTTAAAAGTCAAAGTCAAAACCTATCGTGCAAAGAACGCTTCACGGAAATGGTCAGGATTCTCATTAATCTATCGTTACAAACCCTTTGCATGTCTTTTACTTCATGTCTCATAAGGAATAATGTTTGAAGAAATACCGCAAACATTTTGCATGACAGACTAAGCATGTTTGCAGAAGGTACTTTAAACTCTTACATTTAACTTAATACCTGAATCTTGTTGATTCTAGTAATCAATCTCTATTTCAATCTTTGCATTATGAATTTCTATCTATTTATGAAATTTGTGTTCTTTGGAACCCAGAAGCTTTTCTTGCCAGAATATTGGCTTACTGTTTGTTCAGTATTCATTGAATTAAATAAGTTTTATTGTAATAGTAAATGCTCAATTTTCAAAATAATGACAAGGTCTTAAATTTTAAATAAAGGTCCATGCTTCTATGCATCTTAGTTTTATTTTTGTCACATATTAACCAACTGTAACGATTTAAGTGACCAATATACTATTGTTTTCTATACAATATACCAATATACATACAAAGTCTGTGAACCATACATTTTAAATTTCGAGGTTTTCTTGAATTTTTGTTATTTTTTAAGAAATACAACTTGTGATCAAACTAAAAAATACGATAAAATGAACTGAAACTAAATCACTTTGTTTACAAATTTTTTATTATGACAAAGAACGAAATCTAGAATTAGGGGGAAAATTGAGTTTAACAAAAATAATTATAGCTTTGCAAACTAAATCACACAACAGATGAAATTATTTTCCGTTTTTTAAAATTCAAGTATTTAAAATCGAATATTTTCTTTACTCTTTGTGATCGATGATTTTTCTTAATTCTTGTTTTGATATAAATTTATTTCTAATATTTAAAAGGTATTAAGTTATGTATTCCTTTAAAATTAATGCATTAATTTAATACTGTAAACTTTTTAACCACAGTTATATGTTATTATTTTAAATATTGTGTAAAACGTAAATTTGTAATGGATTTATTTGTATTAGTTCTTACTGTTCAGATTGCTACGTCAATATTATTGTAATAAATACTTTTGATATTTAATATGCTTTGTTTTATATTTGTTTAGTTAATATCGTAGTACTATATATATACACAGACATATATTAATCACATTTACGTCTATTTGTAATAAAATGAAGACTATAGTTATATACTGTTACCTTCAAGTTGTCATTTTATTGTTTGCAAATTAATTGCATTAAAATATTTTTATGCTAAAATACGTTTGGTTAAGGAATCTTTTACTCAATGTAAGAGACTCATTTTATTCATGATATACAATCAATCATTAGAAGAGCATGTGTTTCATAAAGTACATCATTCTCTGGAAAATTTTTATTCTTATTAGAAATGCACAGTAATAGCATTTTTATGCATTGCTGTTAAATTATGTTTGGGAATTTATATTCCAAAATTAAAATTAGTGTCTGATGGTTTGATATTTTTGTTGGATTGACTGATATATCAAGATGTCTCTCAAATTGACAGTGTATAATTCAGGATTTTACTATTGGTTTCTAAAGGAATTACTTTTTAGAAATCAGTTCAAGTACTTATGTATGCCAGTAACATTTCTATAATTACTGAAAGTAAAATAATCTTTTTAATTGCATACACATTTAGTTAAACGTAGTCAGTTAAAAATGTTTGCCATAATAGTGGTAACATTATTTGCTGACTACTTAGGTAATTATTTTTAAATTGTCTTGATGACATTTTTGTTATATTAGTTTGACTGTGTATAGCTAATTTAGTGGAAAATCAAATGAAATTGCATCCATTTTTTTTTAGTACTTAAGAAATTTTATTCCATTAAAATTGAAAGAAAAATTAAGATAATTCTTTGTAATTCCATCATTGGAACCAGTAGGGTATCCCCTTCTATTGTTGATCATTGCTACTTTAGGCGACGAAAAAAAGAATCAATATTTAGAATAGATACCAATCGGCATATGAAACTGGGATTTTCCCTGATTTTGAATCACTAGGCCTAACACTACATAAGAAAACAATAATAACTATGTAAATAAAGTGCGACCTCCCGATTTCTAGTTGCTCAACCTAACAGTTTATAAGAAAGCAGTAATTGTAATAAGAATTGATTAAAGATTCTATTTAAAATTATTTCAGAATTAAAGTTAAAAGAATTAAAGCAACAAAAGTTTTTACATTTAATAACATCTAGGCAACAATAAATAAAAAAATGAATTTCAGTGATTTAAGATAGAATGTTACAAATCATTACTACATTAAGTTAAAGAAATCTAAAATAATGCTGAAAAATAGAACAATATGATTTCATTTATTATTGGAAATTTAAATACTTAACATACAATTCTAGGAATACTATGCCTGCAGAAAATGATTAAAATAAAATTCTTACTTTCATTTTTTTCATCCGGCACTCTATATATGCAGTAAAATCCAAAATGAATATAAAAGTCAGAGTTTAAAATCTGGCACAATATCTACTGCGAAATACAAAACGAATATAAGACAGGATTGAGATTCCAGCGCTATCTCCATATTGAAATACAAAACGAATATAAAAGACAGTATTGAAATTCCAGATCTATATCCACAGCGAAATAATATGTGTGAATATAAATGACAGTATTTATATTTCGCGCTACATTCGAAGTGAAATAAAAAATGTATACGAAAAAACAGGATTTAAGTTGTCACACTTCACATCCGAAAAAAAAAAAAACGAACAACATATACAGCAACAAGCAAATTGAAAATTAAAAATGCTGTTGCCACTGAAAAAAAGGGTATATATGATGTAAAAATGATGTAAAACATGAGAAAAACAAAATATTACAACCAAAAAATCTGGAAAGTAGGAAAAACTGAATTTCGCAACATTTAATAAAAAACAGGAACTCAAATTGGCAACATTACGATCAAAACAAAGGGTGCTAGATTTGGTGAGAAATCACTTAGAGTGGGATATACTTACACCTTATCATTAAACTTATGCGAATATGGTTCTGATAGCTTCATTTTTGGTAAGTAATAAGATGACTGTCCTCTTAAGTGAAAATGTCATCATTGAATCCCAACCATTGTTAATTAATATAAATACATAGTGGTGCAGACAAGCTCCTGACTGTACCTTAAGGTTAATTAGTCTATAATGCTTGCCTGTCAACAGGCATCTTGTAATTTTGAACCACAATCAGTAATAAGGTCATATATCAATAGACATCCACCTCTCCACATGCATACCACACCAGCTAAAGGACCATTGACATCAGATTTATGTATACATATCGCCAGCTTCTGGAGTTCTAGCATTTAAGTGAGGGAGAATATGGTCATCTTCCCAATCACTTATGATGTTTCACTGTTTTTATCTTTCAGGAAGTGGATGAATTAACTAAGTTGCTGGGACTCTTATTGAATATCAGTAAAAATTGATAATGCATTTCTGTTTTCTACATGCATGTCTGTCATTTAGCTATTTTCCTATGATTTTTTTTATATTTTATGAATTTTTTTTAGCTATAATTTAATAATATTATTTCTAATTGTGCAGCTTACATCAATTTTCTATCATTTATAGGAGTCTAAAAGGCTAGACCATGGGAAATCAACTAGCTGGTATAGCACCATCTCAAATTTTTCCAGTGGAGTATTATTTCAGTGATCTTCCAGATTGTGGATATGATTTGAAGTTAGTATTTTATAAGCCAGTAAGTTATCATATATTTTAAAATAGTTATCATTTTTTTAAACAAATCTATTTATAAATTGTATTTATTCCTTTCAGCTTGGGTAGTACACGTTTTTTTAAAGTAGCTAGAGCAAAACACAAGTAAGATTTTATTTCATTATTTTAAGACTCATACTATTTATATTACAATTTCATGTTTAAATGTAAATAATATAAAATCCTGTTATATGTGTACTTTTCTTTAATTTATTGAATTTCTATGATTGTTGATTGCAAATATGTAATCACCATCTTAATTAATAGCATTTTATAGGGCTTATATTGGATTTTTATTTTAAATGTTGCTACACAATATTCACCTGACCATAAAACATCTTCAATATATATAAATGCGTAGTTACTGTCAGGATATAAATTTTAAAACATGATGCTGCCTTTCTTTGCTTGAAAAATAACTTTAATAAAAACTTGATTGAAAGTTATCTGTGTTTTTTTTCAGTTTAAATATTGATTTACATGTTTATAAAGTGTTTTCATTAAATAAAGTTAATGAAAAAAGTGTATTTCAGTTTAATAGATAGTTTTTCGGTTATTACTTAATAGATAGGTTTTTGATTGGTAATTAATAGATATCTTTTTCAATTGACAAACAATTGCATGCATTTATTATAAAGGAAATCACTTTTATATTTTTAGAGAAGGTTTGATTGTTGTCAAGATTTTTGCAATTAGAGATCCATCACTGCCTTTAAAAGAACTTAAAGAACGTATAGATGGTAAATATATTATTCACATACTTTTATTTATTTTAGTTAATGGATTTCTTGTATATTTTAAATATATTTTTTTAATTATTAGAAATCCAAAAACTTCTGAAAAATGTGCCAAATGCACTTCCTTTTCAAAATTCCTTGGTATGTTTCTTTTATTTCATTTACAATTATTATTTGCAAGTTTTCTTTTTATCTTACTGTCCTTTAAATTTTTTCAGATAACTGATAAAGCAGGTATCGTAATTCGACAGTATGTGAAAGATAATTTATATGATAGAATAAGTACAAGACCTTTCTTAAACAGCATTGAAAAACGCTGGATTACATTTCAACTACTACAGTGTCTTAGCCAATGTCATGAACTTGGGGTATAATTTATTTGATTCTTTTTAAATTTGCTAATTTTTTATGTTGACTAATAGTTTATGTTTTTAACTGTATTTGTAAATAAAATAACATAATTAATTTTGCTTTAAAACTTTTTTTTTTTTTTGCTTGTGTAAATCTTGGTATTATCATTTTGAATTATTATTTCAAATTATTTATTTTCCTTGCGGAATATATGTGGTCATGCAATCATTTCAGGATCTTTGTAGTATACCAGTGCTGATGATTCTGCAACTAATGATTTGGATGATTGTTTTATATTTAATTAAAATATTGCTCTTGGATGTAATATTTTATGTTATTTATTTAAGTATTTTTAATATTTCTTATGTTGGTATTTATATTTATTCACTATGTGGTTATGTTGATTAGTTTAAAAGTCTAGTTTTTATAAGAATGTTTGTTTATGTTTTAGATTTATTTTTATTGCCCGTATTAAAAGTGTATCTAGATTAAACTACTGCAATTCTTTTTAAGGTGGGTGCCACTGCCTGGTTAATTAAAATTTCAGTTTTCATTGAAATTCATGAAATTTTGATATTTAAACTTTAAAATACCATGCGATTGCAAAGTTGAAGTTCTAGCACAATCTGTATTCAATATAGGGATGTAATTTAGGGTGGCAAGATAACTGTGCACCCTTGGTGAAAAATTGGAAATCACACAAAACCTACACAGTTCCCTGATTTTTTACTCACATCTTTGGAAAAAATTTAAAGGAATTATTTTGTGAAACTTCTTTTTGTGTTATGTAGTATTTTCTTTCATCATATAAAAATGCTACTAATAGTATTTTCTTTAATTTCTTTTACTTTTTTATATAATGTGAAAAATAATGTAGATTATATACATCTATGTTATTGTAATAAATTTTAAGTTTGTATATATTTTACTTTTGAATAAGATTTTCAATTTTTCAGGTTTTTCATGGAGATTTGAAACTTGAAAATATAATGATTACTAGTTGGAATTGGGTTTTGGTGACAGATTTTGCTAGTTTCAAGCCTACTGAGTTAGATGAGGTTGTATTAATATTCAAAACAATATTTTTTCCCGTTAAACTAAATAAAATCTTTTTTTTATTTTTTTAAGAATATATTTTTAAAAATATTTTTTGGGGCTAATTCCTTTTCTTTGAGCACTCTATAAGTTAAATAAATTTTATATATGTTTTATGTATGTTAATCTATAAATTTTATATAAACGTTAAGTGAGAATTTTTATTGACTTCACATTATTCAATGTTGTAAATTTCTTATAATAAAATTTAAATCTTGTTCCATTTTTTAAACATTATATTTATTTCAGGAGAATCCAGCTGATTTTTCATACTTTTTTGACACTTCAAGGAGAAGGACATGCTACATAGCACCAGAGAGATTTATCAAAATTCAGAAGGAGAGTAAATCTGATAAAGATAAGCTTGATATTTCTAAACGCAAACCTGACTCTTCTAATGAGAAGTTTGACACATCTAAAGATAAATCAGAAACTTCTGAGGATAAATCAAAGGTTTCAAAAGATAGAGAAAGCTCTGAGGAAAAATCTGATATTTCTAAAATTAAATCAGATTTTTATATTGAGGAATCAAATATTTCTAAGGATAAATCAGATTTTCCTAAAAATAAATTAGACATTTCTAAAGTTGAATTAAATGCTCTTAAGGAGGAATCAGATATATCAAAAAATAAATCTGATACTTCTAAGGCACCTGTCGCTGGTTGTGCAACAACAGTGTTAAGTGAAGAAAAACCAATTATTCCTCCTTCTCCATCAGGAAAAATTGGTTACACAGATGAAATAAAAACTGGAAATCTTACTGAGGCAATGGATATATTTTCTCTTGGGTAATTATTTATTTACAAAAAATTTAATTAGACATATTTAAGTATATCTTTGTTTTTTAAAATAATGTTTTTTTTTAAAGAGTTAATTATAAAAATGCTTTTGAACTACCTAAGGAAAGAAGTTTGTGATTATGTTTATATATATGTATTGTTTTTACATTACTATTGAATTAAGAGTCATAGAATTTCAATATGAACTTTAAATTTTACTGTATTAATAATTTTATATCCCTGTTGAATTTTATATAACTATATTGATGCTTTCTATATTCATTCATAAATTTATGCGTAAAAGAGGCATACTAGATTTTATCTGTAATTTCACTAGATTTAGCTGAGGATAGTGATAGGAAAATATTTTGTTTTGAATTTGACAAATATAATGTTTATTAATTTAAATATTTTATCTTTCAAGTATCTTATTTATAAATAAGGAAATGTAAAAGAATGTTTTTATAATTATTTATACATTATTTTTTGGAGGTTATTAAACTGAACAATAATCATAGGAAAATTATCTTTTAAATATTAGAAAATGTATTGAAATTTGAATGCTATGCATATTGAATTTAGACTGCAAAAAGAAGATAGTATTACATATTTTAAAAATGTGATTCTATTTTTCAGCTGTTCTCTTACTGAATTATATACTGAAGGCTGTGCACCATTTGATTTTTCACAATTATTATGCTACAGAATTGGAGAATATGAGCCTTCAAAAGTTTTTGAAAAAATTGAAGACACTAATATAAAGGTGATTTAATTTCTTTTGAACAAATAGTTTATCTGGAATGATATTCTGCGTGCACCTTTTGTCTTGTTTATTTTCTGTGTGTCAGTTTTAAATTTCTTTTTAAAGTAGAATTTAAAAAAAATATACATAAGAACTGTACATAAAAATTATTGCAATACACAGAAATAAATTATTGAAGATCTGTATGTTACAAGTATCAAAAGTAGCAATGAGTGATTCTGAGTATGGTATTGTAATGATTTTATAAGTCTGGGTAGATCACTGAATAAATATTTTACTTCAGTATTGTGATATAACTATTATAATGTAATGATGTATGAATATATGATTGAATAGAGTTTAACTTGTAAAATTTTTATTTGTTTTTAAAATATTTTTAACTTAATAATTTCTTGAATTGTTTTCTTAAACTGAGTTTAAATTAAGATTTCTTATAAACATTCTATTTTAGAAACTTGTTCAAAGTATGATGCAAAAAGATCCTGATGCACGATTAAGTGCTAGTGAGTACTTAGAATTGCAGTATGATAAAGCTTTCCCTGCTTACTTTTATACTTTTCTAAAAGATTATGTCAAAGTATTTTCAACGCAGCCTAGTTCTCCAGATGAAAAAATTTATAGGTACTTGCAATTTTTGATTAAAATTATTTTTATTTATACTTTTGTTAAAAAAATTTTTTGAATAATCTTAAAATTATTTTTGAAAAAATATATAATTTATGTTTTTAAGATAGTGATAATGAGGAGAGTAATTTTACTTTAAGAAACTTAATTTCATTTATTAAACATTTTCAGGCTTAAGAAAGATATCCACAATATAATCGAAGTTATTACAAGCTATGAAAAACAACTTAGTGTTAATGAATCTTCAAACAATAAAGAAAATGTTACCAGTGAAGGTTTGGTGCTTATTGTTGCTCTGTTAACATCATTACTACGTGCCCTTAAACACTGTTCTGCTAAACTGAATGCCTTAGATGTCATAAACACTATAGCATGCTATTTGAGTCCTGAGGTTATTCTTGACAGACTCTTACCATATTTGGTAATTTCTTTGTTTTTCCATATTTTCATTCAATTTCTGTTACTCATTTAATGTCAGAAATATTTTCTTAACTAATAGCTTTAAACTCTATTTAAATTTATAAAAATATTTTATCTTTTTTACAGTTTCTTCTATTTTTGTCTAATGATGAATATGTTCACTATTTTTTTATGGAAAAATCAAAACAAATGAAAAACTTGTTTTTAGTACTGTAAATTCTTGATAAATTTAATAAAAACAAAAGTGCATATTGTATTGAAATGTTATTTAAAAGCATTTAAACTAATATTTTTTAAATTTTAATTTATAAATAATAAAAATTAAAATTTTCCTAACTACTGCAATTTTTTTATTATAATTTATACTTATTAACTAAAACATGAAATTTTTTGTAACTTGTACTTTAGATTATATTACTGTTTGAATATTATTTAGTACTTTATAAATTATTCCATATGATTTTAAAATTTATTTATTTTTATTTCAAAAACTCTATTTTTATTCAGTAATAACTAATACCAATTTATAAACATTTCTTATTGTGACATTTGCAAAAGTATTCTTTATCTATATTTATTAAAGAAATATATGTGAAATTCCATTTCAAATTTACTTTCAACTTAACCAATTTTGTTTCCAATAAAATACTCAGGTATTTAACCAAGGCTTTTTTTAAATTTATTTACAACAGAAAGAGCATTTTCCTGAATAAAGTCTAAAATAATTTCATTTTCTTAATTATTTTATATAATTATTGAACAATTACTTGATTATAAAAACAATTTAATAATTCTATTGCATACTTAATTGCAAATTTAGTGATATATGTTATATATGTGTTTTATTATATTTTGTATTTATTCATTTATATATATATATATATATTAAATTTATTATGCTTAGTTTGCCCACTAAATTTTAAAAATTAAAATAGGATCTATAAATATTGAGTAGATAGTATTATTAGTTATGTTATCTGGATTATATAATATTGTATGGATTTATAAATTTATGCTTACTTTATTTATTGAAAAATAATCTTTTATGATGTGTTTTGATAATATTACAAATAATATACTCAATAGAAATTTTTAAATATTACTTATTTGAAAAAATATAAATATTTGACATAAGTACTTAAATTTTATTAATATATTTTACTTATTTCTAAATGTCTTAGCTTTGCGATTGATGTATAATATATAACCTGACTGCAGTGACATTGATATGAATCAAATAGCAGAATGCCATCAAAATATTGTATTTTGGAAATATTCTGTTGTATTCAATTTAGCAGATATATAATTAGTATATTTATTAAGGTATCTCATTTATAACAGCCCCCCCAACTTTTATTTTTACTTCTTTCAATAAGAGTTTTTACTTATTTCCATCAATTAAAGGAGAAATTTTTTTGTTTAGCTTTAAAATCTTGTGACATCCTTATTATTTCAAGATTTAAAATTTTTAAATGTACTATTGGAAATTATTGAATATAAAATACTTTGTTGTCTATTCAAAATTTTTGAATATTAATTTTTAATTTGTTATTTGTTGTGTAAATAATTATTTCCATTTGAAAATAAGAATCTATTGAAAGTATTTTTGCTATCATGTCATGGTAAAAATTTTTGGGGAATTCATGAGATATTATTTTGTTGCTGTATTATAAGGTATTATTTTAAAAATAAAACTTTCATATTTTATTTTTGAAAATAAGATTGTAGTTCTATCTATTCATTAAAATTTCTGAGGATTAAAGAAAATCTTGAGATTTTAGTTTTAGCATTTGTTTTAATATATATAAAGTTAAGCTTAATTATCTTTAATTTTTTATAACAAATTTCTGAAATTATTCTTTGCTTATAAAACATTTAGTTTAATTAGAGATTAAAATTTGCATTTTTCATGAGTTATACATGCCTTACTCAAGTATTAAAAACTTTAGAGTTATAATAATATGATGTATCTGTGTGTGTTGTGTGTATATATATATAAAATATATATATATATATATATATATTAATGAAACATTTACAAATAAGCAAAATAAAATATTTTACAGACATTACAACTAGGTGATTTTTTTATGTCTTAAAACCTTAAAGTGGATGATGTGATGGATACATCATATATATATATGAAAATACATACACACACACACATATATATATATATATATATAGACAAACACACACATATGTATATATATATAGAGAGAGAGAGAGAGAGACACACACACACATACATACATATACATCTTTGTGTTAAAATTCAAACTTTCTATTCTATTTTTACTATTAACTTACTATACATTCTATTTATATTTCTAGGTTTTCTTAGCAAAAGATAAATATCCAAAAGTGAGAGTTGCAGTTATACAGACCATTACAGATTGTTTAGCACTAATTAAAAGTATTCCTCGAAGGTATATTAATATTTGTTTTAAAGGTCTGAAATATTTCCTACTTTAATTTATATTTTAATTTTGTGATTTTTATCTAAACACTATATCTTTATTTTAGTGACAGTAATATTTTTCCGGAATATATTCTTCCTAACTTGGTAAGCTTTTATTTTAAAACTTTGATTGTGATTTTTTTTTTTATTAAATTAAAAATTTTTGTTTAAGTGTAATATGTATGAAATTGTTTTATAAACTTTGAAACGAACTCTTTAAAATATTTTAAATACATCATTAGTACAGACTCAACCTTTTCTAAAATAGTTCATATTTAATAAATATATGTATATTACAGTAAACATTAGTAATGCTGAATTTGTTTTTTAAAAAAAATGATATTTCTTTAAAAAATTTCTGATTATATGTTACATATAGTTTTCAAATCTTAAGTAAAGTGACTTATTAATCTATTCTTTTAGAAGTTTGTGTGTCATTTTATTTAACTTTGATTATTTTCTGTTATAGTTTATATTATCATGAATATTATACTTGCTTGTGTGTAAAGTGCTTGAAATTATACACATCTAAATAATTATTTCATATCAGTTACACAGGATTGAAAAATTCATTTAGTTGAATATGATGTCTTAAACTTAATTTTGACCTGAAAATCATTTTTTGATTATCTTTGAAAAAATATGTTGCAATACATTTTCCATATCATTAATTTTTAATCTTAATTACATTTTAGTAGTTTTTTCCACTTTTCCAATTTCTTAAAGATATTGTTGTGACTTTATTAACTTTTTTAGTTAATAGAGTTTAACTTCAACAAAATTATAATTTTTTGCATTACCTATATGTATAATCTGAAAATCTGAAATATGTGTGCTTTAGCATACCTTAATTACTAACATCTGTAAAAAGTTATATGTAAATGTGTATAATATTTAATCATTTTCATTTCGTTCTTTGTTCATTTGGTATAATTTTTTTATCTGTGTCTTATATATATATATATATATATATATATATATATATATATATATATATATATATTTAAGATGTATATATTACTTATATTTGGTATTCCAAGTTTAGTTAACTATAAAGTTGTTGTTAGGAGAATAAATTATAAACTTGTATGTGTTTTTTTTTTCCTTTTATATATATATATATATATATATATATATATATATATAAATTTCAGGTTATTTTGGATATAATTAGATGTAGTAAAAAATTTATACTTTATGTTAATATTTTAACTGAGATAAAGTTTAAAATTTTTAAAAGTTAAGGATTAAAAGTAATCAATTTTTAAAATCTACGTAATTTCATAAAAATAATTTTGTGTAATTAAAGAAATAGAAAAAAAAAATTCTTATTTTCAGAATATAAAAATGATGTTTGATGAAGTTGTATCAATTTTACTACTGATTTTTTTTCATATAGTAACCAAATCAAAAATTACTTTTAGGAACTGTGAATATTAATTTCAAATAATTTTTAATTGATTCATTTTCAAGTATTAAGATTTAGTATCATACCTGATAGTTATTGTGCAGTATTGCTATAAAAATGTTTTTGTTTCTTGATAATATTTTCAAACAGCTAAGCAATACTTATTATTTTGTAATTATATTAAATGTATCTAATACAAATCTTTTTATAATAAAAATAACTTTTTTTCATTAAAAAAGGATAAATAGATAGAAAAAATGATAAATAGATTAAAAAAATGATAGAAGCAAATATATTTGTTTATATTCTGACATTTTTGTATTCATATAATTAACAAATTTAAATTTTCCCTACCATTTTAGGCTCACATTGCTCATGATCAAGCAGTCATTGTACGAATGGCTTATGCAGAAAATATAGCATCTTTAGCTGAAACAGCATTGAGGTTAGAGCTTAAAATTGCATTAATATTTAATAAAATGTTATTTAAGTATAATGTTTTGATTTTGCATCATTTTTTAATATTTGCCTTCATGAATAAAATATAATTTTTCAATATTTTCTTCTTACTCATTATAAATTTTTATAACATCATGCATTAAATCTGTCAAATCAAGATTAGAGGTATAAGACAATATACTGAAACGGGGATTTTAAAATTTGTTGTACATATTGACAATCCTAATAACTTTATCCACAAAAGTCTTATTTGTCTAAATAATGTATCAAATAACTATTTGTTGTGGTGCAAATTTTATGAATAAATTCTATTTTCCTGTCCTTTCTAAATTCTATTATAACTGTCCTTTCTAAAAATATCTAGCCTGCTAAAGAAGTGCAAAAAGATACTATTTTGGGAGTTCACTTTGCTGGAAAGTTTATCATTAAAACAGTCAAACTTGTTTTCAGGACTGCAGTGTTAAGTATAGTGACTGTCTAAATAAACCTGGGAGAAGTATCCTGTGCAAAACAGCTGTAGATTGAAGTCAAAGCTTATTGATAAAGATAAAGGAATACTGAAGAGAATGGAAACTAAGAAACATAAGAATGCTGCTGGTAATCTGTGAAGGGAACACTCAGCTTCAGATTTCTAAATCCATCTAACTATAGGAACAGGTGTTCTCTACTGCAGCCATTCATAGTAGAGTGATTATTATAAAACTTAGTCACCATGGCTTTGAGAAAAAGAAAATATGGCTGTGATAAACCTCAGAACTGAGCATAACAGCTATTAGGAACTGATGTGTTTCAAAGAATCATTATTTATCTTTGTTTACTCTTCTGGACTTCTGTAAATATGTAGCAAACTTTTTCAGATACTTTTATTGTTAATTGTCTTGCATCTTTTCTACTGTGAACCATGCAGTAGAACTACTTCATGTTTATATTATAACATTCAAAAATTGTGGGAGATGTACAATACAGTGTCTTGGTATGGCTTATAGTACCAAATATTAAGTAGTCTTGCAAAGAAAGTCACAAATGATCATTACCAAAATATTTTTTAACATTTTTTTCCATAGAGAAGCTGCAGTGCCCTGATTGGTTAGGGTGTTGTTCTCCTTATTGGGAGAGAGTGAGTTCAGATCCTGTCTTCTCTGAAGATCCATCATGTTTGCGAAAGGTGGCTGGGACATGTTAAAACAAGGCGTGTTTGCAATACCCTCCAAGTGAAATGATACCTGTGGGAGTGGTAAGCCATGTGTTGCATATCTATTTGATTCTTGCTTCAAAATCTTCAAGATTCCACATGGTTGTTTCCATCTACTTGGTAGATCCCAACTCAGGGCTTAGTACAGGGAAGCATACTGGTACAACAACAACATCTTTTCTATTGAATCTACAGATTCCATTTTCTGAAGAATGTTCCCTATTCCAAGATGATAACTTTAATTTTTATATGCCTTACTTATTACAAATCTGGATACAAGATAATAGTAATACAAGGAAATATCTTATTTGATGTCTTTAATACCTCAATATTCTAGATAGATCTCAATGTTATACAGTCATTGTTAGTTTATTTAAATAACAGACACTGTGTCTGATTTCAATATTTTTCCATATTATTTGTACTTGAGAAAATTTTGTATGAAAAATGATAGCAAATTCCCTTGAAATTGTTAATGCTTGCATAATTTTAATTTTTCAGTTCCATATTAGATGCTAATCTGTATTCTGACTGAAGGTATCCAAACAGTTAATTAAAAATGTGCATTCTTTCACAGTTTCTTTTATTTTGGATTTACTTGTACATTAAATATCATTAAAATTCAATGTATTAAAATGTTACTAGTAGTTAATTAAATATACTAATGATACAAAATATGTTCTGATTCTTTAAATATTTTATATATTACTTTTACTAATATTGTCATTGTGAGAAGTCTTTTTAGCATAAAAAATGGAACTTTAAAGTTTAGAGTTCAGATTTCATTACTAATTTTCTTTCACCTTGATTTATTGAACATTTATTTTCAGTTGTTAATTCATTTTTTTACCTGTAGTTAATTAAATATACTATTGATATAAAATATTTTCTGATTCTATGCATATTTTATCTATATCACTCTTACTGGTTGTCATTGTGATGAGATTTTTTAGCAAAAAAATAAATGAGTTGAACTTTTAAGTTTAGATTTCATTACTAATATTCTTTAACATTTATTTATTGAACATTTTTTTTTTAGATTCCTTGAGATGACTCATTCTGATATGGAACCTGATCCCGATAGTACTTTCTTAAGTGAAGAAGAAAGAAATCATCACAATAAAGTATGTTTTATATAATGCTGGAGTGAAAATTATTGTGAAATTTTCTTTTAATATAATTCCTTATTATTTTATGTTCTAAGTATACTTAAAAAGTTTTTTATTGTTCTTAATTTGATTTAACCATTCCGATGCATTTGGTTTAGTATTCATTGGATTTCAATATACATTTAGTAACCAAATGCATATTTAGTAAATAATTTTCAGTAAATCACAATATTTAAGATGTTGATACATACGCTGCCTGACATTGAAAATGCAGCATCAAGAATGAGTTTCCAGAAAGTGACGAAACTCGGCAAACTGAGAGAAACAGCATTGAAGAGTAAAATATCTGTATTTTAAAATGATGCACTTAATACAGAATAAGAACAGTATTGAATCAGTAGGTTTTACTGCCACTGTAGACGGCAATACAAGAAGCAAGACGTCTAGATAAAGGTCAGTGAGAGTATGGATGGTATTGTAAGAGATGGCTTTCCATTCCCTGTCAATCATTTGCTAAAGTGCGTCTTCTGAAGGAAGCAGTGGTGAGATCCGCAAAAATCGTGTGCAATCATATCCCAAACGCATTAAATTGGTGGGAGATTTGTGGAGCATGGTGGGCAGAGAAGCAGCTTTACAATTTGCAAGGCATGTTAGTTGATGCAAACAATGTGCTGTCAGGCGTTATCCTGCTGATAAAGGGCACTGGGCTCTCCCTGAAGGTAGAGGAGTGTCACTGGCCACAGCGCATCATCCATGTAACATTTGGCTCTCATAATGCTATCAACACAAATTATTGGCACTCCTAACTATTATGCAGGGTTGTCGTAAAGTGAGACGTTCCACAGTTGCTGCAGGGTTGGACCTGTCTCTACGTTGATGCCACACTCATACTCTGTAGCTATCACTGAAGAAATGGAAGTGTGACTCATATGAAAATACATTCCTGTGCCACTCTGTTGTCCACTTTCTTTTATTCAGCACCTTTCCAGACATTGTCATCTATGCTGTAGGATCGATGGCAGTCTTTTTGACGAACGCCTTGAGTGCATGTTTTTAACAACCATTCCACAGCAAATAGTTTTGATCGACATGGGAGCATCCAGGGTGTTTTGCACAGATAGCAGAATTTTGATAGAGGGACTTTTCATGTCTGCCACCACCTCCTGTTCATCATGTTGATCCACTGTGCTGACATTACTGCTACTGCACTTACAAAATTCCACAGTTCCTTGCTCTAACCATCTTCAGTACAGCCAACACACTGTAAACTTATCCAAGTGTCTGTCAGTTGTGATTTGCCATAAGGATTAAACTGCCTTTCTCAATCTTATCACCTTGCCTCTCATAAACTAGTCTGTTTTTAGAACTGACTCCATCAACAGTGGCCTGGCATACTCCACAATTAAAGGCATCCTTTGTGTCAAGAACAAACTGTCAATGATTATTTATAAAAAAATTGTGTGTTCTTCTCTAGTGGTTTCTTAAAATGCTAGTATTTAGTAATTGCCTAAAGGATTATATTTCTGATATTTCCTTTAACAGACAAACTTTAGTTTTATTAAATATGTAAATTTTGAAAGTAAAGATTAAATAAATTGTACATGCCAATTATTGAAGTAATTTATTAAAATAAAGGACTATCAAAAATTCTAGTAAAAAGTTGAGTGATTTATATATTAAAAATTGTAGAGAAGAATAAAAGACATTAGTAAAAGCATAATTAAGAATGATTGCTGTGAACTTTTATGCAAGTTATGTACTTTGCCTATCACACTCTTTATTTATTAACTTGTGATGCTGCTTCCACCAGTTTACATTACTTATTTTCTGCATCTGTAAAAGGTATAAAAAACTCTGCAAAAGCTAAATATTACTCTTAAACCATAACAGCAAATGACTCAATCAAATTAAATTATATAAAAATAGTACACATAGTTTGAACCAACTTGTGATGATGTAAAAGAAAGTTTCTCATTGGTTGAAAAAAATTTAAATGTTATTTTTAATATTGCAATTGATACTATACAAATAGAATACATATTTTAAAATATACTATATATTATTTATGATTTTAAATTAATGATTTGGGCAGAAATCTTAAAAATATATTCATTAAAAATATGCACAATTTTTTTTTTTTTTTGAAATTTTACAACAAAGATATTGATGAATACTTTATTGAAGAAATTGTCTCGCTGAGGGATTTTATATTGGATGAAGGTAATGTAAATAATGCTCAAGGCATATTGTGTGCAACATATATTAAATAATAATTATAAGTTGTTTTTTTACTTTATTAACTGTGGTAAAAAAATTTCTTTATGTTGTAATTTACTAGCAAGTGCTGAGCATTCTTTCAGCAAATTAAAATTTATTAAGAGTGATTTTTTGGATAAACATGTATATAGGATGCTTAAATATTATTTGGTATATTAAGGATCAAAATTGAAATTTCAAAAAAATGTAATTTTCTTGAAGTAATTAAGGGATTAGAAGAAGTACATAAAATGCATTATTAATAAATGCTGGCTTATATAATCTTTCTACTTCAATATATATATATATCTATATATATATATAAATTTATGAGGATGATTGCAAAAATAATTTATTGTTTATATCTGCCAACATTGGCTGACATCTTCACAAATTTCAGCAAACATTGTGTGTACTAAAATAAGTGGTATATTACATACTAATTGATTATGTACCTGGGTCTAAAAATTCTTAAACATACTGCTGTAGTTTTGAAACACAAGCAAATGATATATAATTTGTCTTCTGCTTAAACTTTTCATTATTTAACAAACTTTGTGAACTAAATGTGACTTCTTCTAACAGGTTTCATATGATCATGAATTACAAGCTTTACAAGAACTTGTACAACAAAGTGTGACAACACTACTTAGTGATCCTGTAAATGCAGTCAAACAAACTTTATTAGAAAGAGGAATACGACGACTTTGTGTATTTTTTGGAAGGCGTAAAGGTTGAATATATTTTATTTACTTATTTATTAGTGTATGTTTTATTTGTCATAGATAGTTTAAACATGACGGATAGTTTAATTTCAACTTATCTTAGTGTTAATGCTTAATAAATTTAAAGTAATATAAATACAAATTTCATCCCCATTGAAGAAAGTGTAACAAAATGAACTTTGATATTTATTTTTCCCTTTGCACATTTGTGTTACAAAGTGTATTGTACTTTTTTGAAGTTTTTTATAAATTAATTTGCTTATTTTTGTTTAGTCAGTGTATAGAATACAAATATACTTTTTTATTAGTAAATAAGAATAGATTCTATTAGTGAAAATATTTTGTTCTCTTACATCTTTCTTACCTGTGTACAAAGAAATCCTTATTTTTCTGTCATTGAAGTGATAGTCCAGATATTGTATTCACTAAGCATTCTTGATTCTATTATTTACAAGTTACATTCATTTTAACCGAATGACTACTACCACATTGAGAAACATTCTCTTAGTTCCTTAAATATATTTACTGATCAAATGAAAGTATTAACTTATCAAGAAAATTTTTATGCTAATTTGATATTAATGGCACCTGAACAATATTATAAGTATCAAAATTGTATTCAAGGCAGTTTTGTCTTCATAGTTACCTCAATTACTGTTTTTTTATGTAATTTTTATCAAGAAAGTAAAAGAAAATTTTGATCAGTAGTATACTATTTCATCCATGTTTTTAAATTCGTAATTGAATCTGAACATGTATAGCATTAGAATTATTTTACACTAATTAATTAAAAATAATGATTTAAAAAATTCATTCAATATTTTAAATCATGATTTATTTTATTGGAATTAAATTTTATGATGTATATTCATTTGTATAGGAAATGATGTTCTGCTCTCCCATATGATTACTTACCTGAATGATAAGGTAAGTTCTTGTTTCTGATTTCCTAAATAATAACAGCATTTTAATTTTTTGTTTATTTTATTACCGTATGTTGCTTACTAACTTTAAGTTTTATTTTCATCAGATTGTGAGATGTCCTAAACACCTTGCTGTAATGATATTTACAAATGCAATACATAGTACATTGTGCATTCTAAATCATTTATTAATATTGTTTTATTAAATTTATAGAAAGACAGGCATTTAAGGGGTGCGTTTTTTGATGCAATTGTTGGAGTAGCTACATATGTTGGTTGGCAATGTTGTCCTATCTTGAAACCGTTGCTCCAACAAGTAATTATTCTATATTATTTTGATTTAGGATTCATTTTGTTTCTTTTCTTTATTTTTGTGTATTATTTTTGCAGTTTTATAAAGTAATGTTTGATTATGTTTAGGGCTTGACTGATACTGAGGAATTTGTTATTAGTAAAACTCTTTGTGCATTGTCTAACTTGACAACATTGGGACTTCTTCAGAAACAGATGCTGTATGATTTAGTAACTGAAGCAATTCCTTTATTAATTCATCCAGTAAGTGTTTTCTCAAAAATATTGATATATTTTTATTGCACTTGATTTTGATTTTATAATGACTTATTATAGTTCTCTTAGTTTTATGAAATCAATTATTATTAAAAATAGAAAGGTAAGTTAATTTATTTTTAATCCATTTTCCTAATTTTAAGGAATTCTTTTTCTTTTAATGTATAAATAAAAATAAAATATTTTATTTTATTAAAAGTTTAGTTTTAAACTGAGTTTATTTAAACTGAGAACTATTAATTGCTCAGATATTAATAATTATTCAATTAAAAATTATTTAAATTTTTTCTCATTTGTCAATTATTCTAATTGTTTGAATAAAACTTTTTAAGTAAAAAAGTTCATAGTATAGCAACTAATTTTATTGCAAAAATATTTAAATGGTAACAGAAATATTTTGTGGTTCACCTGTATTAAAACGGTGATAAATTTATTGTCATTTCAACTCTTCATTCAAAAATTTACTTCTTTGAAAAATATGATGATTCAATTAGATAATTTTTTAATATTGTATATGCTTATCAATGTATTATTGCTATTATAAGAAAATTCTATCAGTTTCCTATGCTTATTTATTTTTTTTTTCTATTTTTAGGTAACAGCAATTTTCATATTTGTTTTAGTGTTCATTAGTATTTGAAATTTTATTTAAAACAAACAAATAAATGACTGTTCAAATCTTTTTGTACTGTTGACTGAATAATTGAATCTTTTATTAAATATATGTTTATATTAGTTGAGAGTAGTCTTTAAAACAAAATTACTCGAAAGTTGTTTTTGTGTTATTCATTAGAGTTTGCCTTCCAGATCTTCAATATTTCTGCATTATTTTGTATGGTTGGATAAGCACTTAGATAATGAAAATACTTTTATTCTTAGAAATTAAACATGTATTTATATTTTGATATATAAAATCTTTGTAATTAGTTTGTTTTCAAATTGTATATATCTCAATGGAGATGTATAATATTCTCAGATTAAGCATTTGTTTATTTAACCTTTTAACTGTCATGCCCGATATAATCTTGGGCACAGCACTGGTGTTCGGAAATGTCACGCCCGAGTATTACCCTGGGTAATTTTTTTGAGTGTGTTGTATTGTTATACACGGCTATGTATCGGGAGACATTTATTTCGGCTTCATCTCTTTGTCAAACCCGACTGTATCTAGGGTTAATGTGTCCTCAATTCAATAGGTGGCAGCACTTTACTGAAAATTTCAAAGGTTAAATGTTAGAAGTTCTTTTGTTCAAAGTGACAATTTGTGTACCCAAATCATCAAAATAACTTGACAGTTTAAGGGTTAAAAACTTTTTGAACATTCATACAAGTTTGATGATCCATACTAAGGACAATAGAAATATATACTGAGGTAATGAGTTAAAACAAGGAAAGACTTACCACCATGTGCACTGGGTAACAAGGCTCTGTAATAAAAAATTATTATGTTTATGGGAACAACTTCAGATGATTTAGCTGAATAATATCTTTCATTGATTACCACACAAATTTTTGACCATTTACAAATTAATTATTTTGTATTAACTATATTACAAAAAGTTAATATACATAATAAAATATCTCAAACAAAAGAGGCGATCATTCTCTCTTTCTCTCTGCTTGCCTCCTGTGTCCTTGGAAACTCGAGGGACAAAATGTGTATTTGCTTCCATGTCTTCTGAGCACCAGAAACACCAGCCCCGTTTTCAAGGATATAGGGCATCAAAGCGTTTTCTGTGCTTGATGCCACTATATATTTTATAGTATTTTTGAAGATTATGTTCATTTTGCAGTTAAAATTCTACTGATTAAAATCTGAAATTATCAACTTGGTAGTTAAATGATAACAGCTCTAACCTTCAGTTCAAAAAGGTTTATGGGTTCTATACTTTTCTGTATTTAATTTCTTGTATCATGTTTACAAAATTGATTATTCCGTGCGAACTTTTTACGGTGTTTTCAGTGGCAACTCAATATTTATTTGATTTATATATTGAGTTGCCATTTATCATCATATCATTTAAGTTTCAAACTTTTGCTTGGAGTGTTTTCTCTTATATAATATATTTTCTTATCTGTATTTTGTAAATATATTAAATAGATATGTATTCAAATTTCTTTAAATATCTATTAATCATAAATGCTTAGAAACAATGATAATTCATTAGTTGCAGACTTATTTTTTTATAATGTATGTAAATTCAAAAATATCTAAAAACATTTATTGTGAATGCTATAAATATACTTTGAAAAAAGTGGAATAAAATGTTATTTTTATATTAAATGAAAAATTAACTGTTCCAAACATTTCCTATTTGTATTAGTCATTTTTGTATATTATTAAAATTTGTTTGAAATATAGTAGCATTGTAATAGAAATGACATTTACACTAAAGGAACAGCAAGATCTTTAGGAAATTTTTTTCAATATTTGAAAAATGTTTTCGAGAATATATTGAAGTATATAAAGCTAAATCCTTTAATTGATATAAATTAATTTAGTTACCTATAAATATTGTTTGTTATTGTATGGATAAGTCATTAGGAATCATTGGATTTATGGAAACTTAACCATAATAACTTTAAATGACATTTTTTGTTAATATTTTATGCTTATTACACTATTTGTAAATGAATAATTTTTAAGATTCTTTAATGCTAATCATAACTTTTTAAATATTATGAAATTATTTTGCAGAATTTATGGATTAAGCAAGCTGCTGTTGGATTTGTTTGTGTTGTTGCAAAATCCTTAAACATTGCTGATGTTTTGTGTAGATTGAGCCCTCTCTTGCAGCCTTTCTTAAAACAGGATATTATCCAAATTGATAATGAGGTACTATATCATTTACAAAATGCTTAAAATTTTGACTGTAAGAAATTTAAAATACTTGTATATGTTAATGCATGCTTTTTTACTTATTCAAATCTTTTACGATGCATAAATTTGGTTTCTCGAAAGCATTTTACTTATAAGTTTTTTACTTATTCAATGAGAGTTATTTGTTTTAATTTTTAATTTATTATATTGATAAAATGATGAACTTAATGATTAATCTTGATATTTATGTCACATTTTTTCTTTACTAGTTAGTTTTGCTCAGTGCATTACAAGACCCAATCCCAAGAGGCATTTTTGATTTTTTAATCAAGCTGCCAACTTTAAGAAACCTCATAGAAAGTTTGGGTGAAAGAAAATTTTCTAGGACAGTTGCAAGACCAGGACATCCTCCCACTTATCGTGAGATGGATATAAACCTTAATTTGGTACATTTTGTTGAATTATTGTTATTGGAAATTTTGCAGTGATTATCATAATAATAATTGAAATTCATAAATCAATTCATTGAATTGGTATTTTTTGTATTTAGGTGTATAATCGCCTTCAGTCTGATGGAATGAATGAAACAATTGAAGAGGGAATATTAGTTAGTAACTTAATTCTATTCTTGTTTATCATGGTTTTAAATTATATTATTTTAATTTGAAAATTAATTTGAATTTTAGCGTCTGCTTTAATATATGTATAAATTGTGCAATTTGCTTTTACTTTATACTTGCCTCTAATAAGATGCTTTCTACAAACGAAAAATTTTACTATCTCCGAAATAAGCATATAATTCTAGATTAATATTCAAATTTACTGTATATATGGTAATTTTTGTAAATTAATATAAAATTCAAATTTTAACTAAAAGAAAATGTTTAAATTTTACTCCCACCAATTTGAAACTTGGTTATAAATATATTTCTGTTACAAATTTAATATATAAAATATTCATTAATCGATAAAATTTAATTACTATTTTTCTGTGTTAATTTTGCTTATTAATTAGATTTTAATTTATCACCTGACATTATTGAAAATAAGTTTTTCCTTATTTTTTCTAGTTTTGTGATTTTTTGAAAATAATTATTACATTTTGAAATATTGATAGTAATATTAGATATTTTTTACATAGAAATAATTGTTATCTTTTTAAATGATTCAGCTTAATTCTTATAAATAATACTCCATTTATTCTCTGTAGATTTGCATTGCTATTTAATGTAAGAATGTGTTTTTTGTATACTGATAATATTTTTAAAAATATAAAACTTATGTTAATATGTTTAATATTTTTAAAAATAATTTAAATTATGATAATATTTTTAAAAACATAAAACTATATATTTTACCAAAAATAACATTGTAAATTTTATCAAAATAGTATTATACTTGAACTTTGTAAAATATAATAAAATTGGTTTTTGTTCACTTTATTTATATTATTTCAGGCTATGAAGGATCATATGTTAAAAGTTCAACTTAGGAAATGTGGGTATGTTTAATTTTTATCTACATTTATACTTTTTATATTGTGTAAATTAAGAATTTCCTTTCTGCACATGTGTGGATACATCATTGTAAGATAGCTGAGCAATGGTATACTTTTTATGATATATAACTGTTTGTTGAGATGTAGATGCAACTCAATGTGTATTTCTATTTCTAAACAATTTTTTAATATTTACTGAATTATATGAATTTTATTTTATTGACTGAATTATATTAATTATATGTATCTATTTTTTATATGTAAGTATTTTTTTCTATAATTTGAAGTATAGTGTTATAATATTTGAATGTGTATTTTTAAGAGTGGTAGAAAGATTTGATAATATTTTTTTATTTTTCATATTTCTTCTTTTTCTTATAATTATTTTATGAAGAGCTTTGGTGATGTTATAGCACATAAATTTGTTGTTTCAAAAAATTGTGGCTGAAATTCATTTTTTCTGACTTTTTATGTCCCTGTAAATATTATGTGATGCCTTCTAGTTGGGATTTTAGTAAAAGTTTGGCCTCACTGTCATTTTTTATTTTATCTTTTTTTTCTTTCAATGAAAATGAATTTTTTCCTTTGTTTGTAATTTTTTTCTTTGGTTGCATATATATATATATATATATATATATATATATATATATATATATATATATATATATATATATATATATTGGTGTCACATTCTTACTTTATAAAAGTGATTTAAGTGACTTTTTATTTTTAATAATGAAGAACTCCTTAGGGGGTTTACCTTCTTTAGGTTAAAAAGGGGGTCACAGTCCTGAGGTACCCTAGGGAATTGTCTTCTTTCCTCTTCTGATTTTTCTTCCTGTTCTTTCTAATTGTGGTTGCCTTATAAGAGGTTATTGCAGCCCTGTTGCTATTAGCGCCTCTTGGGGTCTAAATCACCCACATGTTTGTGATGTGTGGAGACCTCTGTCCATGGATAGGAGGGTCCTGCTAATTGAGGCTCCTAGAGACCAACACATTACTTTGGCCTCTGCTTCAGATAAACATGAGGTGTATTTTGGTTCTCAGTGCATCAATCAGCTTCCAAGGATCAAGCAATCGGTTATCTTTTGTGTGACTTGATAGGGATGGAGACCAATTCAGAGAATTATTGAAAGTGTATAGGGACTGGCCAACACTGGTGCAATTATACCGCATCTCCTTGTTGGGCTTGATAGTGTGGTCTGGCTTTGAAATAATTTACCTTATTTTATGGAGCGTACTTCTAACTCTTTACACCCTGTGGAGCAACAAATAATGCATGATCAGAAATATTTTGTTATTAAAAGAATTAAGGGCAATTTCCCCTTCCTTTAATTAATAAGAGTTTTATTGGTACAGTTGGAAATGTCAAAAATATTCGCGAGATAAAATCTGATGATCTCATGGTTGAAGTTTTATCCGGTGAACAGGCCAAAATCATTCTAAAACTGAAATGTCTTGGTAATATTGATGTTATAGTATTTATTTATAGTAGGTTAAATTCTATATGGGTAGTAATTGCAGCAGGTAATCTATTTGATGTTTCAGTGGAGGAAGTTTTGGATAATCTTGTTGAACAAAAAGTACATGTGCAGTGCTGATTTTAAAGTCAGGAGAGAGTGCATAGTTATAAAAAACTAAGCATGTTTGCAACTACCGTGCTACCTCAATCTATTAAAGCTGGTTATCTAAATTGTAGTATTCGACCCTACATTCCAAATCCTTTATGTTGCTTTAAATGTCTGTGATTTGGGCACGCAAAAGCTTCTTGCACTTTGTAATTTCATTAAAACTTTTGACTTGTGCTCAATGCGCATCTGTTGACATGCCAGCACTCCATGCCAATTACAAGAAAAATGCATCAACTACAGTAGTGAACATTCCTCTTATTTCCAATCATGCTTAACCTGAATATTAGAAAAAGAAATTATTACTAAGAAAAGAAAACAAAACTTATTTTACCCTGACGCCAGGCATACAGTGTCACCCCGTACCCCTAATCAAGGTATTAGCTATTCACAAGCAATTAAAAAAGTCATGAAATCTTATAATATCCAAACAGATTTCTTATGTTTTCTAAACTTATCCTCAAATATTACTAATATGAATGTTTTACCTATTCTGAAAGGAATTTCTCCACAGTCTTTTGCAAAATCTAAGTCTCAAAGATCCCAAATATTAAAGATTGCAAGAGAAAGGCTCCATAAATCATCTTTAAAGAATAGAAGGAGCTTAACTTCCTCTAAGACAGGTATAATGAAGGTAGATCCTTCAGATAATGAAACATCTGTAAGTGAAGATTCGTCTGATTCCCAGATGGCTTACTTCAATGCGGAAACATTCAGTTTTGCATAAAAATAGCCTTTGTTTTGTGGAATTGTTGAGGCTTTGCACTCATATGTGTGTGGAAGGTATCAAAATAATTATTAACTTGTATAATCCAATGTGTTTTTCGATTCAAGAAACATTCTTAAAGCATCAGTACTGTTTAAAATTGCATGGTTATAACTGTGAGAGGAAAGATGTTAACCATAATTCAGTCTCTGGAGGTGTATGTATTCTTGTGTCACACATATGATTTGTTTATATCGGTTTTTACGTAACTTTTTTCTGTTTCAAATATTTCTTTAAACGAAAAAGATTGGTTTTCAGTGTGACTGCTAACACCAGGGTAAACTCATTCCCAAATAAATATGAATCATTTTATTTTTATCCATGTATATTTGTTCTGTATCTTGCAATAAATTTATTTGCTTTCATATTTTGTAAAACGTAAAAAATCTGATGTAATGATACACATTTTTTTCCTTTTTTATATAAAGAGTATAATACATTGTATCCTCATTTTATTTTTTCAAATGTATCAAATGTTTTTGATTTTTTAAAGAATTAATCAAACATTATCTTTAAAATGTAGTACTGTGTAAAATTAGATTATTTGCTTTGAGTAAGTTAAACCTTTAATGCAGTGATATGACTGTTGAAAGTTCTCATCAGGAAGATGGAGAAATTGATCTTGGTAAAATTCGAAATCCACCTAAGACAAATTCTGTTCCACTTGTTTTTGCTGAAAATCACTTTGAGAGACCTATGCAATCTATGCAAAAGTAAGTTATATCCGGTTATTTATGTTTGTTTGTCATATATATATATATATATATATATATATATATATATATATATATATATATATATATATATATATATATTGTATATATATATATATAATTCATTTATGTTCTTAGCAAAAAGACATGGAAGAAAAAATCTACTGTGGAATCTCCAACTGTTACTATGGTGAGTTCAGTATATGTTTTTAATTCCTATAATAATATATTTCTTCAAAAAAGTTGTAGAATATTGTCTTAATTGGATTGTACACATATATTTATATATATTTGCATTTATATGTACATGTAGGGTAACTGAAATGACAATCTACACTGCTGATCTAATTAAATTATTGTAATATTATTATATTAGTTTTCTTATTCAATTATTTATGTTAGAAAATTGCATTTTCCATTTAATTCTGGAAATGTTAGATATGTACCTTTTTATTACTCCAAAATCTCAATTCATTTCATTGAAATCACAAAAATTTTTCCTTTAAAAACTTTAGCATTTAATAAGAATTTGTTTGTAAATGAGTGATAGACATTGCAATTTCCTTGATTGTCAAAAAATATTTTTCTTTATAAATTTAGAATGAAGAATGGCAACATATGTTTGGTACTAATGATTTGAAGTATCCATCTTCTCCCAAAATTCAGAATCAAGAATCTGATCCTCTTTTAAATTCTTACATTAGTGGTAAAGTCACTGAAGAAGGTTTGGAAGTAATAACTACTGTTGATGATAAAAGCACTCCTCTTCAACTGTCATTAATATCTGATTTTAAACCAAGTAATTATTTTATTAATTTCTCAGTTTTTTTTTTTTTTTTTTCAAAATCAAAGCAATATAGAATTGATTACCTTATTTTTGTTGAATTATAATTATTGTTATTTAAAATTTTCCTCATTTGCATATTATTGAAAAGTTTATCATATTTTCATTTAGATTAAAAATATTAAACTAGTTTTTCTTAAGTAAATTTAAAATTACTTAATTTCATTAAAAAAAAAGAAAAATATAAGTTTTTTAGCAGCAAATATAAAAAATACTTAATTTTTAATTAAACTAAAATAATTTATAATTATTTAGCTAAATTGATGACTGACTGGTTAACACCTTTACGACTAATTTTGAATTTAACTCAATAAATTAATTTGTATCCTATAAAAGCAAATCATAAAAATGCATTTTATAAATAAATTTATTTAGTTCATAATTGCATGTATTTTACATGAATCACCTTATTTTCTATTGATGAATTGATTGTTTGAAATGTGTTTCACAAAGCATTTAAAAAAAAAATTGAGATCATTGTAATATCTGGCAACTGTTTGGCGATCAACAAACCGTTCTTGGCGTGGTTTGATCTCTTTCGAGAGGTTGCCATGTTTTAGAACAGTATCGGCGGAGCGAGGTCCGCGATGGGTCGTAATGTTCTGGTAGGAGCGGAAGGCTCCGAGTTAGTTTTGTGTTTTGTTTTTGATATTAAATGTTTGTTCATAATTAAATAAATGTGTTGTCCAGAAAATGGTGATGGTTAATTTTCTTGGCCATTCTACACATCACAACACGCTTTCTTTCGAGAACCAGAGCTAAGAACAAAATGGCTTACCTTGGATAATTCGACGAAAGAATAAAAACTGTCATCGGAATTGTAAAGTGAAAAAAATTAAAGAAAATGTTATAAAATGTGAAAAAGGAAGACTTGATAACAGTCTTGCTGGAAATCGGAGAAGAAGCTACTTTTGATTTGAAATTAGCCGAACTGAAATACAAACTTCTGAATAGTAAAGAATATGCCGAAGATGCTGACTTCGTAAAAGAAATTTTGATTTCTACTATAGAAAATAGGAAGAGAAAAGAAGAGTTCGAACGATTACAGGTTGAAGAAGAAAAATTAAGATTAGAAAGAGAAAACGAATTAGAACTAGCGAAAATCCGAGCTACGCAGAACGTAGCGAGCAGTAGTCCGACGCCATTTTCAATTTCGAACACTGGAAGCGAAAGCGAAATTCCACTCGACAAGCTGATCAAGGGAGTAAAAACACTGACAATACCAGTACCGAAAAGAGCAGAATCTTGGAATATATTTTTCGATTCCATAGAAAGAGCATTTAAACACAAGAAAGTTCCGGAAGAATTCAAGGCCGAAATATTATTGAAATTAATCGGGGAGAAAGCGGCAAATGTTCTCGTCTACGTTAAAGAAGACAATTTGCTGGATTATGAAAATGTAAAAACTTTAATTCTAAAAGAATATCAACCTACTCCTCAAGCAATCCTAGAAAATTTTAGAAAAGCAAAACATTATTCTGGAGAATCACATATTCAATTTACCTCACGATTAACATCAACATGGACTATTATTGTAAATCAAGAGAGGTAACTGATTTTGAAGCATTAAAAGAATTAATCATTTTGTGATAAACTGTTCCAAACATTAGATGAAGAAACAGCTTCGCACATCGCCATACGTCAAGGAAATCAATGGTTGAAACCACAAGAACTAGCCAGAGAATGTGATATTTATTTTGAAGCCAGAGGAAAATCATTTGACGGAAATCAAAACGATATGAAATATCCAAAGCTTACAGATTCAACATATGTGCAAGATAAATATATTCCACCACCGAAAAGAAGAGAATACACAAAGCAAAGTTTTATCCCAAAACGAAAAGAATGCTATATTTGTGGAAGTTATCAACACCTAGCAAGAGAATGCTCAGAAAAGAGAAAGGGAAATGGATATATTAAAAGGAATGAAAAGGCGTATTCTACAAGTTCGAGTAATACGAATAGAATATCGAAAGAAGATGCTGTAGTCGCTAAAGTTGACTCGACTCACATACGAACTGAATCGGAAAAAAATTTTATTCAATCGTTACAGTAAATTGAAATCTTCATTAACTCTCTAAAAACGGAAGCTATTATAGATTCTGGAACTCAAATTTACATAGTTCACTCATCATTAATTCCAGATTTAGAAGATGGAGGAGGAGGAAAAGTTATATTAACACCTGCATTTGGAAACCCAATTAAAGTGAAAGTTTGTTGTAAGCCTATTTACTATAAGAACTCTGAAAATAATTTATTTAACTGTGTAGTTACTTTAATTGCAGTAACAGATAAATTAAATGTGCCTTGTTTAATAACTTCAGAAACATTTGAATTATTAATTAATTCAACTGCCAATCTTTCAAAAGAAAACTGTTCCGATGACTGTTCTTCAGGAGACACCAGATGTACCGAAAGAGAAAATTTGCGCAGTTTAGCCACTGAAACAGAAACAGCTAAGGAAGGAGAATTCCCCCCCTTAAAATTGCCGGAGGCAAAAAACGAAGAGGAGGGAAGAAGGGAGACAGCGATCGCCGACTCTCACCTTGCGGAGAGGAGCAACCAGACAACCGTTATATCGGAAGCGCAGAAACTCCGGGTGGAGCAAAAGAGTTGTCCAACCTTAAAAGAAGCTTGGAAATCTGGAGAGCAGAAAAAAGGAAATTATTTATTCATTGATGATTTGTTACACCATCAAGAAAAAATATTAGGACAGAATGTATTCCAATTAGTATTACCTCTCAATAGAAGACAAAAAGTTCTTGAATTATCACATAACTCAATCTTTGGAGCACACCTGGGAATAAAGAAAACAAAGGAAAGGATAAGATATTCTTTTTATTGGCCCAATTTATCTACAGATGTAGAATCTTTTTGCAAAGCATGCAAGAACTGTCAACTGAGAAGTCCTGAGAAAAGAATTGATAAAATTCCTATAACTCCTGTCAGAAAGCCAGAACTACCTTTTGAAATTGTAAATATTGATATAATTGGCCCTATCGACCCTCCATCTGGAAGGAAACATAAGTATGTACTATGCTTAGTGGATCAACATAGCCGTGGCCTGAAGCAATACCATTAAGAAGTTTGACAGCCAAAGCCACATGTGATGCACTCTTAGAAATATTCATGAGAACAGGTATATCTCATGTAATTACTAGTGACAATGGGAAAAGTTTCATTTCCAAATTAACTCACAAATTTGAGAGAAGACTTGGTTCTCATCCCAGATTCTCTACTCTTGCTTATAGTGCTTCGAATGGATTAGTCGAACGATGGAATAAAGTACTTAAGCAAATGCTGCATCACATTATTCGAACTGATCCTCACAACTGGGATAAACATTTACCATATTTACTTTTTGCCTACAGAGAAGTTCCAAACTGTACTACTGGTGTTTCACCTTTCCAACTAATGTATGGAAGACAACCAAGAGGCCCTCTAGCAGTGCTGAAGTCATCATGGTCTGGAGAAATTCCCATCCCAAGTAATTTAAGTGAATCTGCTGTTGACTATCTTCAAGAATTAAAGATAAGGTATGAGCAAGCTGCAGAGCAAACCAACTTGATTGCAAATGACAAACAACAGAAATATACTGAATACTTTAACCGAAGGTCAGTGATGAAACATTTTAAAATAGAAGAAAAGGTTTATTTACTTATTCCAGATTCAAACAACAAACTTTATTCCCTGTTGGATAGGTCCAGGAGAGATCATAAACCCCTGTCCACCTCATTCTTACAAAGTGAGATTACCAGATGGAAAGATTAAACATATCCATTCAAATAAGATAAGAAAATTTCAAGTTAGTGTTAATGCAGTTGGAGTAATATTTGAAAATGAAGAAGAATTTGGAGAAATTATAACTTTGTCAGGTAAAGAATCCCCAAACCCATTGCAAATCTTAGAAGTAGGAGAAAATTTGAATTTTGAAAATTTAAGTCCTTTACAGAGGAAGAAATTAATTTCTCTTATTAAGCAACATGAAAGATTATTTACTGGAAAATTAAAAATAGCAAAAGTAGAACCACACAAGATAAGATTGGTACCAAATTTAGAGAGAAAGAAACCGTATGTCTATAGAATCCCTGAAGCCTTGAAAGGAAAAGTTGATAAAGAAATAGAAGATTTAATGAAATCTGGACTGATAGAAGAAAGTAATGCTGAGATAGCTCACCCTGCAGTGTGTGTAAGCAAGAAGGATGGAAATATTCGATTGTGTGTGGACTATAGATCTTTGAATGCTGTAACCAAACTAGATGATTTTCCTATGGAGAATGCAATTGACTTGATGTACAGTATTGGAAAAGCGAATGTTATTACAACATTAGATTTACTCAAAGGATACTGGGCTATACCTATGGAAGAACAGAGTAAAGAATTTACATCTTTTAAAACGCATCGAGGACAGTACCAATTCAAAGTAATGCCATTCGGATTAAGAAATGCTGCTGGAACATTTCAGAGAGTAATGAACAATGCACTAAAAGAATTTAAAGAATTTGCTAGAGCATACATTGATGACATTACTATATTTTCACCAGACTTTGACTCCAAGATTTACACAAAGTTTTTGAAAAGTTGGAATCACTTGGTTTCACAGTTAATTCGAAAAAGTGTTCTTTTTCGAATTAACCATGAAACCAACCACAAATAAGATATTTAGGACATATCATTGGATCAGGAAAACACCGACCTGACCCGGAAAAGATCAAAGCAATTGAAAAATTGGAGACACCAAAGACTAAATCTCATCTTAGGAGCTTATTAGGATTATGCAACTATTATCGAAATTACATACCTGATTATGCTAAAATCGCCTACCCCTTAACAGAGCTCACAAAAAAGAAGCAACCGGAAGTGTTGGAATAGAAAGAAGAACATGATGTATCATTCCAAAAGCTGAAAGATCAACTTATGAAAGCAACAGAGTTAATAACTCCCACAATACAGGATCCCTTCATCATTCACGCCGATGCATCGCAAATTGGAGTAGGTGCATGTTTGTCTCAAGTGAGAGAAGGTAAACATTTTCCTGTGCGTTATGCAAGCAAGAAATTGACTAAACCCCAACAAAATTGGCCTATTATAGAACGTGAAGCATACGCTATAGTATGGGCATTAAAGAAGTTTGAATCATGGATTTTCGGATCAACAGTAAAGATCGTGACCGACCACAATCCTCTATCATTTGTTGTGAAAAATGTCCCGCAATCATCAAAGCTTCAACGGTGGGCCTTAGCTTTACAAAAATACAACATAGAAATCATTCATTGCCTAGGAAGAAATCTTTCTAATGCAGATGCTTTATCTAGATTACCAACCAGTGACATTTGAAAATTTTTTTATTTGATGATTTTTTTTTCTCTGCAATAATTTCTTTTGGATATATAAAAATTATTGTTATCTTTTTATTATTAGTAAAGTGGTAAGTAAAAGTAAATATTAGTAATCTGAAGCATAATAGCAATATTTAGTAAATTTTGTTATTAAATGTTTGAAATATTTATTGTTTGTTAGATAATTAATTAACATTAGAAGTATTAATGTTTCATTATTCTATGTTTATATTTCTTAGTTATTTTTTTTGTTGTAATGTGACGAAATATGTTCATGAAAACAAATATGTTTTTGTTTATATACTTTAATAATAATGTACATGTATAGTATTTCTTTTGAACTTATGTTAATTGAAATTTGTGAATTTCTATTTGCATGCATTATATGTAAACTGCTGTATATGTGTTGATCGCAAATAGTCGCTTGATTCGTTTTCAGATTGATGATTAATTTGGGAATATAACATCAATCTTGCGGGGAAGGTGTAATATCTGGCAACTGTTTGGCGATCAACAAACCGTGCTTGGCGTGGTTTGGTCTCTTTCGAGAGGTTGCCATATTTTAGAACAGTATCGGCGGAGCGAGGTCCGCGATAGGTCGTAATGTTCTGGTAGGAGCGGAAGGCTCCGAGTTAGTTTTGTGTTTTGTTTTTGATATTAAATGTTTGTTCATAATTAAATAAATGTGTTGTCCAGAAAATGGTGATGGTTAATTTTCTCGGCCATTCTACACATCACAATAGATGAATCTTATAATTAATATTCTTATTGGACTTAAATTATTTATGATTCTTTTATAACAATGTTATATGAATTGTTTTAAAAGGAATATTAATCTATATTTTAATTTTTAAATAGATCACTGTGCTCCTTGTCGTGAAGAATTATCAGCTTTAATGTATAAAAAACGAGAAGAGTGGATCAGTGATGAAGTTGCTCGTGAAGCAAGTGAACCAAAGGTAAAAGAAGAAAAGGGACAAGCAAGTAAAAAATATGTAAAAGTTCCTTCTGGTTCGTTAATCGCTCATCTTCAAGAACATCGAGGCTCTGTAAATAAGTGAGTGCAATTGCAATTTTATTTTTGTTTATTATGTTATATTAACATCTGTTTCATATTTTTGTACAGCTTATCGTTGGGAGATGTCGATAAATTATAAAATGATATGCACTATTTTTGCAAAGGTAGGTTTATAAACTAGTGATTACTAGAATAAAAATTTTACTTGGTGTTGCATTTTTGAAATTTATTAGAAAGAATACTAGTCTGGCCATACAATTTTTTTCTTGTATAAAAGCATCTCTATTAATGAGAATTGTAATTTGTTTCACTTTGTTTATAAGATTAAGGTGAATTAATATTTTTAAAAGTAACACTGAGTACAAATACAATCTGTAAATGAAAACTATTATCACCTAGTCATAAGTTGTTTATTTGTGACCTGAATATATTTTATTTAATTTAGATCAAAAGAAAAATTGGTGACTTGATATTTGCTGCATGTGTTTTCTTTTTTACGCTTTTCATTACTTGTTAAGCAAGGGGTATGATATCAAATTTTGTTGGATCCCAAGTCATGTAGGTCTTAAGGGAAATGAAAAGGCAGGCACTGTTCTAAAGCAGCATCAACTTCAATGCCATCATCCATCCCCCTTTCAGATGTGAGGAAGTGTGTTAAAAATCTTGTCTATTCCCTCTTCCAAGTGTTTTGAGGCATGCCGGTCACCAACAAATTGTGTTCAATTTTTTATCATATCATCTCATTATCAGTTTTACCACTACAAAGTGCTAATGTTGGATTAACTCACCTTCGTATTGGACACACAAGTTTCTCTCACAGACATTTGTTTCTAAATGAACTAAATCCATAGTATGAAAGGTGTGATGAACCATACACTGTTCATCATATTTAATTTCATGTCCTGATTTTAAACAGCAATGTTTATTCTTTTTTAACACTGATTTATTAACTTTATCTGATTTAATAGGGGATCCACCCCATAGAAACCTATTTGCTTTTTTAAGGGCAACAGGTTTTTTACATTTTATTTAATTTGTATTTTAAATTTTATTTAAAATTATATGTATATATGGGAGTCTGTGGGCTTTATTATCAGGAATAATGACCAATAAATATTGAACTATTTAATTATATTCAAATAACAAGATAAAGCTATTTACAGTATTTACAAATTAATATCAAAGCACATTGTAACATATAGTTATAATTTGAAAGTTCAATATAAATTTGCGTCTTCACGGCATAGCGTCTTTTTTCATCCATCAGATTGTCATTCTCCTCCTCATGTCCTTCCCTCTCTCTCTGCATATCCAACAACAAACATGTGAATGGCCCTCTGGTTGCTCTTTCAGTATCACACACACACACATATTTCCCTTTTTATGTTTTTATAATTATATTTTAAAATAATATATACATTGATTTTTGTTTTTTAAATTTTTAATGTTTAAGTTTTTTGGAAAAAAAAAAAAAAGTATAAAAATTTTACTCTTGGCGCAGCATGTCAATTTTTGGATCTTGCGCCATAAAACCCTACTAACCAACCAACTATTACAAGTTAAGCAATCTAGTTGTTGCATTCAATTTTAAAAAGAAATTTTAACGAAAATATAAAATGAGATCAATTTCTTTCCTATATACTCTGAATTGACTTCCAGAACATTATGCTAGTCCTTTTCTCTACATAGTATTTATTCAAAACCAAATCTTTTTAATAAAATACAGACACCTTTAAAATTCACATTGTTATGGCATTTTCAGTTGATTTTTACAATTATTTTTCTTTTCATGTATATTAAGGTAAATATTAATATTATGAGGGTAGATTTTTCCTTCTATTTTCTATAATACTTTATATTATTGAGGATTTTTCTCTCATATGTAGAAATATTTGTGTAATTTCATTAAAGTAAGTGTGCTCTGTTAATTTTCTTAAGCATGAATTTTAAATCAGTTGCTAAAAAAATCTAAAATATGTATAACAGAAGTGCCCACAAATGATTTTTTTTCCAGAAAATAATGATTGTCTTTAGTCTTATTAGAAGCATTTTCTAAAAAAGTAATCTTAGTATGTATTTAAATATTAGTAAAACATTTTAAAGGAATATAATTAAAATCAAAATGTCAATACTGTTGATTAATTTTTAAATTTAATATGAAAAATTTATATCAAGAAATAAAAGAAGTTTGAACATACCAATAATCAAATCTAGGTTAATTTGAAACTTCAAGTTATTTCATAAATTATTAATCAGTTGTTTATTGCATTTATAAAAAGTCAACTATTCACTCAATTGTTATTCAAATTATATAGTGTAAGGGAAATTTAAAACATTATCTATACAGTTGGATTAATATATTGATAAAATGTGCTGTAATATTTTAAAATTTACATCAGACTCGAGTTTGGCAATTACTTCTGAAAAATACAATACTTACATACCATTGCTAATTTTTATTTATTTATTTAGTTTTTTTTTCATTATAGTTGTAAAATGTTTTGATTTTTTTATCTTTTTGCTGTAAATTTTTTTGCCTTTTTCATTATGTGATGCAAAAAATATAAACTTATACAACCAAAATTATTTGTAAAATTTTATTTTGAAATTCCACGTGTAAAATTTTACTTTCAGAATTTGGCTCATTTAATATGGCAGAATTAATAATTTTTTTTACTAAATAGAATAGTCATTTGTTTGAAGCAGTAAACTGAGATTATTAGTAATCAAGCTATCAAATATTTATATTTCAGTGATTCTATTAATTGTTTAATTGGTGATTTATTGATTATTCAATAGGTAGTTTATATTTCAGTGATTTTATCAAGTCTATATTTCAAGATTTTGCAGTTCAAATTCTACCGATTCGCTTGTTTGAACTATTTAAAAGTCTATACTTGATTAAGACAAATTTTGCTTTTAAATTTTTAAGCTTATTTTCTTTAACTAAAAATAAAAATTTCATGATAGTAAACAAATAAAGAGCATTTCTAATAGAAACATCAGCTATTTCATAATCTTTAAGAGTCATTCCTTGGAAGCAGATTTTTTATGCATAGCAGTGTACTTTTATATAAAACTTTCTAATATGGTTATAGAAATTACAAGTTTTTTCATTTGAACAACTGCTATTTAATTACATATTTGATTTACTTCTCTAATTTAATTTTCATTACTTTTTAACATGCTTTTTCTAAAAACTATTGCTAAAATAATCAGTTTCTGTAATATTATTTTTATAAATTGGTGATTTAGCAAAATGAATTAATGATTTCATAAAGATCTGTTTTATGTAGCATATTAGTTTATAAATAGATTGTAGCTTATATATACAATAAAAATTCAAATTAACAAATAATGGGGAAAAGGAAGTTTAACATGTTTCATGGGGAAAAGGAAATCAGTTTAACAATAATTTTTGAAAGTCTTTTACATGTATTAAAAACACTTAGTATTCAAAGATTTTTTTTTTTTTACTTCCATGATTTTTGTCCCCATATTTCTTAAATAATCTCTGTAAGTATCTTGAGGGATTAGTAGTGAATGTAAATTAATAATGTTTGATCATAAAAACAATTTATGTAATAAAAATAATAAAAACAACTCTTGACTTTTTAGTCTGTTCAGTTTTTCATTCGTCTATTTTTAAAATAACTGCAATATTGTCTTTTCTTTGACATTTTCAGTTTGACTTTTTTAAATGCTTATTGATGATATTAAATGTAAAATTTGTCTAAATATTTGGTTTTTGAAGGCAAGAAAATTCATTGATATATGTTATAATTATATGGCAAAAAAGTCATCTGCCTATTTTAATAATTTCTGATTTTTATCATCCATATTAAACTTCATTTTAAAAATATTTTAATTCAGTTTTGAATTGCGTGGGTAATTTGTTTAATAGTAATTTTTTGTACAATCCTTAAGGTTATTGTATGTTTCTCCAATTTGTTCACTGAATTGGTAGTTTAATAATTAGCATCTTTGCCTTCCTATGGCTTGGCTTGGATGGTATTGGTGATTCAGAATCTATTTCAAACCATGTGTCCTGGACTCATTAGCCCTCGGTGCAAAAACTGACCTTTCTGCAACAAATAAACCAAACTCCCAATTTGTAATAAAGAAATAATGTTTTTCGAAGCTAAAAATTCTTTGATTAAGCTAGTAACTGAAGGATTAGCTCTCTATCCTTACATTTCAACCATTTGTTGTTCTATTCTCACCTTGGATTATAAATGTTTGTAGCTATTTTGCATATACTTAATCCGCAGGTCCTGATTGAATTAGCCCTTGTGTATGAAATTGGATCATTGAGCAACAATGAATATAAATCAAGACTTCTTTAAACTAGACCTCAGACTGTCACTGATGCTATGATGTTGGAGCAGAACTCAACAACTTACTCAGCTCATTGATAGTGATGAGTTAAAATGACATTTTGATTTGACCTTAATGTATGTAAATTTCTCTGGAAGTTTAGAAATGCTCATTTTAACTCAATTTTTCATGTTAATCACCACATTATAGCACTATTACTCATAGTATTAATTATTTTTTATAAAAGAAAAAATATTTTTTTAAATTTCAGCAGAAATTAAGATTTTTTTTTTTTTTTCATAATTTGTTCCAACTTGAAAATTTTGATTAATTTTACTGGAAACTGAAAAATATTTTTAACAACCATTTCAGATTACGGTACAAATACTTTTATTCTTTTATTTGAAATGTTATTAAAAAAGATACTCTGCAAAATCCATTGAGTTTTTTTTTTTATTATTAACTCATTTCTTAAAAATATGCATTAAGAAATTAAGGAACAACTTTTAAAAATTAGAATAATTTAAATAATTCAAACTTACAGATAATTCATTTGTCATACAAAAAGTGTTTAATATAGTTTAAACCAAAAATTATTATTGCAAATATTTTATTCCAATGTGCACTGTAACTGAAATTAATGAGGGATAATCTTATCTTTAATGTTTAACTATTGAAATGTTGCATATTCAATGTAAAAAAATTATTTATTTTTCCATAAAAGTTTGTAACCAATTATGTTGTTGGTTAATTATAGTTTGATCTGTATTAACTGATTTTTGCTATTATGTAATTTAGGATTCAAGTTATAACTGGTACGAGTTTATTTGCCACATGTTCTAATGATGGAACAGTTAAAATATGGGACTGTGAGAAAATGGAGGGTAGAAATGTTGCCAATCGATCTAGATTGTCTTACAACAGACTTGGTGAGATTTTACATTGTTCAAATTTATAATACAAAGTAATTTATTTTATAAGATATAGTATTTTTTAAAATTCTGCTTTTATCTTCAGTATTATACTTTGTTTTTTATATCTAAAAATGCATGCTTATAATATCTATAATAATAGAATTGTGTGTTTTTCAATTCGTAGAGGGTCCCGTTTCATGTATGACATTGTGCCAAAACATGCAGTCTATAGCAGCTGCTTCTGAGAATGGGAATATTCATGTTTTTAGGTGAGTGTTTTAATCTGGTGTTGTTTTGGCATTTAAATATGATACTAATATTTTGTTTTGCTAAACTATAAATGAATTGATTAAGACAATTAGTGTTTTAAAAAAGGAGGCATAGTACCCATATTATAAGCATGAATTGATCACTTAGTATAAGTGTGAATTTTATTGTGTCGTAAATACTTATTTATTATTTTATGGTATGTTGAATATAGGATCATATGATGATTAAATTAACTATTTGATATAACTTTGTTTTGAAATTGTGAGTGTAATTTTATATTTTGGCATTGTGATATTAATTATTAATAATATTAATATAAGCTCATTGAGAAGGCCAGGACCCACACAGGGTTGTAGTGTCATTGTTGATTGATTGATATTAATTATATTTTTTGCATACATATTATGCAAAATAATTTAGTAATTAGCAATAATGGCACTTATTATATTCAAACTTTCTTAAAAGAAAACTATCAAAATATTTTTATTATTTGATATTATTTTTAATTAAAGCTATTAAGGCTAATATTGAAGTTAAAATCTAAATTTCAAATTTAATATTTTTTTCTAATTAAGAATTAATCCTTTTTACATATTCTGAAATACTGAATATATTTTGTTGTGAAAAATCCAAATGAGATAAGGATTCATTCAAAATTTTTAAACCTGTTTATTAGAAGAAAATAATAATTATTCTAATGTAATAAAAAAAAAAGAAATTGTGATCATACCTGCTATTCAATTAAATTATATCATAGTTTAAACCAAAAATTATTATTTGCAAATATTTCATTACAGTGTGCATTGTAACTGAATTTAATGTGGGATAATTTTCTTGTCTTTAATGTTTCTCTATTCAAATGTTGCATATTCAATGTAAAAAAATTATTTGAGTTATTAAAGAAAATTTTTCAAAAATAAATTCGTTTTAAAATATATCTTTCTTTGAGAAAAAAATGTTTGTACTTTGTTGCATTCTTGTAATGAAATAGCTAATGAAACAGGTGGATGTTTTATATTTACTATTAATTGAATGCAAAATTCTTGTCTAAAGCAATCTTGTTTTTTGCTTCCCTGAAAATTTTTTTTTTTTTAATTTTCTTCAGGATACTTTCTGAAAATACTAAATCAACTTTAATACATACAAGGAATCTTGATCCTGTTGAAGAAGGATGTGTTGTAGATATTGACTATTTTGATACTGGTATATTTTAATGATTTATTTTAGTATATCATACTTATAATGTCTTTACATTTGCAGAATTGTAACCTTACTTATAAATTATTCTAAATAAGTGATATAAATAGCATTATGTCAAAGGCTAAATATGCATATTTTGTTATGGTATTGTATATTTTAATTCTTTATTGCTTTCAAATTAAAATATGTATTTACTAGAATCCTTAAAAAATGTTAATATTAAAATGAAAAATAAATAATGGATTTATATACTAAGAATAAATTGACTTGAATATATTTTTTTATTTTTAAACAAAACATTTATGAGATTGGTTAAAAATATTATTTGAACTTTTTATTAGACATTTTTTTGTATATTTTTGAAGAATAATTATTTATTGTTCTATATTACTGATCGAATCATGTACATATGAAAGTAATCTTGGGGTTATAGATTCAAATAGAATATTTTTATTAGTTTTATTATGTTAAGGTGTGTGATTCTATGTATTATTCAATTGTTTGTTTTAATTTGTATTTCCTTTATCTTAAATTAAGTTAATTTTATTTTACAAATATGTCATTTTTTATAGCGCATGTTTAATTTTAAACTGAAATTCATTATTTGATTATCTTACCATATTAAAAAAAACAATATTAATTTGTTATTGAATTATAAGTAATTTCTTTTGTTAAGGAAGCCAATCAGTATTAGCATATGCTACAGTTACTGGAGCAGTTGTTGGATGGGATTTGCGATCTCCAGGTACAGCATGGAAATTAGAGAATAATCCTCGGCAAGGTAAATTTTATTACTTTATCTTAACATTTGGTTGATTTTTATTAAAAGAGAACTTTATTGCATTCTTTTCTCATCCCCTTTATGTAAAGCTTAAGTACTTTTACTTAATATGCATTGCTATTATAGCTTTTAGCATTTATAATCACTTATTAAATAAATAGACAAATTTCTGGCAAGTTTACATTTTTATTTATTTTTACATTCATTACATGTTAAATTTAAGTAATATAATTCTATCATTCAAACTTTAATAATTATTTATTTAAAAAATATTTTTTATAATATTTATATATGAATACTTGTTATTAATTGCAATTGTGCTATAATTTATTCTAGATTAAGTTTGTTTTCAACATCTGATTTTTTATTAATAAAAACATTCCTTACTAAGAAACTAAAACAAACTCATATTGGATATATTTATGAGAATGTTATGTTTATATATTTCTGATCTCTTAAATAATTAGTCAAAATTGTGGAGTTATGTAGCAGAGATAGAAATGAATATCTTTCATAGTGAAATATTTTTGTTTAACTGTCCTATTTTAGTTGAAAATGAATCCTAGTGTATGTAAGTTAAATTTCTTGCGAATCATTATGCTTAAATTCAACTTGTTTAATAATTATAAGTTTGAAAAATAAACATATTGGATAATATATCTGTAACAGTTTCTTAAAAAAAAATTGATGAATAGTTTAACTTATTACCCATAATTCATTTTAGCATATTCCTTAAGATCTATGTGATACTTGATAATTTCAAAATTGAATCTAAATTTTTTATTAAATTGATTAATTTTTTAAGAAAATAAATCTTAAAATTTCTGTTTTGTTTTTAAGTTATTTGTTATCTTTAGTTTATTTATTCATAGATATTACTTTCATGCTATTACTTTTTTCCACATGCTCACTTTTTATCATGAAAAAATTTCATGATAAAAAGTTAGTCTGATTTTTTTATTTATGGTTGCAATTTTTAAGGCATTTTATTATTTTGAATTTTGATTTTCTGTTAAAAAATGACTGATGTAACTTATTTTTTTAGTAACTTAACTACAATGAATTTTTAGATTTCATTCTTGAAAATATGTCCCTGGTATTTAAATTGAAACATATTTTGTTTCCTAACAATAGCCCTTAATTACTTTTCTGAACATTTATATTTAATTAATTTAATATTTCTTTTTATCAGGTTTGATTACTTCATTTTGTACTGATCCTCACCATTGTTGGCTTGTTATTGGTACTGCTAGAGGTAATATGGTTTGCTGGGATCTTCGCTTTCAGCTTCCAATTACAACCGTTACTCATCCGACTGGTAGGCTTAACAGCGTTTTTGAATATTATTTTTAATTATACATAATCATAGAAATTAAGTAATTAAAATATAAGGAAAATCATACTATGAATATACTATTTTTAAACTACTTTTTTGTGCATTTGATTTTTAAATATTTACAACTTTTAATTGACATGTTATTCACTGAATCAAATTTTTTTTGATGAAATGGGATTCTACCCTATAATAAAACATTTTATTAGGTATACTTGTTTTACTGAATCTTCAAACCGAAAATTATTTTTCACGATCCCTTGAAAATTCTGTAGATAATTTTATTGTTATTCTTATTTTTATGTATGCTAAGAATTTTATGAAAGAAAAAAGTTAACAATCAACAGATTAATTTCAAAATTTAATCATATTATTTTATCATGTACCAGTGGAAATGTAAAATAAAATGCGGTACTGCATTGTGGGTGAAAGAACACAATTTCGTTGCCATATTTTAATGAACATAATTTTCGTTGTCATATTTTATTTAAGTTAGCATTTGCTTGCTTTCTAAATTAGCATAATTGATGATTAACTTATGTTATTTCTTGTGCATATTGAATTTTAATTAGTGTATACATAAATTAATTTGATCTATTTTTAAAGCTGTTTTCCAACTTTTATTAATTTTGTGTTTCTTTTTGTAACATCCTGCAATTACATAACAAAAATGTATATTGTTAAAAAAAATACTAATTTTGGAAATCTCAATAATCATTTCTTTAAGACCTTAATTTTTTTTTCTTTTTTATAAAATTTTGCTCGTGTAATTTGTAGGTTCACGTATTCGCCACATGCTAGTTCATCCAAAAAAGAAATCTTCCATTTTTACATCAGTTCAAGGAAATAATGAAGTATCTTTGTGGGATATAGAAACACAAGGAAAATTAATGACTCTGTGGACTGTAAATAAAGCTCCTCCATTATCACAAACAGAGGTAATTAAATATATTTACACACACAAGTAGTATGCAAATTCTGTTGAAATACTATTGCTTTTTTTTCAATTTAGTTTCTTATTTTTTTTTAAGATGCATTCATAAGTCAATACTTTTTAATGCTTAAATTCATAGGCTCTTTTAATAATTTAACATAATAAACTTTTATATTACTGACTTAATATTTTATAACTGTGTTTTTACTGCCTGTAATATAAAGATACTTCTAGGTGAAATTTTTCTGATGCAAGAACATGCTACAAAATAAAACTTGTAACTTTTACTTAAAGAGAAACAAATTATTTAGTTTTTTTTTTCTGGATTGATTTAATATAGACTTGGCTAAACTTGATCCATCAAGGTCCATGACTTATTTTAAGTACTTTCGATAGTATTAATATGTATGTGTAAGTCATTTTTAACTTTGATTATAATTTTGTTTTAAACTAACCCTTTAAATATGAATTTTCCTTAAGATGAAATATATTCCTTGGCTTTAAATAGATCCATTAAGAATTAAAGAAAATTAATTTTTAATATCATATGTAGACTGTGTATGATCTAAATACACTGTGGCTTTTGTGTGTGAATACACTATCTGTTCCTTTAATAACATGCTAATATCGTCATTTAGTTTCAAACCATTGTTATTAACCTTTTCAGTGTAACAATATATTTAAATTAAATTTATATGTAACATTCAATGGTTGAGTGAATAATTATTACATTAATAAAAATAACAATATTTCATTCCAGAATATCATAGTACAGATTATATAATTTAATAATAATTGTCACTATAATCAAAATATGCCAAAAATTACAAGTTGATAATTATCTATATAAAATTTTATTAAAAATATGGACATTTATATAAATTTTTGTAAATTAGTATCTTTAGAAAGTTACAAATGTGTATTATCATCTCAGTTGATTTCATTTTGATATTTTCCCAATTCAAAAATTTAAAACATTTTTCCTTTTCAACTCAATCAGCTTTTGATATATTGTATACTTTCTATTTTATATGTTATATTTTCATTCATCAATTCATTAAAATCCATCTAATTCAGAAAAAAAATGTACTTTTATGAGTATATATCATTTAATATTTATTTCCATAAAATATTTATAAAATTTTATCAGTTACATTTATTACACTTCTCAAATTAATGTCTGGAATTCTGTTCTCTTTTGAAATAAAATAAATAATGAAAACTCTTGATTTGTATTCACAAGGTACTTGTCACTATGCTTGAATGTTTCAATAAATACAAAACAAAACAATCATCATAAAAATCAATTGCATAATTTTTATAATGATTATTTTATTTATTTTCAAATTAGTGAAACGAGGGAGTTTAAAATTTTCTTTTTGGTGTAAATATTTTAATTATGCGTGTTACTTTTATTATTTTTGTATTAAAGGTTAATGTAATGTTTAGTTATTTACTACTTATTCTGTTTTAAAATAACATTATTTAATTACACTTGTTAAATATTTTTCCAGGCTTCAGATGACTCAGTGTATGCCATGGCTTGGTCTTCCCAAGAATATGGTTCTAGTCTTCTAACAGCTGGCTCTGATAGAAGAATACGCTACTGGGACCTGAAGAATCCAACTGCTTCTCGTGTAATTGTAGGAGCTGCAAGCGATCGTTTGATGCCCCTCTCCAGTTACAATTATAAGTAATTGTTTTATTATATTTGTTTTATAGGAAATAGTTTACTGTAGTTTTAGGTTATTTAGAATAAAATATGAAAATTCATAATTTTCATTTTTTGGAAATATGTTTTAGTTTTTGAAAGAAAAGTGAAAATATTAGCTGATATTTTTGCTTAATGCTAAGCATTTTATGTTCTATTGCCCACATATTTAACCCTAAAGTTACCTAAATGTGAATTTGGAAGAAAAATGTAAAATATTTAGTTGAATTTGTTTTAATTAAAAACATAATTAAACTGTGCCTCAATAAAAGTAGTAGCTATATCAAAGCTTTCCCAACCTAAAAATTTTCTAAGATTTCTTGACTTTAACAAATTTTTTTGGAAGATTTATTCTAAATTATCCTATTAAATAATGACATTTAACTCAACTGGGGAAAAAATTAATTTAAATGGGAAAATGATCAAGAAGAAACATTTGAAACTTTTAAACAAAAGTCAACAAATCAATTAATTTTGGCCTTTTATAATCCTTAGTGGAAAATTAAATTTTATGAATTTTGAAAATATGTATGATTTGAGTAAGCTGGAATTAATTTCAATTGAATAGACACTTGAAAGAATTTCAATTTTTTTTTTATCATCAGTTTCACAGTAGCAACAGGCCAAGCTTTAATTTATAAAAATGTTCATTAATCAAATGAGCCTCAAATTGTCTTAGGCCAAATACTAAAATGTGTCATTGATGCAGTCATGAAGGCTGCAGCTTCAAACTCTTCAGATACACTAAATTCCTTGATAAAAATAAGTTAGAAGTATGTCTTACATTGAGTGTCAAAGATCAAGTATTCATGACATTGCATGCAGATGATAGGCTGAAGGAATTAATTACAATCCTTGAGAAAGACATTGTAAGAATTAAACCAAAATATTCAAGACCCTGTTTTGGAAGGAAACAGGCTGTTTTGTATCTCTAACAGGGAAAGCAAAAAAGTGTTTTCATTATCTACAATTGTAAAATTTCATGACTTTATGTATCACTTTGCTGCAGACAAAACTGTCTAAAATCAAAGAATTACATTGGTTTCCTTTTATGAAAAGGTGCTCATTGTCATATATTGATGTGTTTTTTAATGTTTTGTCAATAAAATTCCAGTGGCAAAAAATAAGTTCTTGTCTATCTTATTGCATTATGTAAGAGACCATTTCCAATAGAATATCCTAATCAGCTTAAAGCCCTTAGTCAAATTAAAAAAGAAACAAAGAATTATTTGTCATTGTTGATAACATGACAGAATTTACATGTCTTTATCCTGTAAAAAACTAAAAATGCTTAGAAGTCATTTAAAATTTTGGATGACTGCATTGCTGCTTAACAGATTGAAGTTTTTGTTTTACTTCGCATGATTTTCAAAGGTTATATTATGAAAATGTTGCCCTTTACATATTGCATTCTTCATTTCATCTCCTAGCAGATGGAATGGTTTTGGAAATAAATAGAATGATATTGTCCACCATTGCGACAACAATCAAATGTATGTTGATCAAAGGGTTTGGGACAGCAAGATTAAGGAAGTATAAAGAAAAAATAGTGAACAAAGCTCTTGAGCAAACACCTTTTGAAATTTTTCATGGATATAGACCAAAATTTAAGGAAGGAATTAGGAAGTTGAAAAAGTTGAATTTTGGAATGGTCCTATATATAAGTTAAGGATGGCAAAAGTAGTTGGCAGTTTAATTTGTTTTCGTCATTAAAATTTGTCAGTAGAATGTTGACAAATGATAGGAAAATGCAGCAAGTTATGAGTATCATTTGTTTTACTTTTTACAAATGAATTATTAATATCTTTATCTCTCTAATTGTTGGTTGGAGATATAATTTCTTTTGCAAAAATAATGAAATCAAAATTTTTATTTGGTTCCTGGATCCCTATGATAATACGTATAAAAAATTATAAAAAAATTACTTTTAATTATCCTGCTTAATTATATATCTTGGTCATTTTTGGTCAATAAATATTTCATTTCTCGTCAAAAAATGAGCAAGATATTTAATTTAAAAGTTTGGAAATTTTTATATTCTTTAAAAGATCGATTACAAACATAATTAATTCTATAAAAACCTTACAAAAATCAACTTTTTGCAGAAAAAATATTTGCCATTAGTACATGATATATTTTATCACAATTATTATCAATCAACCACTGATGAGGCATTTTATCCAGGGGATGTTTAAATTTTGTATTTGCTTCTTAGGAATTCTAAACATTTTATATGTTAGTATAGCTATGGTGATTAGTGTGATGATAGTGGTGTGTATTACCAGCTACAGCCTAATTGTTGAGTCCAAGCTGGATTCTCAGTCTTGCAGCAATCCCATGGCTCGGAATTCATCAAGGACATAGGAATTGTCTTGCCATGTTTTAACATCAAGTTCATACTGCTTCATAAGCTGAGTGTTCACTATAATTCAGTTTAATTATAGTTATAAATTAATTCCAATTATTTCTACTAAAGTGTACACATTTTTAAAACTTTCTGTTCTCAGATTAGCCAACTTACATCTGATGTTAGTTGAAATCTATGCAATTTTCAAGATTCAAAATCAGGAAGATACCCAATAATTTTTTTTTCAATATGCTTCTTTTATTAATGTATGAAAAATATTACACAAACAGAGGCTTCTGAGTGTAAACATTCAGAAAATTTATGTGTAAAAAGAGAAGTATTGTATGACTTTATGACATTAAATTTTCTTGCCATTCTCTTTCAGTCTTCTTAATTTAGCAGGAAAATGCTACTTCTTTTTTTCTCAAATTTTGTTATTTTTGGTATTAACTGCTGCAAATCTGCTTATTAATTACTAGCTTTGATTCTCACCATTGCAATTCACTTACTTTTGCTTTGATTTTAAAGATTTGCTCATTAAATTTTAATTTGCTTTATACTCTAAAACGCTATTGAGATATAAATTCTGATGTATTTCCCAACGATTTCAATGTGCAACTAAAATGACAATTATCTAAACAGGGAAATTTCACAATATTTAACAATTTGATTGATTTATTAAGTTTTGCATTGTTATGAATCCCTATCATGGTCAACATGGAAATGATGGCTTTGATGTAGTATATATCTGATGAGATAAAACTTGGATCAATGACAAATCAATTAATGGTTGGGTTAGTTTCACTATATATTCCAAATGAATATTATGAGATGATTATCCTTTCTTGGGGAATATTAACAGAATTCGTTAGAAGCTACACATGTGTAGCTAATTGTTTTTCACTCTTCACATGGAAGTTACTAAACTATCAAAAGCATAGTGAGATGGCTGAGGAAAACAGGAAGTACTCTTAATCGTCCTTATACTAGGAGGCCATTGGAATCGGTTTCCAATGTAAGCTGGAAGATGTTTTGCCATATATTTTACCCATTTCCCATAGCAGTATATTTGAAATTAACGCACTAGTTAATCACATGCAAAAGGGGCACGTCCTTATTATATTGTACTATAGCAGCAAAAATTACTATTTCTGGATAATAACCACCAATTTGATTGATGCAATTTTGCTTTGAATATCATTGATAATGATTCAAGTGTTTCGTCAAATATTTTGTGAACTAATAAAGTGGTATTCCAATGCTCCAGCATATGAATCAGCACTGTATTCTCTATTGAGCCCTAGAAAATCTATTGTGGAGGGAATTAGTCACACACCAAGTTCACTTGACCATCAACTATCTTTTTACATTTGGAATATAATTGTTTAATTGGACCTCTACTTTATTGTTTCTTTTAGTTAACTGGATTGTTAAAAAAAAAAGTTACAGAGTTTAGAGAAGATAATTTTCTTGCTTTATTGCCTGCCTCAATTGTGGTTTCAGAGTGACAAAGCCCCTCATTATAAAAAGTTGGATAATTGCAGTATTGATTGACTTTCAAATAACTGGGAGTTAGTCCTTTAGATTAATCACAGATTTTTAGATTGCTTTCAATTTTGTACTGAAAGCAATTTTTCAATCTTTGTATACCACATAAGGTTTTTGTATTCCAATCATATATTTTTTCTGTAAATTTTAACTTATTTAGGAACTATGCAGGTACAAATATATCATATTTTCCCTTCAAAGCTATGTTTTTTTTTTCACGTACTCAAAGCTAATTTGTACTCAGACTTTTAGATCATACAATATGCCTTAAAAAAACGTGTGAATACGATTTTCATATAGGATTTCAAAAAATTGCTGTGCAGATGAATATTTACACACTTCTCTTTAGATTTAAGTGTGTTCTCATGCAGGGAAGTAAAATATTAATAACTATATTTGTGGATATAGTATCTATCAATTGTGTGTGTGTGAGATATTTTTGGCCTATATGGTCAATTAAATTATTTTTATTGTTGAAATTATAAAAACTCAAACACACATTATGAAGTCAGTGGGCTGTTTTTTTTTTATCTAATTTACTCTAATTAAATTATAACAAGGTAAATCTTTTTATAAATTTACAAACGAATTTAAAAAATTTTTTAAAGAGAAAAGATATATTAATAATTAATTTTTTCAATAAAAATTATAGAATTAAAAAATATGGTAAAAAATAAAGTAAATTCTGGTAAAGAATATTATATTTGCTTATTCATGAATAGTCTTTTTTTTCCTTCGATTTTTGGATTTGTTCAAGATAGATATTTTATTTGAAGATCAGTATATCTATTGTGCTTCGCAAAGTATTTTTTATTTATACTTTTCTTAATTGTTAAGATACTTAGCATTTAAGTTATGACTTGAAATTTTTATTTTTATATTTTAGTCTAAGAGTCATTGATGGAACTGAGGTAATTTGTGAGCACCATCCATTGGAAAATGAAAAGGATAAAAGTTCAGCATCTGGGGGAAAATCATCTTCTGATGATGTTGTTGTTCGTAGGTACCCTGAAACGCCACAAGTTGGACATTACGATATCATTAGTGCTTTGTCCACTATACAAACTAGCCAACACTTAGTTTTATCTGCTTCAAAAGATGGTATTGTTAAAGTTTGGAAGTAAACGAATAAGTTAATGAATCTGTTTAAAACAGTCTACATCAAGACTTCGTTGAAATAATTTTTGAAAGTTCCTAATTTGATTTTACCTTTAAGTCTGTGATCATGCCGAAACTTATGTGAATGAATGTAATTTGTGCATGGGACCATTTTTAATATATGTTGAATGTTCTTAATATGAATGTAATACAATGAATATTTGATCAATAAAAATATTTCGATTAATAAAATGCCTATCCTGCTCAACATTTAATTCCTCTGAAAATAATTATTGTTAGAATTTATTTTGTAGACCATATTTCTCTTATATTATATAAAGCATTTATTTTATACACAGTTCCTGTTTATTGACAGTGATTTGTGTTACGTAGTTTAATAAGTTATCTTCAAATAGATAAAATTTTACTAATAATGGTAGTATTATACAAAAGGGGACATTCTGACATTATAAATGGTTCAGTTTAATATGTTGTGCGAGACTTTAGGATTGGTTTCACCAATCTTGAAAAGTATATTTAGAGCACAAATATTATCAAAGATAATTTCAATTCTTGAGAGTGTGAAAATACTAGTTAGATCTTTAAAGAAAGAAGGTTTGAAAAAAATGGCAATTCAGTTTAAATAATTAGTAATCTGACTAAAATAATTATGTTATACTCATATAAAATCTGTTAGTTGTTAATCATTATTTACTGTCTTCTAAAGATTTGAAATTGGTACCTATCTAATTCCAATTTTAAATCAGCCAAATCACATATGATCTCATTATACCATATTTTCTTACGAATATTATTAATTTCTATTCTGTATTCTAACCTTGTTTTAAAACATGCAAAGTAATATTCAGAATGTCTTTAGTAAAGTAGATGACTAGAAAAAAATGTTTCCTAATTTTTTATTATTTTGAACCATATTATAATTTGAAAACTTTATTTTGCTCCTTACATTCCAAAATTTTTTCATAAGTACGTTTAATGTTTAGAGTCGTATTTTTAAATCTTAGAGTCCTTTTTATATTTCTAAATAAAAAATTTTAATTTATGATAATTATCATGTTATAGAAAAATATTTACAGCTCTCTTTTTTTTATCTAAAAAATTAATATTCGATTGATTGCATTTACATATTTTTGTTATTTTAACTTTACTTTCTGAGTTATTGAAATATGTAATAGTTTTGAGCAACAGTATCATTATTGGGCTATTGCTTCTCTTTATTTACTAGTTTATCATTTTACAGTAATATACTTAGCAATAAAAATAATCACATATTCATAAAATTGCTGATAATGAATGTATTTTATTCTTAAATTATTTATTAATTGATAGTTATCATATTTTTTTATTAGTTATTTTGTTATTATCTTCAGAAACTGTAAATAAATAAAATTATTTGTAAATCATTCTGCTACTTTTCGTGTAGAAATATCCTAGTTAAGAACTTATTGTAGACAGAAATTGATCACTATGTTCAAAATCATTTTACATGCATAAACACAACTGTTCCCTTGTAAATTTTTATTTTGATAGGTTTATTAATATATAAAAGTATAAAGAATGATGAAAAAAATAAAATTTTGCTTTTATGGAAATAGAAATGTGCAAGTATAAAAATATTCAGTATACAAGTATTTTTAATGTTTAGAATCATAAAAATACTCATTTTTACTTAAGTATTTTTCATGCTTGTATGTTCGTTTTAAGTTTCTAAATTAAACATTTTAATTTGTGATATTTATCAATCATGTTATAGAAATATCTCTACAGTTCTCTTTTTTTTTTTATCTAAAAATTATAATTCAATTGATTGTGTTTACATTGTTTCCATTATCCTGTCAACCTTTTAAACCATAAAATTATGTCTTCGAATTTTGCAAATTTTGATAATTTTTTTTCTTTTAAAATTTAAAAAAAAAAAAGAATGTCTTTATTTTAACAAATAGATGTTGTTGTTATCATGTGACAAGTGCAAAAAGAAAAAAAAAAAAGGTAAAAAAAGACAAATGATGTAGGACCAAAGGCATGGAGCACTGCCCTGGCCACATCTTCAGCTTTTTCCATATGAAGGGTGTCATGGCAGCAGTTGGAGTCAAATAGATAAAGACGTTATTTGTAATTTATATGTTGTAAAATCGCATAACTAAACGACATGTTTTTGTGGTGCTAAAAGTGGATAGGACAGTATGTAATTACCACAAATATTCATTTTTGATAAAATAAATAAATAGTTATAAAATAAAATTGGAGATTAAAAAAAATTATGAAATAAGTTAAGAACACGTCTTCAATGATTTTTAAAATTTCAAAAGAAAAATTTTACTAGTTTGTGAAAATGATATCGCATCACTTAAGATACAATATTTGTAAAGTATAATATTTAGATAATTTCTTTGAAAAAACAGAGAAATCAAGCTTATTAAATTTAATCACTCACATATGTGGTATTCAAAAAGCATTCTAACATTTAAATTTAATTATATTACAAATTTTGCCTTCTTATCATAAAAAACAGGCACTTTACTATTATCCCTCCGCTTTTGATCTTAAAGAAATGCATGTTTTTTACAAAGAAGCAAAAATAATGCAACGTAGATACGATGATTTTACTGTCTCAAAATTTTATTTTGAATTTAATATGTACTAAATCGAATTTTTTTGTGCAAAAATTGACTAAAAAGTATTAAATAAAGGTAAGCAAGCTAAATACTAAATAAAGCTAAGGCTAGTTGGTGCAAAAGATTGCTTGGTTGTAATGTTGTCGTTTAAAAAAAATTTTTACCGTCAACAGTCACCAAGGGCAAGTACAAAAAACAACTAAATACAGTAAAATTTAATTTTGTTTATTGAAAAAAGAAATTATATTAAGCTTACGCTATCACCAATGGGATTGCCAAAGAGTTTCATCAGAAATAAACATTATCATTTGAATAGGTTTTATCAATAAACAAGTGATAATTGCTTAGTTTATAAACAAAATGCTTGTATTATTATTTAGTAGCTTCTAAAAACGTAAACATTTTAAAACAATATATGAGGCAAATGGAATATTGATGATAGTAATTTATCACTTTTTCCTTTACGTTACTGCGACTATAAAAAACGGGTGTATAAAGGAAAAATACCAAAAAAAAAAAAATTAGAGAAACTGCCAGAAAAAAAGAGAATAAAAGTGTTATCTATTTTTTACAACTTATATGGTAATTAGTGAACATGAAAAAAAAAAATTGTTAGATGGCAAGGAAAGATTGTATGGAAATTGATTCTTTGAAATGATAGAACACAATAAAATATGTTTTATGGTAATGATCTGCGCTTTGTACAAATACAGTACATTTATAATATATATGGTTTGAAAAATAATTCAAAATGTTTAAATATATAATTCTTTTAAATAATTCATATAATTCTTTTGAACTTACATAGACAAAACTGCTGCTGTTGTTCTCGTGTGCCAGCTAGGCTGGCAAATTGGGGTGCGCTGCTCCACGTTTCCAACTGAACCGTATTTGGTGTGGAGTAGGACTTCTTCAGTACACACACATGCCATAGGGACCCATTTATAGGGGTAGGCAACCATTCACACACAAGGAAAGGACAAAGACAGGATAGAGAGAAAGTATATCCATGCCTGAACCGGGATTCAAACCCAGGACCACCCTATCCGTAGTCAGGCACGCTGACCATTAGACAAGTTGGCCGGCTGACAAAACTGCTAATTTTGTTGAATGAATGAAATGAGAGATCGACAAGATTGAGCAACGCTGTTTCATGTTTGAAGTACTATTTATAGTACTATATATAGTATAGTCCTAAATAGTAAAAGGAGCATTTGTTTGAAGTGATATTTCGTCTAAGTGTATCCCAAATATGCTTTATTGAATTTCGTTCAAGATAGCATTTTGATCACCATAAACTTGCGTTATTTCAGTATGTTGTACCACAATGATATGGTACAACATAACGACAGACATAAGTTGCATTGGAGCAATTGATGTTTCGTTTCTTCTGTACCCCCGTCTTCATGTCCTTCTGAATTACAGGCAAGTCCATTATGCCCTATGCCATATACCCAACTCATATACTTCAACGTAGTGTGATCTTGAAGGATTGGCAAATTATTTTCAATGCTCCTTTCTCTTTGTATCGAAATATGTCCAGTATCATGGCTCAAACTGAATAGGAATTCATCAGTAAACAACACGTGAATTCAGTAATTTCTTATTCAGTCACCTTTCTCTAATTTGTTTTGATATTATCTGAATATGTTCAGTTGATCTTATAGTGTAGGGCAAGGCCACCAAATATTTTGGGTCATTGACCCCTAAACAATTTATAATGCTTGATTAAGTTAACAATGTTTGGTTCGAAACTCATTAGCTTTAGTTATGAACGATTTTGAAACTCCAAGTTCAATTTATTTTTCTACTTTATTAAAACAATTAAGATAATTGAAGCTATATTTAACCGTATAAGATCTTGAGAATATAAGTATAAAGGAAAACATCGCATAACAAAGTTTTGGGTATTTATATTCGCCCAAAACTTAAAATTAAGTTATTTACAAAGCATCTTTACTTCATGGCCAACTAATAATTCATTGATTATATCTTGCAAATGTGAATGTCGACATTTTCAACTTGATCATTCTTTCAGCAATATTCATATTTTCAGTATTTTCAAAGTGTAATTTATAATCATTATTTAATTTTTGAGGATAATTTGCATATATTTCTAGTTTTTTGTCAATTTTATCTTACTGTCTTAAAATTGAAAAGTAATTATAAATGACAGCTGAAAACGAAAATTACATATATTGTGTGGCTGTCTATAAATATGTTAATGAACAGCATTGGTATTCGTTTGTTGACCTCAAATATGGAACATCAGAGGTCGATGTAGACTACTTTAAACCATCGCTGCTGTAGAGACAGTTATTGTGAAATTTTTTGTCTCGATAAAATCATTATCACTTGTTGTGGTTGTATGAACACGATCTAGTCAAAATCTAATATTTCTTGTTCCTAGGAAATGATTCCAAATCTCAAACTGACATTCCGTGTTTCTCCACTTCTGTAAATATTTCTTCATGTTAACTCAGATTCCAATCCCTATCCATAATGGGTCGAAACTATGAATTTAGAAAAAAAACCACATATATATTTTCAAGTTATACAAAATAAAAGTTGCAGAATTAAATTTCACAAATAAGGTATTGAAGGTAAGTAACTTATACAAAGTAATTTCTGCATTTATATTCCTTTTCTGATTTTTGACAAACTGAATGATCGTTTGCGTATGCAGTTAGTTTTTCTACCAGTTTCTAAAATTATAGATGTTTCATTCGATGTTGGTTTGATTTCTATTCCATGGTCATTTTGCATACAAGGGTTAATTCGACCATTAAGTGGAGTCCATTAAGTGAATTCCTAACTACCATACCAATTTTTAGGCAATTGGTGGGAATTAAAACCATAATGTAATACAAGTCAGAACTTTAACCATATTCACTGAAAGCTTGGCTTATTTTAATGTAAGTATTTTCGTTATTTGGTTAAAAACTATCTGCTCATCTAATTCTTTTAAAAGTGTATTTGAATAATATTCATAAAATGTAACAGTTTGTGCTTTAAGTAAAGTTAGAACAATTAAATAATTCCAGAGGGGGATACTAACGAAACTTATTCAGATAAACAAGAAAATCCGCCTAAAAATCATTAAACTCAGAATTTGACATGTTGGATTAAACGGCCTCTGTGCCGAATTTTTATGCTTCATAAGACCTTTATTCTTCGAAAATCGCTGCTTATAACAAACCAATGCATATTAATATAGAATATGTATTCCCGGTTGGATCCTAACAGAGCCCACAGCCTTGATGCGAATGCATACAACATTTTGGTTGGCGATAATTGTGATTTGCGCCAATCTTACTGGCGCAACTCTACTTCGATACACTTGATATAGTAAACCAAACTATTTCTGGAATTTTATTCTGGCTTGGCTCTTTTCTTCAGCCAAGGGCGTGGGCTCTCGTAGGATTTTATCTGTATTCCCATGTTCGGGATTTCAACTAAAGATGTATTAGATACTTTAAAATGATCGTTGAACATAAAATATTTATATTATCAAATAATTTATTGCAGCATTATTGCGCAACCCTTAAATTTATGATAAATTGAAATCACGGATCAAAATATAATAAGACTTCTAACTTTTAGTCGAAAACCAACTCTATTTTCATTTTCAGGTGTCACGAATGCTATCACAGCTGCAATGGCTGAGCCACAAAACAGATCAAATCACAATTTTTATTTTTTTATTTTTGTGTAATTTTTGAATTAACATAATTTAAACATAGTTTACCATGCAAAAAATATTCGGCTCCTTTTACCACTCAGCATGTATAATCTATAATTTTTAATAATTTTTATTTTTTGAAAGCTATGATTAGAAAATTAGTGTTCAAAGTAACATTTAATTTAACATACAAATATTTACGATTTTTAAAAAAATGTTTAATGTTATTCACTATTACGATGTACAGATCTTTTTATCGTCTTAAATTACTGATATAAATAGTTTCACTATTTCTGTACATTTTTTGTAAAAAAAAAAAAAAAAAAAAAAAGACAAGTAAAAAATTAAAAGAATTCAGGAAATTTACTTTTGAGCTGCCTTTTTAGCCCATATGTATTTATTTTTAAGTTATTAATTATCTATATATTTGAGAGGCAAAAATAATTTTGTTAAATTATTTTCATAGAAAGTATATTTTAAAAAGTTAATGTAAATATAAAATAAATAAATATACTTTCAACCATTATAAAAATTGCAACTATATATGAATTATATTTTTCATTATCTTTAAAAAACACACACAATCACAATGATTTTAAATTTTAAGTATGCTGTCCATAAAATATACTAATTTAAAAACTTTTGATTCATAAGTCTACAATAATTATAGATATGTAAGTACTTAATATAAATCATATTAATAGAATTATAAATTGAAATTTTTTAAATTCGTCAGAGTTTATATAAATATTACATTATTTGTCTATATTAATTATTATTTATTTCTTATTGATTATACTATATTGATTATTACTTATCTATATTAATATTATAAAGCAAAAGAAAAGCAAATATATTTCAGCGGGTAGAAAAGGCGCTGTTTTCAATTAATTTATCATTTTATATTTAATTTGAAAATATTGTTTCAAAAAAGTCAAAATTTAGAAACACTCCGATAAAGGGAGCTATGCACTGTATGTACCATTTGCCCGCCAATTTTTTTAGCAAAATCAAGTCATTTTTTCTTCTGGTTTCTGGCAGTCACACGCACACGCACGCACACGCACACGCACGCACGCACACGCACGCACACGCACGCACGCACACACACGCACACGCACGCACGCACACACACGCACGCACACACACAATCACACACACAGTATATTTCCTTGCTAAATATGATTTTTCAAAAGACTAAGAACAGAATGCTTGATAATTTAATAGGCATTTAATTCCTTCGCTTTTTAACATATTGTGTTATGATATATTTAGCGATCTAGCCTGTATCATCCCTTATTCACGGTTAGATATATGACTATATTCATATTTGGCACATTTCATATTGAAATTTAAGTAATTTTCTGACTCATTGCTAAAAATTTTGAATAAGGAATTAAAAACATTGCCATCATTTAATCAATACGCATCAACAGAATTTTTAAAATAAAAAAACTTAAGAAAAAGTGGGTTTTTCTTTGTGTTATTGCGCACTTTGTGGACTTATGAAAATAATAATTTCCCGAATATTAATCGAAAATCTTCTAAATTAAACTATTTAATTCAATAAATAATATCCTTATGCTTGCCAGTTACTTAAATTTCTGTTCTGTTTTATTAATTATAGTTTAATTTTGTTAAGCATTGTATCTTAAAATACTGGCACTTTATGATTTGATGATGGCAATTCAATTTGGTTACTCAAATTCTATTTTCAGTTATATTTAATATCTAGAAAGAATTTTGGAGTCATAAATTTACAAATAGTTTTCTACGGTTGAGATATCTGCGAAAAACAAAATCCTAACTTATGAAGTGCTATAATACTTCACAAAAAATGATAACCATTTTCAAGTTCTATAACACTTCAGAATCTTTAATTTTATACGTCAAATGCCAAGCAATGTTTTCAAAAATATTCTACATTTTCTTGAAGAGCTCCAAGAAAGAACTGCAACATCTTTACTACTATATCAATCTCACTTTATATTAATTTCGGGGCATCACAAGAGATGTATTGATTTATGTATGTCGTGTACTGCACTACTCAATATTATCTCCACAGATAGAATAAGAAAAACTGAAAGTATTTCTGATGTTAGTCACGTGGATTGATTTCAATTTATAGATTTCCCTTATGATTAACAATATCATCTGGACTGCATGCAATTCACTCCAGAAGTGAAACGATATACAATGTAAAATAGACGTATAATTAACTTTTTTGGATGAAATAATTTGAATAAAATCACTTAGAGTAGTAAAATATCATGAGTTTACTGAATTTTTGAAATTATTCAATGGGCAATTCGACAGTTTAATAAACAGTTCGAAATATTGTGTTAAAAATATTTTCACAAACAATTACCTACATTTTTAAGAGACGCAAAAATCTTCATAATCTAGTGTCGAAGCAGTAAATTTAAATACAAAAGTAATCTTGTCACTTTTCATTTTGTGTAGTATGAAATAAAGAACTAACATAAAATATTGTGCATTAATATGATTGAAAAATGTTCAGATTTTAACATTTTTATTAGCTGTTTAGATAACTTTATCATAAATTTAATTGACACATTATGATATTTAAGCTTACAATTTAAGGACATATAACAATATTTATAGGTAACAATTTACTTACAAATAGCATTTGATATTTTGGTGACTTTTTTATGCCAAGATAGGATCCAAAATGTGAATAACAAAATAGCAAACCCTAAAATTATTTTAGTTAAAGCGCTGAAAATATTAGAGTTACCAAATATTAAATTTTATCGCCAAATTTTTTGTCAAACTACGGTTTACCCATTTCAACACCAAAAACTAAAATTAGATTAGGTAGTAATTTATCGTTAAAAATTTTCAATGATTGACTTGGAAAATCAATTAATTTTGCTATATGCGTTTTTTAAAGTTCATTTGAAATATTGTTATTTCTCTAGTGTTTCCATTCTTATGAATGGTTGAAAAATGGTTTTAGTTCAAACTTTTATTATGAATATTACTAACAAATAAAATACAGCTATATTTGGGAAATATTTTACTTTGAAACAAAAGTATAATTTTTTTTAAAAAGTTGGCATAAGCAGAGCAATACAAAAAAGAGGTGTTTTAAAATTTTTTATACTAGTTGGCTGAGACATAAAATGAATATTTTAGAAAAATAAACAAACACATGTTTCAATTTTTTTCATTACTTTCGAAAGTAAAATGGGCAGGCTATATAATAAATATAGTTTACCAAAAAATTCTAAAATCAAGCAAAATTCTAAACAGTCAAATTCTGGATCAGAAAATAAATCTAAGAGAAAACATAAGGCAAGTTCTATAATGAGAAAGGATACACATTCTGTAGAAAAGACAAATATCCTTTAAAATAAACTTAATGACATTTTTAGGGATTTTATGATTATTCTTATCTCTTACATCATTTAAAATGTTGTGATAGTCCAACAGATCTTATTTTTCATTGAATTTTACTTATTACATAAGTGTTATACGATACTTAATCGATTTCTTAGTATAAATTACAGACATTTTTAAGGCTAAACTAATAATGTATTTCTCAAGATTTGTTTCTCTTTTAAGTTATAAATTAAATTAGACGATTTGGATCTTATAATTCAAGCTTTTTTAGGAAAGCTTTTATTTTTTATTTGTATATACGCTACCATATATGTCGAATTTTCATTTGAAAAACTTTTAACACACAGATATCTGTTTACTTTTAAAAAATTAATGTAGCATTAAACTATATTTTGTGCTGCTTTTGCATGACAGTGAAATGTTTATTAAGCAATGTGATGACTGTTTCGAAAAAAAAAATTTTTTTTTAAAATAAAATGCTCGAGTAAAATTAAAGCATTGATTTAAAGGTGTAGGCGATGTCTACGTGGGCAAAGATTATAATATAATTTTTACTGTGAAACAGTACTGATTTATTTCCCCCTATGATATGGGATGTGTAGAGCAAGATTAGGCCGAACCATACTGAAAGTAAAAATTCGATTATTATTGAAAATAATTATTTCAACTAAAAGAAAATTATTCTTTAAAAGTTTAAAATTTATCATTGGCTGATATGTATTTTAATGTTTAAAGAAATGAAATAAAGCCTGCTTGTTTAATAATTGTATTCACTCAATGCATATTTTTATGACATTCATACATTTATTTTTCAGAATCGTTGTGAAATGGTGACTTTAAAGCTTCCTATTTAATCTTAAAATAATAGTGTAGTGTGAGATAATTATTAGTTTCTCATGTTTTAGTTTTATATTAACATTAAAAATATGATATCTTAGTTTTCTTAATATTATAAATGGGAAATCATTGGTCATGAGTTTATATTTTATGAGCAATTTAACTAATATTCATTTTCCAATAAATGGGACAAAAGTTAGATTAATTTTTTATAATTTCTTATTTATCTTTCAAGTAATGTTACATGTGTGGGGATTAAAAATCATGGAAATGTTAGGATGATTTTTTGTATATAAAATCTCATGGCTTGGAAATAATTTTAATGAAAGTAATTATATAAATCTAAACGAGAAGGAGTTATATAGTTTATACGCCAAAAGTCAATCTATAAATGCATTAAAATGAACTAACATGAGAAAAAAATGTATAAAATATTTTCAAAATTAATATGTAGAATCACGTATACGAACAATTAAAAAAAATTAATTCATCTTATGTATGAAGTATTTTAAATTTTTTGTATAGAAGTTACAGTACTAATTACCCTTTGACAGAAATTAAATTTTTTTTAACTATTCTACTTAATGTAGGCTAAAGAATCATTCTTTGATATATTATCAACTGAATTTTTTTATAATTTAACTAAAAATATAAAATCTTTTTTTTGCACCGAAAAATAAAGTTATCTTTATCTTGCTTCTAAGTTAAGTGCTGCTTCCTACTAACTTGGTAGAGACCATGTCTTGACTAGGTACAGGGAAATACGCTGGTGCAACAATAACAGAGCACATATAGGAAACCACTAAAACAATAAACTTATTTCTATTGGTTAATGAATAATCTAACAGCTATTGGCTATTGTAAAGTATTGGGAATTCCATTGTGTACTGCGAAGACACATTCCATAAAGCGTCTCTTATGTGCTTCAAAGCAGGTAAATGGAAAAATTTCAAGGCATGTAGTCCTTGTCGCCCAAAAGCGCATAATGAATTCGCCTTATTCAACAGCGGTATCTGCACTTTTGGAGGCTTTCAATTTCAAAAATCGCGATTTAATCTCTGAGAACACAGAATGATAAACATAAGCTCTGCAGAAGTGAATCTAAAACCATTTTTAAACTATTCTCTTACCGAACAGCAACATAATTGCTATGCCTTTAACCAAATTTTTGTCGATTATTGCCCTAAATTGAAAGTGTTTTATCAAATTATTAATTTTGTTAATAAGTGTTTACTTTTGCCAGGATTATGTGTGGTAAAAAATGCCTTTAGAATTAGTGTTTCGGCTTCATTTATATAATTATAAAGCTTGGAAGAATGATTTGGATAAGGTAAAAAAAATATCTTAATTTATTGCCGTTATCTTGTAGTCATCATAAGAGAACGTATAATTAGAATTATTTTAAATATTTAGTTAATAAGATGCATTTAATTAATGTCAGTGTTTATCTTTTTCAATAATTGCCATTTTCATTACTTGAAAGAAATTCAGACTATTTCAGATTAATTGCTTTTCCATAAATATGAAGATTTTGCAATTGAAGTGACATATGAAATGCACACTTGCTATTTCTTTTTATCAAAACTAATGTGTGCTATGATTTATGAAAGTCTAAAATTACTTTAGATAGGCATTTCTAATTTTGTCCCATAAATCATAATATTTTAACAGAATTTTATTTTTAGAAGCATATGCACAGAATTTTATTTTTAGAAGCATATGCACAGAATTTTATTTTTTAAGTAATTATTATTTTTAAAACCATTTATTAGCTAAAAATAGTTATATAATATACTATATTTTTCCAGTGCTGCTTTTATTTCAGCCATGATCTCTAAAATAAGCAAACACTTTTGTGTATATGCCTTAGTTTTATTTTATTTATTTACTTTGTTCTTTTTTTTTATCTTTCATGAGTGGTGATTAAATTTAAACACTTATGAGTTTTGAATTAAAGAACTTATACATATATAATGTTTTTTTATAAAATATTTTACGATTTCTTTAATTTTTCTTGTAGCCTATGATAAAAGACATAATTTAAAGAAACCTCTTGTTGTGGTATTGAGGTACCATTTAAAGTGAACAATTAAATGAAACTTTTAATTAAATTTTTAATGAATGCTAACTAAATTTTTAAAAACAATGAGCAATAAAATATATACTAAACTTTTGAATTTGCAGAATTTTTAATCAAAATTTAAAAAAAATAGCCTGAAAATTTAATTTCGAATCTTGTACATATTTTAAGATTTCTAAAAATAAATGTATGTCAATATTTTAAATAAAATACACGCCATCGCGTGTTAAAGCTTATTTCGTTTACTTTATTAAATTGTGCGACCAAAATTTTCTAAAATTTTGTACAGAAAAGAAAAAGGAAAGAATCAGTAAGTAATAAAAAGGAAGAAACTGGAATCGACCGAGAAGAAAAACGTCGAAAGAAAACGCAAAGAAACACCGGAAAGGAAGCTATTGAGCACTATTCCAAAAGGAACTCCAGAGCAAAAAATCAGCCGAAAACTGAACCTCCTAAAAGGAAGAGAAAATCAACAAAACCAGTGAGTATTTTTGAATGCCATAAACACTCTTTCTAGTTATTTTAAAGCTATGAACTTTCTTTAATAAATCTCACAAAAACTTTTCAAAATTACAAAATTATCTACAATGATCGCATATATTATATTTTCCGTCGTTCCTTTTCGTTTTACTATTATGAAAATAACAAATGATTCTTTCCCTGCCCACATTTTTTTAAAAAAAATGTAAAATTAAATTATTACTAATTCAAAATACACTACTGGCCATTAAAATTGCTACACCAAGAAGGCGATATGCTACAGACGTGAAATTTATACGAAAGGAAGAAGATACTGTGATATGCAAATAATTAGCTTTTCAGTATATCTTCTTAAGTTAGATACTAAGCAAATATATAGGCCATTTTGTTCGTTCGAAAAAAAAAATACACGACAAACACGTCACGAACACAGGTGAAGTTTCTATGAATTTTCCATGATGCTTAATGAATGATGATGGAAAGTTGTTTTTGCCAAATTTATATATTCTTATAAATCAGTTTGAGATTTGATAATTTTACATCCAGTGATAAAAATGGCATCAATTATCGATCGAGAGGACATCTTTTAGTAAAACTCACTTAAAAAGATTAAAGAAAACGTGACAAAATCTTTTTACAAGAGAAATTATTGTTTATGAGGTTATAATTTTTCAAGCTATAAATAATTTACCAATTTAACAATATTGCATAAAACTGCATAATTTGCATGGCAAATAATAAAACTAAGTAATTTTTAAAGAATAGCAAATATTATTGACTTTACATAGATAGCACCTGAAATTATTTCTAAATTTATTCTATTGAAATTAAATCATTTTTTTTTAAATTTTGAATATCTATGTGCATTTAATGGAACCATGAAAGTAGAGTTTGTTTGATCCATTATGTGTATATGTAAACCCTTCAAAACATATTATAGTTTTCCCATATACTTTTTTGTATTTCTATCTCATTAGTAATTTATTTATTTGATAACTATATATATCAGCTATTTTTTCTTTTTTATTTATTATGAAAATTTAAATTACTTTAGGTAAATCAAACAAAAAGAAGAAGAAAAATGTCCAATCATTCTAAAAATGACAAGCAAAAAATCTGCCGCAAACGAGCTGCTAAAAATGAAAGAGAATCCACAGATTCAAACAAAGAGATGGAAGATAATAGCAAAAACCCACAGGAACAAAATGTTATAAAAATGGTAAGTGAAAAAATGTACGTAAATTGGTAAAAACAGTGAATCGGAGTATGTTCAAGGATTTTATGAGATGTTAAAAAACTCTTATTTGTACCTTATAATTTTTATATTTTGCATGAGTGATCAGATAATAAGAATTTTTTTCAACATTAAAAAGACATTTTTAAGCAGTTCAATAAAAGAAAATTATTTTCAGTAATACACTGCCCGACATTGAAAATGCACCACCAAGAAGGAGTAGCAAAGAAAATTATGCAAAGGTAGTTGCACCGTACCGAGTTATGCAAGGGATGTAAAATGCGCAGCTCTCCAATGTACGTCGAATAAGATATCAGGTGAGAGACCTATAAAGGGGGGGGGGGCAATATTCACGCCATTATCGGTGCTTGGAAAAATAACCGTTGATAGTTTGTTCTTGAAGCAAAGGAAGCCTGTAATTGCGAATGTCAGATCATCGGAGTCAATTTCGGCAGAGAGGAGTTTAGGGCGTGTTTGATCCTTACGATAAATCGCAGCTGACAGACGACACCTGTATGCACCGGGTGTGGCAAAGACTACTGGAACAAGGAACTATGGAACGTTTGCGTGATGCCTTTGCAGTAAGAGAGACGTTAACACGTTTGGATCTACGCGTACGACTGGAGGTGGTGCCGGCCTTTCAAAGCACGTCTGCCAAAATCCTGCAGCTTGTGCAAGAGATCCTGGATTCTCCCATATCGAGCAGCACCATTTGCCATCCATTGGTTGCTAATAGTTTGCGCTCATGGCATCCATTAAGAGGACTGCTATAGACTCCACTGCATAGACGCCAACGTCTGAAATAGTGCCGGATCAGAGCTATGTAGACGACGGAGGACACAGGATCGTCTTCTCAGATGAGTCACGCTTCTGTTTCTTCAGCGCGTATGGGTGCGTCATCAACGTAGAGACTAGCCCAATCCTGCAGCAACTGTGGAACACTTCACCACGCGACAACGTGTTACCATGGTTTGGGTCACCCTTGTGTACGATTCCAGGTTACCTCGAGTTCACATTCATGGCACTATGACATTTCAACCCTACTTGGATAATGTGCTGCGGCCGGTGAGACTCCTTGACCTTCAAGGGGGGCCCAGTGCCCTTTATGAACAGAATAATGCCTGACTGCACACTGCCCGCATCAGCCAACATAGCCTGCAAGAGCTGCTCCCTGGCTCGGCAAATCTCTCACTAATGGAACATGTTTGTGATATGGTTGGAAGCCATTTGCAGACCCTGGCTCCTTCAGAAAATACACTTTAGCAAATCGTTGACAGGGAATGGAGAGGCATTCCCCAGAATACCTTCCGTACTCATATTGACACGGTGCCTAGACATACAGCTTCATGTATCACCACCCATGATGGTATTAAGAGTCTACTGAACCGACCCTGTTCTCGTTCTGTACTATGCATATCATTTCGAAATACAGATCTCTTATTCGTTGCTGTCTCTGTTTTCTGAGTTTCGTCACTTTCTGGCAAAACCTTCTTGTTGTCACATTTTCAATCTCTGGCAGTGCATTTTGTGATATATCTCATCAAGTGTAATAATTTATACCTTAAATTATTGCGTTGTTTTGACGCTCAATTAAATTTGTGGCGCGAATTTAGAACACACAGTTTTAGCTACCAAATTTTTATTACTTTCTCGATTGCACAAAACGGAAAAAAAAAAGTTATACGAAATTCTATGAACGAAAATACACATCCACTATTTTAAAAAGTTCTCCATTTTTTAATATTTTTTTAATGCAGCAGATTAGTGCTCCCTTCTATTTGCTGTTTTTTTCTCTCGCTTAGCTTGTTACAAAGCGTTAAAACTCGCTTCGCTGCCTCCACAGCACCGCCGAGCTGGCAGCCGAATGATTAGCGCTCTTGCCTTCTGTTCAACAGTTCGTGGGTTCGAATCCCACCTTTGGCATGGATGTTGTAGAGGTTTGGAATCCACTTTAAACCGTAGGTCGCGGTCTAATTATCCCTTGTGTGCAAAAAATGACCATTGAGTGACAAACAAAAAAAAAAGCCTCCCCAGCACTATCTCATGATAGTCGAAATCACACAGTGTATATAGCAACTGTTTTCTTATAAGTTCTTTGCTGTTATGTGTAATTTCTCATCCATACGCTGTTTGAAGGTTTTGTCGATTGTATTCTTTTCAGCTGGTAATTTTTTTCATTATAGCTATTCTTCATGAGAGAAGGTGCATCTACTCATGAAGATGATTGGAATTCTGCTTCAAAATAAAAATAACACCAGTGAAAGATTTATAGATTTCTTATATAATTTCTTTCAGACTTTAAATTAGTTTTTGCTGAACACATATCGACTTAAAATAATTGGGGTTCCTTTTCAGTTAATCTTTTAGCTGTTCAATTATCTTATCTCACAAACATTTCTTGTGTGATGTTCATTAATAAGAATAATATAAAGTTTGCAAATTTTCTTCATGACGACTTAGAATCTGGTGTTATAGTGCATTAGCAAAGATCTCTTGCAGTTTCGGAAATATTATTAATTATCAAATTAAAATGCGTCTGGTTTAAAAGCTGTAATTGTAGTAGAAAAAATTAAATAAAAGAATTTCTTAAATTGTGCAATATTTTCCTGAATTATTTATATTATTGAATAACTATCCAAAGTCTAAGAAATTTTACATCAATATGATAGAAGATCCCGAGCAGTATGAAAATCTATCTTATTTAATCCCTAAACAACAGCTGATAAATTCTGGATATTTTTTTCTCAGGTTATTGATAATAAAATGATTATCATTTGAAACAGTTCTGTTTTACATTAAAAAAAAATCTGTTTCGAAAATCATGTGTTAATGTTTGGAAAATTTCAAGAGAATCTTTTAAAGCAAAAGACATTCACTTAAAGTCCAAGTGTTGTAAGCGCAAACAAAAATGCTTTATTAAATTCTACAATTTGGAGATAAGATTAAAAAGTTGACTCTAATTCTTTTAGTAATGTTAGTTTCTTATTCTGTGGGTGTTGACAGATTGGTACTTTAATAAGAGGATAGTCTTTCGCTGATATAATGTTTAATATGTGCGAATTCATCTTTTCTTTTGGTTGTAACATTCTCATGCTTTTATAGTAAAAAATTGAAATTTTTATTTTTATTCCTTTTCTCTTTATGTAAGAAAGAGAATAAAAACAAACTTATAAAATGTTATTGTTATTCGTTACTGATTTTAGGCTTTGAAAAAAAAATGTTCTTGAATTTTAGTTTCGGAGTTGAGTCTATTAGGATAGAATGGCTCTGAAATTAATCCTAAAATTTACTCATTGAAGAATGTTGTCGTAAAATTGATAAAAGGAGAAAAGCTTAAAAAATAAATTCTTTGTTGATTAAAATTAGAATTATTTGGGATTAAGCAGAGTTAAGCCAATATTGTTCCAAATGTAATAGTCTGAGAGAAATCGTAACAAACTAAAAATTCGAACTTCAGTCGTTCAAGTATATTAACACTTAACCGGTTACAGTTAATGTTCTCTATTTGCATGCTGCCAATTAAGCGATCACAGCAGCCTTATTTATCAATTGATTTTCTAACTGTAATATATAAGCTTTATTTTTTATTGAGATTCTGTTTTTAAGTTTTGTAAAACTTAAATTATAAACTTTAACTTTAATTTAAAATATACTTAATGTGTGTGACTATGTATATATTAATCTTAATAATTAAATCAAATATTATGACAAAACAAGTGTTTAACAAACTTGTAACATTAAAACGTTAAAAAAATTTTTCATCTCTTTTTTTTATCAGTTTCTTAATTTTATGAATCTAATTAAGGAAATTCCCATTTTTACCTAAAGTTTTTGTGTATGATTCAAATATGAAATTTTAAATACTTGTTTATGCTCTGAAGTGAAGAAATAAAAATCTAAATACTTCCCAATTTAGCCACATTCCAAAAAACGAAATTAGATCTTCTATAGGTTTAATTAGATGAGTGACAAAAGATACCAGAAGACAATGTCTGTAGTTTATTCTACAGATAAGAGCGTTAGAAATAAAAATAGATATAAATATGATTATTAAATTTTGTCACTCAAAAAATATTTTTATTTCCAGTGTACATACAAACATCTATTTTTAAATTTTATTATAAACGGTTTTTAATTAAATTCATCTCAGAAGTTACCATTTAATACTTTTACTATTTTAAAATTTTTTACTGAAAAATTATCATTTCTTATACATAAATATACTAAATACTCTACAAATATATCGAAACAGAATATTATTTCTTTAGTACTGTCTAATAAACCTCTTGCATTAGATCAGAAAAAACTACAAATATCTTGGATTAGATTTTTGAAATATGTATTTTACCATTACTAACTGTTAAAATAATTTTTTGTCCTTTCAAATAAATGCATTTCATTTTTCCTCATTTCTCCGAATTATATACATAGAACTTTCTAATTAAATATTGTTGCAGAAATCTAATTCACTTAAGAGGGCACTCAAGATAGCTAGCTATATACTCACATGTGTTAACAATTGATGTCTGAAGAGCTTATTAATTAAATTCATTTTCTTCACATTTCTTTTTCATTGAAGCACATTTTATATCAGAGGAAGATTTTATCGATGGAAAATGATTCACAATCACTCTTTTTCCAAACGATAATGATAAAGTATTTTCAAATAAATTTTCGTTCTTCTCAAGACTCCAGTCAAGAACTAAAAATGAAATTAATTAATTAAAAAAAGATAATAGAAAAAATTCTATATTTAAACGTTAAAACACTTTTGTCATGATTATTTTTGAAATATTTTTATGCTAAAAAAGTAATAAAATGAAATTTTACTATCAATTAAAATTATATTTGAACGATAGGTGGCAGCACTTAAAAATAAGATGAGCCAGGTAATTTTATCTAAATTGAAAACAGTAAAAAATATTTATTAATTTCTAAACTGTTTGTAAGCAAATATAAATATATGACCAAATCTTTTTTTTTTTTTACTTATTTGTATAATTTACATATTGATACTTTTTTTGCAACTATTACTAAACAATTGAAGGATCAATAAAATTTTACTTTATAAAAATACATATATTCTTAGTTTATAAAATATATAAAACTTACATTATGCAAATTATCGAAACTTTCTTAACATTTTAATTTGTATTTTCCTATAATAACAAATATCTATAATAATCTTTTTTTATTATAGTAGCTATTATTTGTAAAAATGCATACTAAAATTATCTCTAATCAATAAAAAATAAAAAAAATCAACAAAATATAAAAAATTAAAGCATATGGATTATTTTCAATATTATTTGCATTTTTATAATTATTTAAAAATAAATCTAAATGTCAAAAAATGTCTTTCATTCAAAACGGAACTGTTAGTTTAAAAACGCATTTCGCGTTTTTAAAATACCTTTAATAACTTAAGATACTATTTTTATTTCATTTATGTAATCAAAAGTACTTTTGTAAGTAACTTAACGCACATAGCATTTAGCTTAATTCATTTTTATCTACTTGTATAATAATTCTAGATTAGCGTGTTTAAAATATCTAGGAAAATCACTTAAAAAACTTTTAGTTTGCGCACAAAATGTAAAGTTAAACAGGTATCGCCTGCGTATATCTTGAATTGCTTGAATTTTGATTTGGAAAAGGCTATTTTAAGGCCTTTTATGTTTTTGGATGTCCTGGCTGTTTATGGACTTGTGGAGTTGTCTAGTATTGGAACCGTCTGGGATTAGCAACAACAACAGGAAAATCCTAAACCCTCTTTATTTTCACAACTATCAGATGCAGTCTTAATTGTAGTATTTTGTATTAGTCCTTTTAAATCAATCTATTCATTTTTATGAAAAAAAATAATTTTCTTAAAATTGATAGGCTTACATGACCATATTTAGTGAAAACATTTTTCTCATTAACGTTTAAAACTATAAAAAATATGTTCCTTATATTCCGTAAAATCAGCGGTACGAAAAAATATGTTTTTTTGACATTTAACAATTTATTAGACAAAATAATTGATCTGTTTCTTTTAAACAGATTCTTTAGGATTAACCATTTTAACATTAGCAAAATAAACTAAAATATTCGCATAATTGCAACTTTGTCGTTGAGCTACTCATACGGACAAAGTTTATTTTAAAGGGAGTAACATAATCATTGTTAAAAAATTTTCAAAAATAAATAAATAAATAAAATTAATTCGAACGTCCATTCAAAATGTTGGACAGTCGGAAATTTCTACCATTGTTGGTAAAATATATAAAATATTTTCTACTAAAATAAGAAAATTAATATTGAAATGTAAACAAACTATATATATATATATATATATATATATATATATATATATATATATATATATATATATATATATATATATATATATATATATATATATATATATATATATATATATATATATATATATATATATATATATTGGTTGTTGTTGTTCCTATCTGATATAGCGGAGCTATATCAGATTCATGAGGCCGTAAATCTTCAAAACATCGAGGAAAAGGAGAGGTGTCTCAAGAAACTCTTCCAAAGTGAAATCCAGGCAATCAAGTAGGTGCTGAGGACTAGCCTCGCTGGATTTGCACTTCTTACAGGTTGGGAAGAGCTTAATTTGCCCCCTGAAAGTGAGACTCCTAGTATGACCACTGGCAAATCTACAGGTAGCGGTCTGTTCAGCACGAGACCCTTGCATGCCAAGGGCTCCACCTGGACGCTTGCGGCGATACCAGTTGTGACTTGGAGGGACAATCCAAACTTTGTTGACATTAGTTTTGCGGGGAGAAAACAATTCTGAAAAAGTGAGGATCAAATCTGGAGAGGCTGGAAGGGAAATACCATCCTTAGCTAACTGGTTAGCACATTCATTGCCAAATAGGCCCACGTGATATATATATATATATACATACATATATATATATATATATATATATATATATATATATATATATATATATATATATAAAAAAAGCTCATATATATATATATATATATATATATAAATATATGCGCATTTTCAGCTAAGCTTACATATAGAAAATTTTTAATATAACATTGATAATAAGATTTAGATAGATAAATTGTTTTTATGACTCAATTGTTTGAAATTTTTTGTCTCTAATTGTTCACTTTTTGCTCACGAGGGATATTTCACCATTTAAAAGAGTTTGTGAGAGAAAGTAAAATTAAATCGTTATAAGAAGTATAAGAAATACATTGTAAGAGTGAACCATTCACATAAATATACATTTTAAGAAATTTAGGCTTTTGCTTTTATATATACGATAACAATATGTGTGCTATTTTATTTAAAAAATATAATTTTTTAAGTATACATTAAATGAATATGTTTTTTAAAGATACTTTAATATGAATGTGCTTATATAGTGTCATAAAAACAGATTTTAAAATGTACTCCTAATTTTATTTATATAAACTAAACAAATATTAGTTCATCTTTAAAATTCTTACTAAAATATATACTTAAACTTGTGTAGGAATCAAACTTCAATGTAAACTATATTTTTATAATTTTCTTATGTAAAGTATATATGAAACATTTAATAAATTTCAAACTGCATATGTTTTTTAAAGATTGAATACTTAAATTAAAAATTCATTCAAGCAAATATTTTTAGTTTAATTTTATGATTTCAATTTATTTTAAATAAAGTTAATTTAATTTAAAATGTGTGTGTGTGTGTGTGTGTGTGTGAATAAAAATTTAGAATTATTTTCTTTTAAATGTTTCATATAGAGATACCTATCTAGAATATATATATACAACAAAAATGGTTGGAAATTTTCATTGAGACATTTTCATTTGCAAATTCAAAATTACAACTTTATTTTCTCTTGATTTCAAGATACAAATTAACATTTCCAAAAAATGTGTTAGGAATACTGTAATTTATTATCCATTTTTAAAGGGCGATGCAACTTCCAGGATTGATTTTTCAATCTAGTATTAACGATAAGTGGATGCCCAGTGGGGTTGTGGTGAGGTTGACTCATCCTTTCACCCCGCCATTGTGTGGATAAATTAAGTACCATGCTCTTGGAAACTAGACACAGAGTCCTCGGTCAAAAAAAAAAAAAAAAAAAAAAAAAAAAAAAAGGACAGATATGGGATATGTAAGCCCTCATTCGGCGGTATTGACACAAGTTAAATTTTTTTTTTACTGGTGATAAATGTTCATTTTTAAAAAATTAGATATGTGTATTTTTATCACAAATTTAGTGAAAGGATACATTTTTTTATAAAATGGTATTTATAGCTATGTTATCGATTTATTATTGATTTTAAGCTATGTTGTTGAATTATTATTATTGATTTATACTTATTATGCTATTTTTTCTTACAATGTGTCATCCTTTTTTAGAATAAAGAAGAATGGAAACATCTTTTGAATTTTTTCAATACACCTTGTATCACTAGGAGCCAGTCCCGACAGTTTTACTTATGGAAAGAGTTTTCTAAAAGGAAATTAGGATCCGATTCGCATGTTACACCTTCCACCTCTTTGGAGCTGTTTCTTCAAGACAGAGGGAAGGAAAAAGACGTTTCTGAAACAACGGACACAAAAGAACCTGTAAAAGACGAGTCGGTTAATTCTTTGAGACACTCGCTCACCATAAGCGACGGGAGTTCGGAAATGACTGAAGCAATCGATTTCGAAATGTGTCAGGTAGACGATTGTCAGAAGTTAACTGAAGAATCCAAATATTCTAGTTTTCAGGAATCTTGGACCAATGGTTCCCCTGAGACATGTGATACAACAAAAAGTTTACGTTTCAATGATTCTGATATTTTTACAGTAAGTTTTTCTAGTGATCATAAGAATTACGCTGAGGATCTTAGCCATGATATCATCCCATGTTGTTCTGAATTAGTTAACGATATGATAATCTTAAGTATTAAGGATAATTCATCTATGCTTGATTCTGAAAAAGAAACTTTGCCGCAGTATCACGAAGCTACAAATATGATGATGATTCAAACAGAAGAAGATGAATCCCATCAAACTTCAACAACATCCCACTTGGAATCCATCGAGTATATGGAATTACAAATTGATGAAATCCTAAATCCACCATGTTCGATAAAAGATACCATCCCGAAAATTGAAGATTCCACTGAGGATATCATTAAGGAATTAGTTATTCAGGTAGAAAGTAATGTAGAAACGGAACAACAATCTTATTCTGAATCAGAAAATTTAAATGAAACAGTTGTTATCAATTATTCCGAAAATGTTTATTCTGATTCTTCAGTAATAACTGATAAAAAGGCAGATGGAATTTCAGATAGAGCAAAAGAGTCGCTGTTTAGTCAAGAATCATCACACAAAATTATTTCCATAATAGCTAATGAAAAGGGTGATGGAGTTTCAGATGAAACAAAAGAGTCGCAGTTTAGTCAAGAATTAATTCACAGGATAAAAAATCATCAATATGTAACAGGAGAAAGGGGAACCCAGAATGCAGTAAATGCTGCATTTACATGCAAATCATGTGGTGTTCAGACAGACGCGCTGCCCGATTTTGTGAGTAAATACTATTATATTACAAGATTATAAATATTTATACAATATTACTTATGGTTCTTTAACAATTTTAATTTGGTTATTTCAGGTAAATCATTGCAAAATTTGTGAAATTAACCAGCACATTTAGCAATTCGACTCTTTTTGAGAAACATCTTAATTTAGTTCTGTTTATAATAATATTTATTTTTAGAAAATGATTATATTTAGTACTATATTTAATGAGAACTATAATTTTATTTTATGTATTTTTTCCTTACATTTTTAAATGCATTCATTCACCGATTAAATTAAATTTATATGTATAAACATTGCTCTATTTAAATGACTGTACATGAATGGCAGATATAAATGTGAATCCAAAAGTTGAATGATACAAACTGTATCATTATTTGAAACGTATAAAAGATTATTTTTCATAGACAATTCAATAATTTGATAGAAAATTATATAAAACATATAAAGTGATAGATATTCAAGTTATTGTACAAATAATAGTATAAATATCATCCGTATCCAATAATATTGTAATCGTATAGTATCTATTTATTTCATGCTAATATTATCGTAAGTAAGAGCAAGTAATTATCAACAGTTATATCTGCTCATTTCTTCCCTCAAAGTGGGCAAGAGCAAAATTTTATTTTTCGTCTAAGCCTTTACACAAATTATAAATTTTGATGCTATAAATATGTCTGTCTTTAATTTGACGCTACAGTTTACATGCATTGGATCATATCAATTTGTTTGCTACAAAATAACAATACAATTAGAAGAAATTAGATTTGAATGAAACTGTAGCATTGTATATTCAGGCCAAATCAGTTTTATTTTATAAATGAGAAGTTTCACTTCAAATAAAGATAATATATAGACACCTACTTAATAAATGTTAGCATAATAGTATTTATGAATCTTGAGTACTAATATATATATATATATATATATATATATATATATATATATATATATATATATATATATATATATATATATATATATATATATATATATATATATATATATATATATATATATATATATATATATATATATATATATACACAGAAGGTGATCGGTTAACGAACAGTTCGAACTGCGAACAAATTGGACAAGGAACACTTTTCGGAAAGATTTTTGTATTCAGACAACGAACACTTATTCAGATAACGAGCTAAAACGAATTCTAACGAACACTTCTCGGCTCTTGGAGCATGATGTGTTGGATTGATACAATCAATGGAACATAAATCGTTTTTCATCTCACTTGAATTATGTTGCTATTGTATTAAATTTCAAAGTTCTGTACTAGAAAAAAATTCCATTAGAATATTTATAGCCAAAGTAGAGTATTACTTTCGGTTTTAATTTCATTCAAAACTGAAACTGATTTCATTTTGAGCACCGGCACCCAGACCAAGCTGATATCAGTAAGATTTGAGATCTTTACAACAACAATGCTATTAATCTCTTCCGGAAAGTCTTAAAAGAGAGAGAAAAGCAATCGTCATTGGACATGCTCTTTAATGCCCAGTAAACAAATTATGAAAAGGAATGATTAACATGCAAGACTATACTTGTGTGTTATTTAGTAAACTTACCAAGAAATTATACACCCTCTTTTAAATATAATTTTTAGGATCTCCAGAATAAAATTATCAATAAAAAAATCTGTGGCTACATTGATGATCGGTTAAAGAACAATTCGAATAGCGAACATAGCCTTCTAATGGATTATGTACACATTGTAATACATAAGTTGTTCAACTTTAATGAAGAACTAGAGAGAATATTTAATAGATGATATAAACTATATTATCAACATATGGAAGAAAAAAATTGTATTATGGCATATCATCTGCACACATTAGTACTTGATATCAAATAATGTATCATAATTGCATTATGTTTTTTATAATAAGATTTCAGAAATCAAGGACAGGAGTAAATATTGGAACAGGTGGTAATTGTGGGTGTAAATTGTTAATTCACAGGTATTCATTACTCATATTAAATGTTGTCATGTTATACCCGAAAGATTATCAATATTTTATTTTTTCATTCATAGTTCTTTTGTGAATTCACTTTTTTTTACGGTTAATGAAACTATAGATTTAATTAGTAAGTATTGAGAGATAAAGCTCAACAACTTTCTAAAATTATTAATTTATGTTAATTAGAAATATAATTAATATTTTTAGGCACATTATACAATTTTTTGAGTTATTCATTAAACAGTTCTTAGTGCGATTTCAGAAATCAATAAACAATGTAAAAATACTACTTACTTTACCATTTTACTTTTTTTTGATATTACTTTGTTTCTTTTTGGATTTGAAGAACCAAGAAAAAATAAACTTCCGTTAACTGACAGCAGAACTGCGAAAAATTATTAAATAGTTTTTTTATGAAAATAAATAGCTATAAAATTTTTTGGTACCAAATTATAAGTTACCTATAAATTAAATAGTATTTTTTGGTTACTTTACTAGTTTTACATTTTTCAACTAAATGTCTCAACGCCAAGATTAAATACAGCAGTTTATTAACATATTATTCTTAAGCATCCTTTGAACAGTTGCTTAATTCAATGAAATTTTTGTTAACATTGTTAACCTTTCATGGTATAAACAAAATTGTGTTTTAAAATTTCCTGACGGTAATTTAAGATTACTTATGGAAATTCTAATATTATTCATCCAATTAATTAATAATTTTTGGTATTAGTTAGTTTTCTTTTGTAATATTATCTGGAAAACATTTCAGATTTCAAACAAAATGTTTGTTACTTTAACATTTAATTCAAATTTATTTCCTTTTCAGAAAAGTTATTTGAATGCTTCAAAGATGATAGATGTAGCTATACAAGTTGAAGAAAGTATGGATTTATTTCCCGAGAATAATACTGAACTTCATGGTAGGCCGGAAGAACCAGAGAGAATGGATTGCAATGAATTTTTACAAGATTCACAACTTTATTGTGTTGATTGCCATAAATATGACTATTATATCTCAACAAATAACACCATCCAGTCTAATGCTCTTATCCCAAACCCTGTACTAGGACATAACTTCAATCTGCCAAATGAAAATTTCTCTTCGTTTTATTTCACAGTCTCAGGTGTATTATTAAAGCCTCTTCCTTCAAATAAGGTTGGAAGCAGGTCTAATAACAGAAAATTTTCCAGTTGGAAATCAGATGGTTTCCAGACTAGTTCTGAATTTAATCCTTCAAAGAAGAGCTCCAAGAATGAGACAGAGGAAAAAAGTTTAGTAACAACTGAAAACACTAAGTTTTATTGCACTCAACAAAAGAATAATAATGATTTTTTATGGGAGAAAAGTGAGAATGATCATCAATTTGGTTTAGAATCTGACTGTAATATTCCTGAACGAGAATCAGTTGTGAATCATCTAGGTTTAAAATCTGACTGTAATATTCCTGAAAAAGAATCAGCTGTGAACCATCTAGGTTTTGAATTTGACTGTAATATTCCTGAACGAGAATCAGTTGTGAATCATCTAGGTTTAGAATCTGACTGTAATATTCCTGAAAGAGAACCAGTTGTGAATCAGCTTGACTGTAATATTCCTGAACGAGAATCAGTTGCTAATCACCTTGACTGTAATATTCCTGAACGAGAATCAGTTGTGAATATTTCAGACGATACTGATGAATCAAATAGCTCGAACACTTCCAAGTGCTTAAGTTCAAGTGTATCTCAGAATTTTAACAAGAGAAATTCTTCGACAAATACAGAGATGGTGTGTAGTTTTTCAAGTCCTGATATGTGTTTGCATCCTTGGGAATATAAACCCCCAATAAAAAATCAAAGATGCATGGAATATTCTCCAAAGCATATTGCTAAACTTACAAATTCCTTACTTAGAAAGTTAATAATATTAAATAATTTTAATTCAATTTTCCCTGGAAGTATATATTGCTCTCAACCTGTGCTAAGACAGAATCCTATCGCCAAAATGTCAATAATCCATGACCGCAATATCAATAATTTTAATGGCCACAACAACCACAATGGATCAGTGAAGGAATGTGAGATCATAGCAAATGAATTTTCTAGAACATTTAATACCAGTTTAGTGCATTCTAAATCTGAAAATAAGAAAGAAATTGCTTGTTTTAGTTCTTTAGCTCCACAGAAAACCAAAAAGTACTTATCATATAATCCATCTATAATCAACAACACTAGAAAATACAGAGTACCTATTTGTTTTCCAAAAGAGTATAAGGCGAAGCAAAGAAATTATTTTTTTTCTAAAAAACTATCGAATCCTGCGTCTAAATGTCAGATACATTACTTTAAAAAATTGAAAGCATCCAAGAGGAAAAATACCAGAAAGCACTATGGTGGAGTTAATCTACCCACAAAACTGAGAAAAATTACCCAAGAAAGTAAACTGATAAAGGATCAAACTCCTAGGATCATAAATCAAAAGGATGAATTGCCGCATAATAAGCCCAATCAATCCAATTATGAACGCCCAATCCAACCACCAAACTATCCGTATGAACTTTCTACCAAAGAAGCGCTTTCTTCTATCGGAATATGTGTGAAACATCCTAATTTTTGGAGTCGATATAATACTTCGTCGGCAGTGAAGAAAAATAGAAATGATTCTACGTTTAGTTTGTTTTCATAAACTTAGTGTAATTGTGTATACTAAAATAAAATTGGAACATATATTATTAGCCACGTTATTTTTGCATTGTTCTTGAATGTGCTATATTACAATTATACAATTACACTATAGTTATTTTAAGGAATCCACTTGATACCTCAGTGTCCAGCATGAATTACATGTTAATTGTGTTGTAAGAGTATGTGAATAGAATTTATTTAGTAGATAGAGAAGTGATTGAAAAAGTTAGATATCCATTAAAATTTGTAACTTTAATGTTATTTATTAATCATAAAGTGGTTGTTTCTTTCGTTCCAGTTGAGATTATGTCACTTTCTTATAGTTCTTATTGGTTTAAAATACCTATGATGTTAGATAACGTTTCATCTACGTCACGTCGACTGAGATTGCATCGTAAATCCGACTTGTCGAGAAATTTGATGCTTGCCTTGAAACTATAATCTTCGAGCGGCAGTAAACGAGGCGAAGTTCACCATCTCATGAGTGAATGTCGCCGGCGATGAAAAAAATCCATTCATGGTTTTTACCAGTTATAAAGAAGTCTTTTTAATAATAATTTTTCAATTTGTAAAAGTTTTAAAAATCATGAAAATTACCTGTTGATCTAAGTAATTAATTCTCAAATCTTCGCAGATATTGCTTCTAAAATTGAACAGAAAAAAAGCGAAATGAAAAAGACAAGGCAAAACATCCATTTTATGGTTAGTTTAAATCGTCAAGGATGATTTAAAGTTTTAATGTAGTTTTAATTTTGGAGTAATTACTATGGAGTGAAAACTACAAAGAATAATCGTAAAGCAATCAATCTTAGCTGACTTCTCTAGATTTCCCCAAATTCGTATTCCTAAGCAAGTAAAGAAACGTTAGTTTATGCATTGTAATAGGACTGCATATTTCAATAAAACATACATATTCTCAACTATTATTTTACCCTATATAACTATCAAGATTTTAAGAAAAGTAATTTATCATTATTTTAAAACAATACATATATGTTATTTGTTTGTTTTATTTCCAAATATAGACAACTGATTTATAACTTCGTTTCGCTATCAAATAACGAGATATATAACTGCTTCGTTTCTAAGTATTCACTTGAAGAAACATTAAATAGAAGCTTTTGATACAAATGCTTCCTATTCATACGGTGCTCATACTTCGGATTACAGCAGCAACCAATTCATGCGAGGGACAGAAAAGCAATATTGCATCTTAGTAATCAATGCTTTTAAACTCATATTGATATCTTTTTAGTTCTGGATAAATGTTTAAAGATTCTTGTCTTCAATTAAAGCATCTACCATGCATAACATACAAGCTCAAATGCTTATTTATTGTAAACTTGTAAACTGTTGTAAAGAATTATTTATATATCCATCTCATGTTGCTTTCTAACAAGAATTTTCATAGATAACGTATCATATTTATGTATGGTAAGGAAAGATAATCGAAAATTCGTATGTATGCAACCCGAAGTGTATGAAGAGAGCAGAAGAGCGACACGCATCTCCTGTCATTCAGGGGTGACTGTGATCGAACACAGGATCTCCATTCCAAAGAAATAACATTTTTGTAGCTAACGACCGCAATCACATGTTATATTATCAATAATAAACATTATGGTAGCTCTTTCTAGAAAAAAAATTATGAACATTTTATCTTGGCTCGCATCTGATAAATTTTGAATCTCAGATTTTGTAATTATTCTTGACAGAAATGAAATGTTCAAGGAAAATTATCTGGTCATAACATTTAAATATTATTTTCTTATTTGTATGATGTATGAGACAATCAGCTGTTTTTATTTTCGTATGTATTATATCAGTGTTTGTAACATTACTTTTGACAAAAAATTTTTATAATTATTTAAAACGAGTTAATTGCTTCTAATAATTTTAAGACGTGATATATAAATCAACTTGTAGTTATTTTTTTATATAAATTAGAATAATTTAAAAAAATATGTATGCATAAATCCACTGCAAAAAGCTCAACTAGCCTAATATGCTGAAACTAGATTTAAAATAATTATGATATTTCAATTATCCTTGGCTTTAATTGTAATAAAAAAATTAAATGAACTAAACATTTATATCTTTCTCATAGAAATAAACTATAAATAGAAAGAAAGATTTTTTTAAAAAAATTAGGTGTGGAAAGTAGAAATAAAATTGCAAATATTGAGCTAAATGAATCCTTTATTGAAAACAGTAGTTCAAAATGAATATGTTATTACTAAGACCCGCCGGAACTTCTTCCAAAGTTCTACAGGTGGTTGAGCTGAATCCTTCCAGGCAGGTGTAATTTCATCTTCCTAAGCGAGATTTCACCATATGTAAGAAAAGAACTCACCCCCTCCTCTGCAGCAGTCCTAGCCAGATAATGGACCTTTTCATTTCCGTCGAACCCAACATAAGATGTGATTCCTTGAAAATGGATAGAGTGACCAAAAGAAATCTGAACGAGAAGATCTAAAATGACTAAAATTGTCTTTTGTTTTGCAGTCCAGTTAAATAGGTGCTATATAGAAGCACGACTGCCAATCAAAATCCAGTCGTCATGTAGTTATCTTTCTATTTGGTGCGCATATCATAAGCCCCTCCTGATAGCAATAACCACTGACTTAAAAAATGTACAAAAGTCAGGGTTCCTTATTTTAAATTGTATACAGAACCAATACAAGTTGAAATGTCCATTCCACTGTTACAGATATTCCATCATCCTCAGTGCTGCAATCAGTGTATATCTTCAAAAGATTGTGGGATCCTATTTATAATCTCCAGGGCTTACTGGAACATGTAGTGTTCCAGTGGATACCTGGGCTCTGTGGCATCTATGGAAATGAGTAGGTGGACTTCTTCGCAAAGAGGAGAGCAGAATTTTTCCAGTCAAAACACACAGAGATTTCCTACAACACTATAAAGCTACACTTAAAACAAGTTTTTAAAAAGAACTGAAGCTGCTACACGAAAGGATAAAACCAAACAGTGGAAAGATGACCTTCTGAATATCCCTGATGGTCCACGCCGTGAAGTTGTGGCACAGTTTGGACTCCTGACGAGTCACGACTCTCTTACTGAGCATGTGCACCGCATTGGCATCTTAAATTCACCCGACTGTCCGCTCTGCAATTTTACAGAGCTCTTGAATAGGACTCACCTCCACCACTGCACTGAATCATCACATCGATGCACTGAATCCTCACTTTATTAACAAGCCAGAGAACTTTTGGGGCAAAGACTCCTATCATTTCGTTTATGTACTGTATTCACCTGTTCCGTCTTCCTCACTTTATTAACAAGCCAGAGAACTTTTGGGGCAAAGACTCCTATCATTTCGTTTATGTACTGTATTCACCTGTTCCGTCTTCGTCTTATGTCTATTTTGTGATTTTTCATGTGTTTTATTTGTGTTATTCCTTGTGTTTTTTCCCTGACACTGGAAATAACAGAAAAAGCCCCCAGAGGATGACGAGAGCCAGGCTCTCAGTATTTTTCGTTATATTATTAAAATGAATCTCATGAAAATAAATCCCATCAAGTTTCAATTTAGCTTCTGTATGGTATGAAGAAAGAGATTCTGCATTTGAAGAGGAAAATCCAAATGTTTCAGCGTAAGAAAAGGGATATACTTCTTCAAGAGTTGGTAGTTTGTCAAAGTATGAAGGTAAGCCAAGGTTTTGTGTTGACTATTGTAACTAAAGTGCTTGTTGTAGTATTTTGACAGAAGATAACTCTTTCTTACAACGAAAGAGGATGCAAATTACCCTCATAGAGTGCTATGTAATTTGTACAATAGTGACGAAGTCCTGTTAGGATGAACATGAATTTTTAATGATATAATGAATATATTTATACAAAGTTTTTAATAGTTTAATAATTGGAATTTTAACATACAGTTTGATTTACAATACTAACATATACTATTATACATAACGAAGCAAATAAAAAATAATCCAAATAAAAACTGTAAAATGTTATTGCATTTAATTACTATTTAGTTAAAAATTGGAACTTATTATAATCTAGAAAAAGTGGAAAATTCCTATAAAAAGTCACAAAATTAGCAGAATTGGTCACTGCTAAAACCTAGAAAAATAAATGTTATTTTAATACTTTGAAAATGCATTTATAATGGAATGAAAGCTCCCTTTGGGATTTTTCGGGTTTCTTATTAACATACTCAAAAAAGAATGCATCTGAGAAGCAATAGTAAATACTATACAAAAACGTTTTTGATTTTAGTAGATTTGTTCTTTTTTTTTTAACAAACTTCATTTATTGATTACTATCGAATTAAAAATAATCTTTTAAATTAAGTATATGCCTTGTATTCGAAGTTATTAAAAGATATCTTTAAGAAAATCAAGATATAATATAAATTAAAGACACCGTAACTCTTTATGTGTTAAAGAGAAATAATTTTTTCAGACCTGTCACGCCTACTATAAAAATCTACACCGTTACTTTATTTTAAATCAAAATTTGAAAAAATATCTGTTTCGAAACAAGAAAAACATAATCCAGACCTGCTGTGAATGTACCTAATCTCGTTTTAGAAATATTTGAAAGAAAAAAATTTACGCGGAGATATATTAAATTTTGTTTAAAACTGAAAGTTAACTCGAAATGGTTAATTTAATGAATTATTTTCCATTTAAAAAAATATTCTATGCTTTTTTAGTAAATATTTTAAACTAATCGCTTTAAAATATTTCTGCTTGTAACTATTAATCCAAATCTATATTAATATTTTTAGATAGAAATTATAAATGATTTAAAATTCATATTTTTAAATGAAATTTTAATTAACACTTGAGAGAATTCCAAGGAAAACGAGTACCTTTTAATTAATTTAATATTACTAAATTATTTTGCGTTTTTGAAAATAATTATTACAATTTTCCTTATCATTTCAATTAGCAAGTGAGAAAGTTTCTTTAAATTAACTTGATAATATATAAAAAACAGATGATAAATACTAACTATTGTTTAATCGATGATTGTAAAAAATCATTTACTTTTAATAATTTTATTCTGAAAATAAAAGTACAAAATAAGTTAAAAAATTAAATAAATATCATAGAAAGTCATCAAGAAATTTCTTGCTGTTTTTACTGACCAAAACCACATGACCTACAGAAAGGGTAGCCTATTGTTTGTCCTGGATGTAATCACCATCGGCATCCAGCATTTTCTGCAGACATATCTCCAACTATGCAATCATCTTGCTATTAAACGCGGGGGTTTTGGACGCAAAGAAGTCCATGAATACTTGGCGCAAGTCTAGTTCATTATTGAAGAATTTTCCTCGAAGATGACTGTCCATGGAATGGAAGAGGGGGTAATCTAGTAATGCAAGTTCAGGTATGTAAGGAGGAGGGCGAAGAGTCCTCCAATCAAGTCTCTGAATGGTATTCATGGTTAACCACGCGACATGTGTCCTCACGTTATCTAAGAACAGTAAACTCTTGCTATTAACCAGTGGTGGCATGCCTGTTGCGCACGTTCCATTTGCTGTGAATACAGGTGACTGCTTGGCCCGTTGGTACCAAGCAGCTCATAGTGAACCATTTGACGACAAGTCCAGCAGACACCATCTTCATCACAGAGGGACAAATCTCTCGTCCTGAATTTATGAAACTAATGCCTTGTCGTACGTTCATTCACATCACTATCTACAAGCACTTGACGAATTGATGCAGCAGCTATTGATGATAAGGCAGTCCGCAAATTCGTAGATGATCGCATGAGACTTGTCTCGTGAAAATCGCATCAGACAAAATGACGTCATTGATGTCTTAGTTACGTCAGAAAAAGGGTGGAGTGCGAGACGATTCTTGATTTCAAGCAGGTTCGAAATATCTGGCAATCCTCGAGACAGCGCTCTCATTAGTTTAAAATTCCATGACGTCAGATTCCACCTTTTAGACGTGACACTAAGACACCGAGAAGATAGCATTTGCCTACCGAATTTGCGGCCTGCGTAAGCCCACGTTGAAATCGTGAAGCAAACAGCACAGAAAGCGTTTCCATGGAGACGTCAATTTTCCTTCGCTACTGTACGAGCTACAATTGATGAATGGACCTGCTTTTATAACAACTGATATCCCTGCTGACCAGTGACGTCATACGATAATTTGCATACTTATTCTCACTTCATTCAGTGATAAAGTGAAAACGACAAGAATTTTCTTGCTTATCTTGTAGTACACACACACACACGTTGCGCTGTTAAATTTAACTTTTAGAAGCAAAATTAAACAAGAAAAATTTGCAAAATTATTATATCGAAATTTTAATTGTTACATAAATTTATATAAATAGTGCATCACATTTTGTAACTAGGCAAAGTTGATTCAGACAAATGTATTCTTAAAATATTTCAATAACTCGCATTCAACATTTTGCTCAAATTATGATTCCTTTATATGAATTAAAAATTAATGTTTATTATTACTTCATATTATTCATATTGAATTATTTTCCTATTGCACAATAAGCTATTATTTTAACCACATGTAAAATATGGACACTTTTTTCTACAGCTTATATATATATACTTTTATATTTAAAAATATAGAATCCATGACTTTGGTATCAGCAATTATATAACAATTATTTAAAACCTCTTTGATGGAATATTTTAATTGAGAGTAAGCTATTTTAAATAAAATTCCCCATAAATCTCGTAATAAACATATTTTCAAAATGTCAATGATGTAACCAATGTTGTCATCAAAAGGATGTCGTCAAAGGTGATTTCATTGTAGAAAAACATAGCGATTGCGATATCAAAAAATTCTAAAATTATATTAATTGGAATATCGATTTAGCATAAATCGATTAAATGATGGAAATTTGACGGTAATGAGTTAATTGATTTTAGGTTATATTTCATCCAGTTTGCATTTAATTTCAAATTAAAATTAAATATCATCAGTTAAAAATCGATAAATAAATAAAATAGTGTACAATCACAAAAAAAAAAGGCCAAATGTTTAATTTATTGCAAAATAATATTTACTACAAGGCAAAATAAATTATAAAATAATAAAGCCATTATTATATGAGGTATTTTATAATAGATTTTTAACCACAATTGATTTTAAAAATATTTTGACATATTGTTGGTAAAAAACACTCACCACATTTCAAAATATTATATTAGGCCCTTTTTTAAATAGATTTTTCAAAGAAAAAAATACACGTATTTAACTCAAATCGTGATATATACTCCAATTGAAATAATTAAAAGCTTGTAATTCTCATATTAAATAAATTACTCTTTTAGAGTACATAGTAAAAAAATGCTCACTTTAAACATTAAAAATCAATAAATCGGATTGATTTTTCGTGCCTCTCATTTAATTTCATTATTTGACGAGACCCAATTTGCTAATTGGTCTTCATAACTGTTCTACAATGAAGAGCATTCAACATGAACGTGGTAAATAAAATAATAAAGTTCTTTAAATATGTATTTTTTTTTTTTTTCAAATTCGCAGAAACATCTTCACTCAGTGAAAAGAGAACCATTTGAGAAGAAAAAAGATTTTTTTCGCCCCCCAAAAAAAATTCAGAATGTCTTGATTAATTAACTCTTTTCGTGCTCTGTGCGCGTCAGTTATCAGTGCATACAGTGTTTACTTGGAAGAACTGCTCGAGTGATTACGTAATTGGCTAACATTTAGAACATCCGTTTTTCAATTTTTTCTTCTTTTTCTTTTCTTTTTTTTGTGAAAAGTTTGCTCGGATAAGGATCTTCTATACTTTGTTTTACTTAATTAATTCTATTTCAATCCCTATTTTTATGTCATATAATGTTGCGGTGAATCTATCTTGTTGAAAAAATGGTGCATTTGAAGAATATCACCCACAGTTTGTCTTTCAAGTTACCCATCTAGGAGGTCAGGAACTGCGCACCGAAGGTTGAGAGATTTTTGGAGAGGTCAAAAATATTTTTATAATGGACTTGAATGCTTAAGCCAATGATGTTCAAATAGATACATGCAAGTATGCAATCTATAATTTCTAGCCAGAAGGAAGTGAAATTTTTTGGTTAATAATTTTTGTTTTATGTAAATGACTCATACTTAAAGCATAACTAAAATTCCTAGTCAGCAACAAATAATAAAACTAAATTTTTCAAAAAAAAAAAAAAAAAATCTATAGGTTTTATGGGGAAAAATTTTATGATTACATTTGCTCTTAACGAACAATATGAATAAATTTAATTTCGATAATTATATTTTAATTATTGTTTTCAGAAATAAATTCTCTATTATATTGGTGGTTAATTTAATATTTTCATTTAAAAAAGAACTAATAATTTACGATATTTAGTTATAAATAACTAAAGTAATTAAATTTCATTCAAAGTCCTAAATAATTGTTTTTTAATTTGTTTAAACTAATAATATGAGAGTTATTGAAATGTAATTACATTTGTGTGTGCATTAATAAATTATCTATCAATTAACTGAAGGCTGAAAATGTGTAAGAAAATAATATTATTTTGAGTGCTTTTCATATTAGTGAAATTACATTTATGAGTTTTCAAATATGAATGAAATTTAGGAATTTGATATTGAAATTCAATTTATAATAGAAAATATAAATTTCTAATCAGTTGGAAATTTATTTCTATATGATATTAGTTACTGAATATTATAGCTTACTGATAATTACAATGAATGTCGCTAAATGATTTTAAGCGACTCTAATAAATTAAAATAATATGATAATTATTTTATGAAATAAATTGTACAGGTAACTAAAAAAAATATCAGAAAATTAAAAGTTTAAAACAAATTTTTCTGATTAGAATAATGAAAGTTAATTATTTTTATTTAGTGGTAGTAAATTCAAAATTAAAGTACAGGTTAAGGTTTATAGTAAAATGTTGGTATTACTTGAAAATTTTTGAAAAGATGGATCTCGTTAATTTTAGTTCATGTGATCTGTTTTTATATTATTTTGTTATTTCAGGTATACATATCTTAAAAGTGCTTTTAATGTGTTATTAACATTGGTTTAAAATATCATCTTTAAAAGTACTTAGCGATAATTTTTAAATGGTGAAATTTGGCTCAAAAGAGCTTAGTGTGATAATATTCGACTGGTATGGGGTTCAAAAGAGCAGTCAGTAGCTTCACGCCGCTTCCGAAAGATCAGCAAAATGAAGCATCACTTGTCGCAGATAGGGATTGGAAGAATGAACACATTCTTCCTGAATGGGTTGCTGAACATCCTTGAGTTGGGGATGTGTTCACGTGAATCTGTGACATCCAAAATCCTTCCGCTGGTATAGCATGATGTGGAAAGGGAAGTATCAGCTCAGGGGTAATTTCGTCACCTGACTGTGGCTCAAAAATACGAGGCGCTTGGTGGTGGGTGAGAATTCCAAAACCCTTAATGTATAATTTGCGGCTCGGCTGTACTGCTTTGCATGTTGTTGTTGCACCAGTATGTTCCTCTGTACCTAGACCTGGATTGGGTTACACCTGTTAGATAAAAGCAGCCGAGTGAAGTCTTCGTGATTTTGAAGCAGGAGATCTCCTCTTGGTCTGCCACCCCTAGAGGCATCATTTCACTTGGACATTGCGACGGAACTTCAATTAAGCTTGGATTCGGACTCACTACCTCCCGATGATGAGGGGGATACCTTAACCAACCAGACCACCACAGACTCACCACCATTTATGTATGTATCAATCCTTATGGAACAAAATATAAGCATTCATATGCTTTCTGCACGCCTGTCTATCGGGTTGGATATTTGGTAGTTTTCAGGATTTCTTCTTTTGAAAAACGTCAATAAAATCCATGCCATTTGTGAAAAATTATCCAGGAAAGTAAGATGCGACGGATATTCAAATGCCTACAGTTACATGGCTGTCTGCTAAATTATATGAAAACATGGTTGTAAAAGGTGTACTATATATGTGAATAGAAAAGTTCAACATATGCATTTCCTTCTTACTATTCAAATCCAGATATATGATGACTGCTGCCCACCATTGAAATGATACAGTATCTCCATAAATAATACTATACCATTTTTTTGACCATACAATTGGATACAAATGGCATATATTTACGCTTTTATATCTTACTTAAGTGACGCAATGTAATTTTACATTTATAACAACTTAAACATCACTTGAAACAATCATGATGCGTGTGGTAGGCAATAATCTTAAATTGCAAAAATCATTATCAGATAATTACTGTTTAAATAATTTATGAATTTAAAGTGGAATAATTATAAAAAAAATTTTTCATAACTATATTTTAATAAACAATTATGCAGGAAGTCTGATAGATGAGAACGTCTTAAAAAGTTTTGAGCATTTACTTCACAATTCCTTTCAAAAAACTCTACATTCCCGTGTCACAAAGAAAGAACCCAGAAAATTCAAAGAAATCTATTCCATTCGGATGCAGAAAGAAGTTATTTAACACAAGGAATAATTAATTCCATGTTGCTCTTAACACCGATTAAGTGAGTTGACGCCAACATCTGAGTTGACAGTCTTGTGTTTAAACTTTTATTTCCCACCAGAGAAAAGCCAAAAGTATTGACGCATTCGCTTTGATTAGATTGCCAGTTAGTTATCTATTTCTAGATTTTACCTGAATAAGCGTTCAGTAAAATATTTAGTAAAAATGTTTTACTTAAATAGAGATTTTTAGTAAAAAATTTATCCTCTTTTAAAACTTTCATATAAATGTAAAACATAAAGATGAAACCATGCACCCTGAATTCTTCTTTCCAAACTTCCTTACCTCACTCACTTGAATAAGATTTTGTTTGTTTATTGCCCCTTACGGTAAATTTTTGTACTAGAGTCCAAATCGAACGAAAAACTATTTTTTGAAGTGGATTCTTAACCATTACAAACATCGATGATAGAAGTTGAAATCGAGTGCACGATAGCGATTGAATTGAAAGCCTGAGCACTAACTGTTCAACCACTAGCTCAATATATTGATGTTAATTTCTTTAATATTTTATAGTCTCTTTTTGGACTCTAGTAATAATTAAACCTAAAGTAACGTGAATTTAGGAATATTAGACGTATCCATATTGGGTGAGATTTGAGCCCATGAACTGTTGAATCAAATGCCCACGTTCTAATTATTCAGCTACAAGCGCAGCAGGTACACTGGAAGAGAGAGATTAAGCAGCATCATAACGAAATTTATGTGATTGTTCAGTAATGCCATCTCTTGTTCTGCCAAAGAAAGTTGTTAAAAAGCAGATTTTTTCTTAAGTCTATGAGTTACAAGTTTTAATATACAATTTATGAATCAATGGCTATAGTTATATTTCAACCAATTTCCAATTAATTTAAGGTTTTTATATACATATTTGTTACTATACTGAGATAATAAATGAATTAGTATTATATGAATAAAATCATTAAATTATTTCATTATAAAGAGTTTACAACTTGTAATTTTTTACCAAACGAGCAGCCATAGATGATTAACAGTGAAGTAAAATGTAAAGAGGAAAATTTCTGCTGTAAATTGACAATTACAACTTTCTTTTGGAGTTTAAGTCGGAATCGATTCACTAGAGTTACGATGACTCTAAAGTCAGGGGCCTGTTATAGTATGTGATTGTCAGTCATATATCTTTGGTTCAACAAGATATATGATTTATGATTGCTTATTCAACCGGGAAGGTACGCTTGTGTTTTCTAAGCATAATCAATCCACGAGGTAATTCTGAAATAAATATATGAAACTCCTAACGTGAAAGTTATTAAACTTTTTTAATTTGACTATAGGTCTCATCAGTCTTGAACAGATTAGAGACTGACGTGATTGACATCAACAACAAAACCATAACAAAAAGAAATAAGTCATTTTCCTTCTCAAAATGGTAGTTTTACGTTGTTTCCATTTTTCTTTTTTACTTAAAAATAAATAAAATAAAACAACGGAAAATTCGCCGGTGCGGAGGAACAAACCTGTGAGCGACTGAATTTACTACTTTGTCTCGTCTTATCTTACCGCAGAACAAAAGAGCCATAATTCATACGCCGTCACCATTTCCCGAGAGAGAGTAAATGAAGACGAAATTAAGCGGGCATCTTTTTTCGGTTGATGACAAACGTTATTTGCCTCAAAAAAAGAAAAAAAAAAAAAGTCTCGGTGTCTCTTCACCGACGCAGCAGCAGCACCCACTTCCTCGCGGTTCTCTTGGGCAAATCAAAAGAACATCACGTCCGCCTCATGGAACAAAAAAGAAGACCGAAGAAAACTTCGGCACGCACCTAGCCGCTCATTGGTTCCCCGGCTGGGGTGGAGCAAAAACAGCTCACCAACAATCCCTCCACACTCTCTCAACTTTACCTGCGAGAAGGAATATTAGTTTTCGTTCTGCAAGAACCAGCGATGCAGTGGACTCTTTAACTTGATACAGACTGCATGACGTTTCTTGCAATGTTGAATGTAAACAACGTCGCCGGCCATGTGCGCTAAGTGAGAACGAATCCCCATTCAAAGAATTCTTGACATTTATGACTCTAAAATGGCTTTCTTCTGCCTAAATATTATTGTTCTGCTGTTTCTTTTACCGGAAGGGTTGGCAATAAAATGGATGTAAGTACAATTTGTTAATTTTTCTTAATTTAAGAAATTCAAAAAAATTAGGTTAATTTTTATTATTTATATATAATAAAATATCTTTATGATTCCTTGAAATAAAAATGATTTGTCTAAAATATCTCAAGAAAAAATTATTTATAAATTAATTATTAAAAGATCTAAATATCTGGGTATTTTCCAAACTTATTTGCAAAGTTTCAGTGCAAGTAAAACAGGAAAAAAAAAATAAATCAGATGTGCATTCTGGAAGATATTTTTAATGATGTTCTTAAAACATTATTAAGCATTTGTAACAAATTTATTAAACCAAATTCATAAAAAGTGAACCGTTTTTTTTTAAGCTTTTACTTTAATTATTATCAGTGTGAATTAGTAATTTTTCAAACTGTAATATATTTGATAATACATAATGTTACATTTTTTCGATAATTTTAATTTAAGAAATAAAAAATAAAGACAATTTAAAAAATCCGTTATACGCATTTTCCCTAGAAAAGTATGTTGTAAATTAATTCATAAAGGGAGAGTGTCATATTTTAAAATTTGTATAAGTCATTACATTTAACAAAGAATTAAAGAGAAACAAACTAAAGAATAGAAATACTATTTTTATAAATGCTGAAATTATAATGTACAGAAAATCATTTTATGCTATTAAGAAACTTATTTTGGATTAAAGACATTGTAATGATAATAAAAATTTACTGTTTAATTATTAACGCATTTTGTACCAATAGATTTTAAGTGTTTCTTTATTGACAAGGGAAACAATTATCAAAAATTGTTTGTTATTAAAATTTTGTGGTTATTCCATTTGGCAACCATTGGCAAATTTTTTTAATTCTTTGAAAAATAATTTTTAATAAGATAATTTTTCATTAAATTAATAATTGCTAGAGTCGGATCTATGACTTTTATTTTAATATTATTGTACATATATCTATTTTCATCTCTTTAGAGCTGCACTAAGAGTTATGAATTTCATATTCTAATCACTCAAATACAAGAATTCTCATTCCAACCTACGTATATATAGTTATTTAAAATCCACATCAAATCTTAATCCCGATCAAATTAAGCCATCTTTTACAAAAGATGCCAATCAAAGAAGAAATAAACTAAATTAACATTTACTGTCTTAAAATTAAGCATAATAAAAATAAAATTGATTTGCAAATTTAAAGAAAGATATATATGTAAAAATTAAATTATTTTCGTTTATAACACATAATACAAAATAATTGTAAAAGTGTAAAGCTTTTTTAAACAATGGTCTGTTGTATATATATTCACGCGCCACTACTAAGAAAAAAGGACATTGAAAATTGCTTTTAACTTTATAAATATGTAATTACAGAGGTTTATTTCATATTTTATAAAAATACGAGTTATTAAAAGTGAAATAATTTAATTTTCAGTTAGGATTGTAATATTTATCTCCTTGTGACAAGGTAGTTTTTCTTATCTCTGTATTTAATAATCAATGTCAAAACATTTTTATATTTTAACTATTTATTAATTGCAAATGTTATCAAATTAAGTTAAAATAAAATTCATTATAGAATCAAAATTTTGTCTAAATTATAAAATGAATCATCTACATATTTTCTTTTTTTTTTTTTTTTTTTTTTTTTTAGAATTGTATGTGCAAATGTGGTTTTTATAACAATTACAAATTTTCAGATTAAAACGTAAGCAAACGGAAATGAATTTTGGGAGTAATATGAATATACACTGTTGAAAATTTTTAATTAGTTATTGAAATAATTGAATTCATATTCTATGAGACTAAATTTTGATCACCAAAAAATTTGACAACATATATTAAACATTTTTTATTATATTAAACGATTAATCAGATAAAATTACTATAAAATAACCTAATTCTGTGACACAAAATACAGAGAATTGAAATAGCTATTTGTCAAGTTTTCTAAAATAACAATAATTCGAATTTAATTATTCGATTAAAATTAAAATAAAGTTTTCTAAAAATTGAAATAAATATAGTTTTTTATTGATCTGATTATAGCATAGTAAACATACAATTACAGGAACTTACAATATGTCTTTCAGTGTTCTAAATGGTAAAGGGATTGAAAAATATTTGTGTAGGATTAAAAACATTCTAAATCGAAAAAAAGAGTTATAAAATACCTTCTAACGTTCGTGGTAAGTATGAAAGTCACTTACTGAAAATGCTGGTGTTTCTCCTTAGAGTATTGAATCTTTTGCCCACCAAAAAGAAAAGTTCATACATGAGACAAATCAATTATCTAAATCTGCTTATGTTGAGATAATCCAAACCTGCTTTTGTATCCACGAAATCCACGAAAACAGATTTAGTTCTTACAAAAAAAAATAGTAAGTTATCTTGAACCAAATATCTATTTCAGATATTTTCTTCGCAGCATTAGCACACTTTCGTCAAGGCTAGCAGGTGATATGATGGCTTTAACCATTTAGCCGTTACATGTTCATGTTACGATTACAATGCACCAGACTTGAAAAAAATAACAATCAAATTAGCCTTGAACATCGAGCGAGTCATGCGTGCAATTATTTGGTCTGGCCTAAGGTATTGACTACCAACAACTTCAGTCAATAATAGCAGTTTTACGGTGTGAATTTTTTCCACTTTAACCATTACCTTTTGTTCCTTATTTTTCCATTTCTTATGTTTCTGGATGATATGAATAGAATGTTTTCGTTTTAGAACACGTCGATAGTTAGGTGACAAAGCCTTGACTTGTTTTTCACCTGGTGAAAGTATTCTTTGCAATATATATGTACTTATTTATAAAAATAAATATATCTTTCTTTGTTACTATATTAAAGTGTTAATTTTAGCTATAAATCTAAATTTATTAATAGGAATTTTAAAAGATTAAAAATCATTTAAGTCATGGAATATAATTTTATAGAAATATTTTATTCTGTCAATAATGTATTTAAATATATATTTTATTTAAATATAAATTTATATATACAGTTTATATAGTTAATTGGATAAATTTTGATTTCTATTGTTTCTTTTTACATCAGTTTTTAGAGTATTTTAAAAGTAATTCACGGTCTTAATGCTATCTGCAGATTTTTTAGCCGGTTTTTCTTGCATTTTTATTTTGAGCAAAAGTATAGAAGACAGATGTTTAAGTTTTGTTGTAGTTTATTATTCAACCCGGAGAAGAAGCCAACATTCTATTCATACGATATTTATAGTAAGTACATATATTATAAGTTGCTTAAAAGTTTAAAATAAAGGGAACTGATCACATGATGTTACTCTCATGAATTTTTTAAAATTAGTTTTAGAGTATAATTTTATCTGACGAATGATATTCGCCAGGCAATTCTGGTTATTTCGCACTGATTGCAGCTGCCATGAATTCAGTTATCATCTTAATTTATGAACAATTAATAATTGGTATACGTTAAGCGCGAACGATTTTTGTACTAAACCGTAAAACTCTGTTGTAAAATGAATATTCTAATGAATGTACTTCTAGTATTTTAGAATAAATTCTTTTGAAATAGTTTTTTTTCATTAATTAATTAATATCCCAGAAACAATATTCTAAAAGTAACGTACAAGGAGAACATTAATATGACTTATGTTCGTAAATAACGAATATTTAAGTAATACTGCAATTGTTTACGACATAATTTATGTCTGAGTCTTTTTAAAATTTTAAAACTGATGAACTTTAATGAATACTACTGTTTTACGTATATAAGTTGCAAATCTTAATATAAGACCAACAAAATTCTAAGTAACTTTAAATTAGGTGTATGCTGACGTTTCGGTAAAAACATGATTAAAAAGGTTTCTTTGATTGAAAACGAAAAATATGATTTGTTCCATATTTTCACGACATTTTCTTTTTTTCACCCACTGTAACTAATTCTGTAAAAAACTGAATAACCTTTTAAAAATATATTTAGAAATGCTTATAAATGCTAAAAAAAGATCCAATGACTGCATGACAATCTGAATTATTCTACCTGAAACAATGCATCGGATGCAAGAGTCAATTTATGTTCTAATGGTCGAACCATGCCCTTTTGACTTACTCACATAAATTGAAAATATTTCTCTCAAGCCAAAACAATGAACTAAAAACAATTTATTTTTTAGTTTTCCTTTCAACAAACTTAAATGACCACCAGTCTGGTCACTAATTAAAGAAAAGAATCAAAGAACTAAGATTGTAATGACAGCTATTTGCATGCAGCGCTTCGTTTGAAAATCCCGTGTTGCCAAATATAAAATCCTAAGATTGTGATTTAAAAGCAGAAATGATGTGTTCGACGAGACCAAAGAAGTAAAATCAAAAGCGGCAAGCTGAAATGCATAAAGAATAGAAGAATGGGAATTAGCGTTAAATAGAATGGACTCTGAGTCTAAAGGCATAAAGAATGCATTTAAGACATTACTATGCGGGTTTGAATAAGCGAATATTTATCTCTTTCTTTTCCTCAAACGAGAGTGGATTTGCTTTTTGAACTGAAAAGCAGGGCAGTGTGTGCACTTATACTAACCCCTCTACTTATTCCTGCACATCTTCACGCTATTAAAGAAGTCACTTAAAATTACTAACGGAGTTATCGCATTTAAGAGATTGTCAGATATTATAAAATTATTTAGCTCTTTTTGAATTGGGTGGCAAATTAATAAAAGCATTTATTTAGAGATTTTGAGGGAAAAACTGAAAAGACATTATCTTATATATATTCATGCATTTAAATCAGTCAATCTGACCCTTTTTAAATAAAGCTTCTTTTATGTTTTCATCAAGATTTAATACTTTAGCTTCGTAAAATTCTTGACACACGATACACTTTAAAATTATAGAAAAATTAAGATGTTTGAATAGTGACAAGTAAACATTATAGAATTTTCGAAAATAAAATAATCAGTTCATTTGATTCACATTTTTAATCATAATTTTTATTCTAATTTATTAAACATAAATTTGTTAAATATGATTTCTTTGAATTCTTAAAAAAAGCATATTTTTATCAAATAGGTATTTTATTTCAAATATGGTGTTTTTAAGGAAAATATCCTATAAGTATGATTTAGCTATAGAAAAATATTTAGATGACAAGGCTTAATGCTTGCACTATTAATCTTCTTTTATTATATGGGGTTAAAAAAAATTAGGTACGAAACAATTTTTGGAACTTTAACTTTTATTAGTTAATAAAAATTAGGATTTTTATAATAATTTTCTGGCTCCTTAAAAGATATTTGGGAGCTTAAATGTAAAAATTTTAAGTTATTTTAGGGCATTTCAGTATGGCTTACATGATTAAAATTTATTATTTTGCGAAATTTTTTTAAGTATCGAAGATGTTTTCAAATTTATAGAAGTTTGCCTATAGAAAGGTGATGCATTGTTTTTTCTCCAAAAAGTTTTTCCTGTTTGTGTTCTATTTGATAACAATATTAAATTTTGCAGCTTATAAACATTTTTTGTAAAATGAAACAAAAGTAAAACATTTATTGGGATTCATTATTGAAACTTTCTGATGATTTTTTTTTATTATTAAACTGATGAAGAAATCTTTTAACTATAGAACAATCATAATTTTGAATTCATAAACCTTAAATTTAGATAAGCAAAAGATTGTTTTGTACGATATAAAAGTATAGATAAAGAAATTAAAGTCTTAATTATTATAAGAAATTAAAGAAATTAAATTAATTTGGAAACAAGAAACTCACCAAATAATTATTTTCATCGATTAATCCCTTTAATTATTATAAGAGTCATAAATATAATTATGTAATAAATGCATTGAAATCATATGACTCAATAAAATGTTCTTCGTAGAAAAAAAATTAAATAATAAATAAATAAATAAAAGGAAAAATAATATTATTTCAACTTGCACTAATTTACTAACTTAAATGTATATCTTTAGCTATTAACTCTATCATTCACAATTTATATATAGCTTAAAAGTTACATTTTTTTTCAATTGAAAAAACTTTTTAATAATGATGAGAGATGAAAGATTTTTTGACGATATCAAATTATTCTAAGAAATTTTAATTATTTCAAAAAGAATTTAATAAATTTCACATTCAAATTTCTATATTTTTAATGATAATGTCTTTAAAGTATGTGTTATATACCTTACAGAAAAAATAAAAAATCACATGAAATATATCTTTCGCAATCACTGTTTGTGCTATACCAATTTCTAACTTTTAAATTTGAAAAGGTTTGTATACACATAATTCAGGAATATATTTAGATACAATATGTTATATAAACAACTATATGTGCTGTTGATACGAAATTTTGTTAAAGTATTTCAATTTATATATTTTGAATCCATTGCATATACCTTATCAAATCTAAAGGTTTTCGTTTATTAAAAAATAAATCTGTAAAATGCACTGGTTGTTATTGGCAAGTAATATCCTATGAGAGCATTGAAAAATTATTCCTAAACATTTAGAAATTCTTTTATTTAGACCTTAGAAGTGTTTTCAAAAACACATTATTGAAATATATGGGAAAATTTCATAAATAAATCCACCTGTTCAGATTGTATAACCTCTTTACTGCAAAAGCACTATCGTGTCAAAATGGATGATGACTAATTAACATAATGCGGTGTTTTGAACGCCTGCCTAATGAATGAGAAACGAATAATTAACTTATAAATACCTATTAATTAACTTTCATTCATCTTATTTCAGTTTTTAGAAGTAAATGACGAGTGGCAGTTTTAGTGTTGAGAAACGAAAAAAAGAAAAGTATTATATTTACATGAGTATACTTAAAATTGTAGTCGACATTTTTTAACCAGTTTATAAATTAAAAACTTTGTTTTTAAATATATTAAATCAAAAGTGTTTTTAATTTGAGATTATGAAATAGTAGTTGTATCGAATGTTTTACGTAAATTTGCTATTTACGTATTTTGATGTATTGTGCATTATTCAAATTATTTATGCTTGATTTCAAAATTTTTTGGCTTAAAACTTTTATTTTTCATATTTATAAAAGGAACAATTTTTACTTTAAGTATTAAATACGCTTAAATAATAGGAACACATGAATTTAGTGGACAATTTAGCTACAATAAATAAATAGCAAATGATGAAATTCACATAAAAACTGCAATCATAAATATTTACCATTGAAAGCCTCAATAATAAAAATTGGTCAGTTATTTTTAAAGTCAAAATTTCATGCCACAGTATTTATTAAATTCTTCAAAATGTAACCTGAACGATAATTAAATTAGACTAAAAATAATGTATTTATGTAGCAAATTCACGACCTCTTCTGATTTTAATGCTGTACATTATTTAACATTTATCAAAAATAAATTAAAATGTATATTTAAAATGTAATTTTTAATAAATTAACAAGTAAAATGATTTTAAAAGAAAAATAAAAATTTATTACAAAAATTTATTAAAAAGAAGATGCCTTTAAAATGTATGCCTGGAGTAAAATAAATTGTTTAATTTGCGTATTTAATTACTATAAATGAATCCTACAGTGAATTACAGAAAATAATTCGTTTTAAGATTGCACAAGCATTAAAATAATAACATCTCATTTCATTAGTTTTCACCTGTCATTTTTTTCTGTCTATGTCAGAAAGTGTTTTAAGACATTTTTAATTAAAATGCCAAAGAAATCCAATGAAACAATTGCTGAATTAAAATATAATTACAAGAAAGGAACTATTATATTTTTATTTAATTTTTTTAACTACGGATTAAATTCATCGAAAGTTCACCTATGAGTAGTCAGGAATTGATTAATATTTCGATTTTTTTAAGCAAAAAAAAAAAAAATATTTGCTTGCATGAACAATTTATTTTCAATTTATAATCTCATATCTGCATTGCTACTGCATAAAAGACAATATAGTTTGCCGGTTTACGAAGAAAGTTTATAACTAAAGTTTCTTAAGTATACTTTATTAATTAATATTTTAATAAATACATTTAAATCGTGTCAGAATAAAGTTCTGTCATAAAATACTTATTTTATCTAAAAAATACCATTTTGGAATGATTTGAAATTTGAAAGATAATAACATTGAAGTAATTATAATTAGTTTTGCTTTAATAATAAAAAACAAAGATTATGGTAATTACTACAATTTAAATTTGTTTGATGTATATAAACAAACTATTTATCATCATATTTTTAATTTTGACGTTCTTTCAAAGATAAGTGTCAATTAATTATCTTCATTTCTTTTCGAGATAATTTTCAGCATTATCTTTAAAGCAAAAATACTTAGTCAACAATTTAATTGCACTCTCCAACTTCTTTTAGTTTAGAACAAAAGAAGCACTGAATACATTTTTTATATTAATTCGATCTTTTTCCGTATGATATTTTATGATTAACTGTTTGAGAATCAGAGTTTTCATTTTTATCTTAATACTAATTAGCATTACGAATCTAGATTTACAAGATATTCTTGAATGAATTCTTCATAAAGTTTTCCTACAATAAAATACCAAAACTGCAGAGAACAAATGTAAAAAGAATTGTCATCTTAAAATATTAGCCAGTTAACTTGACAATTTATGATTCGACCAATTACTATTCATGGCATAATTTACATCATTCTAACGTAATGAAGTAAGACTGAATTTAAATAAGGTGATATTTTTTCATTACATTTGTTTTATTTTTAAAATTACCAGAGTAAAAAAGAATAGATGTTTTCCTTTCTCTAAAAATTTAGCGACTGGTTTCTTTTATTATATAAGCAAATATTTGCTGTGATTTATTGATAATTTAAAAGAGCAAATTTGAAAATTTTCTTTCAAATGCATAGTTAAATAACATTTTGGAATATTTAAAAATGAAAAGAGTAAATTTGATAGTATAATACTTTATTTTCATCATTATCTGTAACCAACTAATTTAAGTTAAATAATGAATAATTTTAATCTGTCTTTTTAGATATCTATAACTTGATATCATCATAAGATAATAAGTTAACATATCATTTTATTAAATATTAATAGCATAACATATTATCTTACTTAATATCTAATGTGTTATAGTATCTTATAATAAGATAACGTATTAATATTGAAATGCGTTTTATTGCTCGTATTTAAATTTTTGTACCTTAATTTTATAGTTTCATGTAAAAATATATGAATGAAGTATATGTTTTTAATATGAAGGTATATAAATATAATATTCACATTTATATTAAGTATTTCAAATATTTTTAGGTGTATATATTGTTTATTACATTAATATAATGTTCACTTGCTACAAGTTTAGAATCCATAAATATACCTTGATTCGAATAATTTATATTATTTTGATTATGCATATTTTTATTTAGTCATAATTGTTTCACATGACAATTTTACGCAATATCTTTTAATGAAACGAAAATATATTGAATACATATTTATGATCATGATACAAAATTATTTAAAAAATTTAAACTGATATAACTTTTTGTCATTAATGACAATTTTTGTGCTGTTATGATAATTTATAAAGATAATACCTATATAAATAAAAAAAATTTCCTTATAATTAAATATTTATAACACTTTGTTTATTTTTTTAAAATTTCTAATAATTCTTATGAATTTAAAATTTTACTTAACAATATTGTAAATATTATACAAAATTATGTGAAATACATTAAATAAAAAAATATTTTTAATCTTACTCAGAAATGAAGACACAGAAAAAAAATCTTCCATACTTTTATGATATTGCAAAATATTAATTACGATTGAACTTTTGAAACACATGACAATAAATTATCAAAATATATCAATAGAATATTAACATAAACCAATAATAATCATAGATTCAAATAATTATTCGCAATTTCATTGTTTGAAATATAACTCAATTTGTCGTTTAACTTTTTTATTCGTTATAATTAAAAAAAAAGATTTAGAAACTTTTACGGGAATTCCTTTTTTTCGTAACAATGCCTACACGTCTAAGACAATGTAAAACAAGATTTTCTTTCCTTCTTTACTTTAATATAATCGCGTTTATTCATGCTAAAACACTATTCAGATATTATATTGATTCAACCAAGCGCTACATGACCATTCTCTTTAAAAGGTTCCAGAAATTTTTCCCAGAAAACATGTTCCGTACTTATGTCAAATTGAAACATGTAAAAAGCAAAGTCTTTGTCTCAGATTCGATTTGTGTTTATTGCCATCAAGTGTCAAAAAGTATTGTGAGGTTAAAATTTACTGTAATACATATATGATTTACTATAAGATAAGTGTATTGTTTAAAATGTATCGGTCCGATTCATGCATTTTGTTATATTACCGATGAAGAAATTGTTGGAACACAAGCAAAAGTTTTTAAATTACTCATAAAATTTTATTGAATCTAAACGAATGAAAACGACAAATTGAATAATGCTCCTAAATTTGACGAAAAGTTAAATTTATTTACTTCCTTTTTTGAAAATGTAGAGATGTATAAAAAATGTATTATTACATTTTTCCCCTTTTTTTCTAGCATTTCAGGGTATTGTAGTGGATGTATTTTAAAAAATGGTGGAAAAGATTGAATGGGAAATGGAAAGTTAAATTTTAAATTAATCGATTCACAACAAAGGAAAAAAATTCAAAAAAATAATAAGCGACAACTAATTTAGAAATAGAATAGTTGAAATCTTTTAAATAAAGCAAACAAAAGTGAAGGAAAAGTTATCTAATTCAACTTAATAATAATTTAAATCAAATGAAAGAGAAATGAATAAAGTTTAATTAACATAGCTTTTTTTTTACTCTAAAATAGTTATAGTTTTGTTTTTTTTAAAAAAAAATAGACTAGAAAAATTAAAACTACAATTACAGTTAATTTTATTTTGGATATTCTTAAACAACTGCAAATTTGATAATCTTATTTTCAGCATGAATCAAAGTCTCTAATTGGGAACAGATAATAAGAACTTTCAGGCAGTTTATTGCAAATACAGCAAGTAAGACATGAAACAATTAATACAGAAACTAAGCAATGAAATATTTAATTTTGGTAAGCGAATAAAAAATTCTGATGAGAAAAATACTTAAAATATTTGATGAAATAATATTTAACAACGCGGATGATATTTAACAATGAAATAATTTTAAATTGAATTTATAAATGAATTATATATATTTTTGTAATTAAAATAGAGAATTATTCATGAAAATTTCATTTAACTATGCGAAAATCCCATAGTTAAATGAAATTTTCACGAGTAGTTTTTTATTTTAATTACAAAAATATATATAATTCATTTATAAATTCAATTTAAAATAGTTAGAATGTCTCATTATTTAAGATGTAATAAGAAACTGTTTGATTTTACGACAAATATTCAGATGAGAATTTAAAATTTGTATTAATATTCATACATGAAGGTTCTTCAAATAAATATTTATTTGGTATGAAAGAGCATTATAGGCCAGTATTAGTTGCCTTAAATTTTCAAAATTGATAATTGGCTAAAATGTTTATGATTTATTTTTTTTATGTCTTATTGTTATTTTTATCAATTATTGCAAATTTATTATTGTTATCACTTACTGAATTTCTTATTACATAAAACTTACAAAACGAAAGATTTTTTACACTTAGTTAAAATTGTGGAACCAAAAATTTACTTTGAATAGACATTTTATTTAATGCATCATTTTTATCAATTTTATGTCTTCAGAAAATAAAGATGGGCTACAATTCCTATATTTTTATATTCTAAATTTTTGTTCATGAGAACATCCGATTTTTAATCATATACAATAAAGTCACTAAAATAAAATTATGATAAATGGAATTGGTTTCTATTAACACGTAATAATATGAAAAATGTACGAAAGATTTTTTATGTATAGAGTTGTACATGACACATTCGCTGCTTAAAAATATGTTAAATAGTATATTGTGAGAAATAAGGCTTCCGACATATGCTCATATTTTTTATACATATCATATCCTTTAACATACACTCATACGTTAAGGAATATACTCATACATTCTTTATAATGTGTATGCTTTTTTAATATCAAGCAGTACCGGACCATTAGGAAAATCACGAAATGTTTAGGAAAATCATGAACGCTTATGTAATCATGATGCTAAAAAATCCAAACTGCAGAGAGAGATTCAACAGTAAAAAATAGACCGTAATGTAAAGAGTAAGTAAATGTATATACAGATAAGAAAAATCTTTATTTGTAAACCAGGAAATGGAAGTATTTTTTTAAATTTAATATTATATGCGTTACGCATTATTTGTAATACTGAAAATATAGTTTATATACATAATGAATCTAATTTATCATCTCCAGTTAAATCAATCATAAATACAAACCAACATTTTTAAGCAAAGTCAATGAAAATATAAAAATTATTGAGATATAAGTGATTTTTAAGGAAAACTTATTTATATTCTGAGTGATTAAGTGTCTTTTCGTAACAATAATTTTGATGTTTACAAACATCAAGTAATCATTAGGAATTATATTTTAAAATGCATTATTTAAGCTTTAGTATACGAGTTTAATATAACTAATCAATGCTGTAATATCCTTTGGTTTCCTGGTTGGTGTCGTGTTCATTTGAAGTCAAGTCAAATTGCTCCAAGTCTCAAAATCACACCCTTGGTAATGTGTACAATTTTATTATTATAGAGACTTTCCTGAAAGGGAAATTTGTCAATAGCCTATAAACTTCTTAAGATGTCTGGGCAGATAAAATATGTTCCGGTTTAATATCCTTTAATATCAGGTTTCTATATCTAAAATGTGATAAATATGTAGGATTTCTTTTTTTTTTTTGATAGACTGGTATGTAATTCAATGATTTAAACATAGATTATTGATACGAGGTATTATTTTTGTTTATCTGGTAATATCCTATATTTGAATATCTCTTTTGAAAAACGCATCCATTGCAATTTCACGAGGGCAACAATATAAATACCTGCAGAACAAAAAACAAGTATCTATATCTAGCAAAGTATACACCAAAGAGCTATTTTTGAAGCTTCAAAATCATGCATTTACTTTTCGACAAGTCACAGATTATTTCTTTCAAAGTGTACCAAGTTTTATCATTCCGTCGCTGAAGATTCGATGACTACTTTCATCTCTTCGCGCAATATGTAATAATTACCATTGAGGTGTATGTATATATATATATATATATATATATATATATATATATATATATATATATATATAAAATTAGAGAAATTTTTTTGTCATTGAAGAAAAGATTAAGTGATATTTTTTCTAAAATCACTAATATATAAAATGCATTCTTTGTTTTTACAAATTAGAAATTTTTTTCATGCTTTGCGAGTTAATAAAATTTTAATGTTTTAAAGTAAAACTAAATATTTTGAATTAAGAAATGTAATGCATATATTATAAATTTAGTTATCATTGAAAACACATATCATAAATATGTGTGTGTGTGTATTCATATATACAAACCAATCCTTAATATACATTAAACTCTAATTTCAATATAGTATTACCTTTGGAAATTTTAAATAAAATTTTTTAAGCAGCGTAACTCTTGTTAAACTAATATACCTGGTTTTAAAAATACATTGAATGTATGCACCTATTTTTTTTTTTAAATTTTTTTCTAATATGAACTGTATTTATTTGATGTTAAATGAGATATATGGTTTTAACTTTTTAAGATTAAAATATAGGAATTCTAAAATACTTTTGAAACTTTAAGGAAAATTTGTCAATTTAAAGGAGTAATTTATAATTCTCAAATACTTTTTGTATAAATATTTCAGATTTCTTTCTGAAAATCTAACACTTATATTGTGTTTTCAACTATACAGAGGTTTATATATATATATATATATATATATATATATATATATATATATATATATATATATATAATCTCAAGATTTTTGTTGTATTGAATCTATTTTCAATCGGTTTTCATTAAAATGACGAGAGTCAATTTCTTTGCAGCCAATTAGGAGAACAACCTGTTGTAAAATCAACACTTAACTGGACTTTTACACCATTAATAACTTTTATTAGAAAATAAAATCTTATTTTTTAATAATATTCTTACATAAAAAATAACATTTCATTTTCTATATTTAAATATATCTAATTTAATATACTCACTCGATGCGATGAAAAGCAACTTAAATTTCTGAGTTCTTTCAGTACATAAGCATTTATAGAACCAAAATTGTTTAAACAGGAAATTTTTCAAATAATTTTCACTTTTTGAATATTAAGGGAGTGATGAGATTAACTTTAAAAATGATAGGTTTTTATACCGACATTTAACGATATATACATACATATATAAGGGGAGATGTAGAGTATGTATCCATTAAAATATACTATTTTTGTTGCGTGAAATAAAATAAACTAAAAGTATAAATCTTAACTTTTCAGCTGACTTAATCAATAAGCTAACTAAAGTATAGTAATTAATTATCATAATAATATAGCATAAATAAAATAAGTTTTTTGAATAAAAAATTATTTAAATTTATAAATAATATTAACCATAAATGTCGTCTTGAAGGTATAAATTGAATAGTGTTGATGCATTAATTTTAGATTGTGATATTATTATTAATAATAATAAATAAATAAAAAATTAAAAAGAAAAACTGAAGGGGTGTAAAGTAATGATTATTACATCATTTACTCTGTTTATGTTTAGAAAATGGGACTCAATTTATTCTACTTTCTATAAGAAAATCGTTATACATAGCTATTTCCTTTTCAATTTACGGAAAAACATATCATCAGGCATCGAAAATCAATGTTGAGTCCATCAAAACATTACTTTAAGGAAATCAAAAAAATATGAATCGGACATCATTTTCTACTCACGATCGTCATAGCAACGAAACAAACACCTGTTACTTCATTACAAACAAGAAGAGGAAACAATTCCGATTAACTACTTTTCACGATGTCTCAGACCACTCCTCTATCATCCGAATTTCAAAAAAACTCCACACCCTTTTTTTCAGAACGAAGTTAGACTGCTTAAAGGAGTCACAGCATCAGCTACCGGTGTGGCCATCTATCTTGGCCAGTGTGGAACCTGTTCGCTCCAGCCATCAAGTTAGAAATATTCCAACATCTTTTTTCTTTTTAGAGCATCGTTTTTGTTTGTGATTAGGTAAAAGAAACACGTATAGATTGAACAACAGAAAGACACGGGGGTGGGATTAAGTTGATGATCTTCTAGACATATAATATAACTCTTCAACCGTCTTTCGACGGAATATTAAATGGGAAAAGTCATGTATTTCAGTCACAATACCACGGGTTTCTTTCATGCTGTCGCTTGAAATGTGTCGTTACTTTATTTTAATGGAAAGTAAAAGTGACGTTTGATATATTTAGTCTAATTGTGAAATTAGTAACATTGAAATGCTTCTATAAGGAATTCTAAAGACACTCATAACTCCATTTCAAGATGATTGCGTTGTTTTTTCCAACCTTGAAAATTAGATTTGTAACTACCATATAGCTTAAGAAAACGTGCTTGTAATATTGAAAACAACATTCAGTTCAAGCTCAATTTATCAAAAGTGAAATTTATCTAGGAATTTCAAGGAAAAATTCGTTTTATGGCCAGTAAATTCAGTTTAAAATTAAAATGCTATAAATATTTCTAATGAGATAACAAATGAAATGTTATTCCATAATAACAATTGTATATATATTTTATGTTTTTATAAGTAGTCAAAGTAAGTTATTGAACTTTACTGTAAAAAGATTACAATATATTTTAGAAAAGATATTTGAGTTATCAAAACCGACATGTTAAGTATGTTTAAATTAATATTTTTAGAAATTTTAAATAAAAATTACTTTTGTTGTGTTATTTTTATTACTATTCTTGCTTTGTAAAATTTTTTGCCATTGGTTATTAAATATATATATACCAATTAAATAGATAGCAAGATAGGTATTCCAAATTATTTGTCTATGTATTTCATCGTTTCTTAGCACAAATAAATGTGTATAACCATTGAAAGTTTACTCATGAATTTTATCAAAATTTTAAAACTAATTTATATTTGAATTTTTAAACAAAAAGCTCTTGGGCAATCATTCAAATAAAAAATTAACACCCATGCTTTGTTCATAAATAAATTATCTGATAGGTTGGGATACGTAGTTAAATTCATCTTATATTTAGAAAGTATTTTTAATCTAGTCAAATACCAAATACCAAATGCATTTATATTTTAAATGTTATCGTTTTAAAAGATAAAAAAAAGGGTAGTTTATAAAAATATTTCTCAATGTTAACCTTTCATTATCAAGTAATGTATATAATTTTCTCAGAAAGTAAAAGAACTGTTATAAACAAAATGTTTCCGTAAACATTAATCAAATTTTTTCATTAGTATGGGAAAAAGTAAATGGAATGGAATATTAAAATGTATAGGTAATTATTTTTGCTCTGCTGAAAAAAATAGTTCGAAATTTTCACATACTATTTATTTATGTGTTTTGTCAATCATCTACATTTTAATTTTAATCCTATTTTGGGTGAGTAGTTTGATTTTATCTCACCATGGTCTAAGTTACCCAATTTCGCTCTTCTAAGCAATTAGTGCATTCAAGCTCAGACCCAGTTCAACTCTAAAAGACGAATATTGTGTTTCTTCTGTCTGTAATAGTGGTTATTTGTTTGTTAAGCAGTTCTTCTTTTCTTTGGATATATAACAAAGATTTATTACAAATGAAAATCTTCCTATGAGGCAATACGAAATGTTTTTTTAAAACTTGTCATCTACTGCTCTATATTTGAACTACTCTATATTTAAATTACTACTCTATATTTGAACTACTACTATATATTGTCTACTGCTCTATATTTGAACAAGTTTTCACTAATAGTAGCTTTAACTCTTTAAGAATGGTAAGCTATCGATTCAACAGACTACAACTACAAAATAACGAGAAATGGATATTGTATTTCTAGCTTCAGCTTATATGCCTATATGAATTAGTGCTTAAGAATTTTTTTGGGATATTTTCTTTATGATACATGAATTGATCTCAGTTTCTATAAAATCTACTAAGAAAAGAAAAACATTGTGTACATTGATAAACACTTACAATCTTTCAGACTCCCATATATTGTGTGAAATTAATTTGAGATTGGTTACTTATCTTAAGTAATATTACATATAGATATTTTCAGTAATATTGTTTACTTATCGTTGAATTATGTACAGTATTCTTTAAAGTAAAGGCCTCAAAAAAGATTCTTTCTAAGCAGATTTTCGAACAATTAGAATACAGTGATAACTTCAAACCGTTTAACAATAAGCTTTAATTAAAAAAAAATATTTGAAATATATTTTTAAATCTATTTTATATCATTTAGTAGATTACCATAAGAAATTTTCAATGATTGAAAGTACATAATTCATTGGATTATAAAGTAAACAAGAAAATTTTTGTGCTGTTTTTGCGTTGCCATTGAATGAAGTAAGAATAACTATTGAAATTAGTGTACGACACGTGGATAAGATACGGGTCAGTCGAGAGTAGAAATATCAGTCGTTCAAAAAGCAGGTCTTCATACAGTATCTGAGAGAAATGGACACATGAAAGAAACTCTTTTTGTGTTGTCTGCTTTACGACTTCAAAATCGCTGGATCAAGTCACAGAATACGTCATGCTCTTAGAAATAAAGCTGCGAATGAACGTATGTGAAGCATTGGTTTCACAAACTGGTTGGGATATTTATCCTTCTGTGATGAAGCTGGTGTCTGGTGGACTAGTCGTAAAGTGGTTCACTATGAGCTGCTTGGTACCAACGGGACAAGCAATCACATGTACTCACAGCAATTAAAACGTGTGCAACAGGTATTGCAACAGAAGGAACCACCACTGGTTAATCGCAAGAGTGTACTGTCCTTGGCCGATAACGAGAGGAGGCCAGGAATACTATTCAGAGACTTATTTGTGAGATTTTGTGCCATCAGATTTCCACCTCTTCCATTCCCTGGACAATCATCTTTGTGGAAAATCTCATACTAATGCAGCAGAATTGCGCCAAGTACTCATGGACTTCTTTCTGTCAAAAAATCCCCAAAGGGATTGCACAACTGGAGACACGTTGGCAGAAGGTGCTGGATGCTGATTACTTCGAGATCTAACAATTGGCTATATTTTCTGCAGCTCCTGTTCTTTTGGATCTTTAAAAACGTCAAGAACTTTCTTGTTTACCTTACAATGTAAAAGATTTTTATACAGAAATCATATCGATTTTCAACAATAGTAAATTTTATGTTTTATTTTTCAAATATTGAAATTGCGTTTACAAAACTTATCTTTTCTCAAATATTTACAAACAAGAATTAAAATAAAATTTTTTTTAACAGACATTTGTTGATAAGATAACATTATGCACTGTTTTTTTTAATAGGATTAGCATTTTTTAAAAGAAAATCAGGAAATCATTCTTCGCTAATTATCATGCACAATTATAGTTGTAAAAATTGTCACTTCGATAGAATCTTCCATTAAGCTCCCATTGAACATCGTTAACACCAAAAATGACTTTCATCGGTTGTTATCAAGTCACTATAAAACTATTATTATCTTTTCTTATGGAAAGATGATAATACTTTTAAGTCACCACAAGGCATCTTAATGAAATAAATAATAAAGAGAGATTTAGAGGACACGATACAGTGGCGTGATTTTCAAATATCCATCGGAATATTTGTCTCTGATATCTTAATTCATTTTCTAATTGGGAAGGAAGAGCTAAAATATAATATGGAATTTTTTATACTGTGGGTAGAGCAAGGTCGACTCTAATGATACATATTACATTCTCAGCGATTATTATTATTATTTTTTTTACTTTTAACAACAAGCAATAATTTTCTTTTTTGTATCGTATAAATTATATTCCTAATTTTTTTGTGAGGATAATAACTCAGTTAGGAATAACATTTATTAAAAAGAAAGCGTTGTATCTTATTTTCCACGGCTTAGAAATATATTTACTATAGAAATACATATTATAAAATATACATTTTATAATATTTAGATTAAATATATTTTGTAAATATAATATAAATTTTAATACGCTCACCAAAATAAGGATTATAAAAGAAAGTAGGAAATAAATTACAAATAATTATGTTAAAATGCCAAAATTTACACAAAGTCAAAGACAGGAACTCATGTAAAATAAGTATTGTTCATATAAAATAAGTATTGTTCATGTAAAGTAAGTATTGCTCATGTAAAATAAGTATAATTCATTATTGTATATTTTGTTATACGTTTTCAAACTATTTGTTTCTTAAAGAAATGTTATGACTAAGTTATGTAACACAAACTATCTTATTTTCTTATTAGATGTATGAACATTGCAAATATGATTTTTCTTTTTTTTAAGTATAAATTAATTTAAAAGATAAATTAAATATTATGGGCAATCAAATAAAAGAATATGTTTTTTAAAAACACAAGTATATATTTATGCGAAATGAATTAGTATCCAAGTTATCTTTATTAATCCTTCTTATTATCTTCTACATTCATTTAGTTTCAAAGTTATCTTTAATACTTTTTTAATGGCTTCGAGTTTTATAGAAAACAAATTTAAATAAATAAGATTTGATCACATAAAAATGAATACTAAGAAATGTTTGAATTATTGTCAGAAATTATAAAATTCATTGAAAATGATATTATTAAAATTCTAATTATTTTGATAGGCTATACTTTAGAAAGAAGCAAAATGTTTCTTTACTTTTTGCTATTAAATCCTATAAATCAAATAGTTAAAAATGATAACATTTGATTTAAATTCAATGCTAACTAAACTAGTCCTTTTCTAACTGCTTAGAATATTTAGTAATTTAAATGTTCTGTATAATAAGTAATGTAAAATTAGAAAGTCTTACATATATCATATGACTTATAATCAGTTTGATTAATGAAAATAATTTATTACTTCCATATTTTTTAAATTTTTTTTAGCTTAAATGACTATGCAAAACACTTTATTGAAAATATATATTATTATTTTCATGATAATTAGCTTATTCAGAAATTTCTAATAGTTATTTTATTGAAAATTTGCTTGATTTTATTCTTAACTCATCAAGAATAACGCATTCAATAATTCCATTTCACGTTTTGTTTACTTCTTTATTATAAATCAGTGTATTTTGATGAAATCAATCATGTTTTTCTATTTGGAGTTTTTCTTATAGAAGATGAATTTAATAATGTAAGCTATCATGTTAAAAGCATAAACACTGTACATTTTGAACGCTCTTTTAAATTGCGTGTTAACTTCAGTAATCTATTGTATTTTACGATAATTAGCATATATATATATATATATATATATATATATATATATATATATATATATATATATATATATATATATATATATATATATATATATATATATTACTTAGTTTATAGACCCATTAAAGGGATGAAAGGGTGAGTCGACCTTGCCTGAAAGGGTGAGCCCGATGATTGAACCTCGGACTTATGCCTTAAGAGCTTTAGATAAAAGTCAGACTTCATCTAAAGAAAAGCATTTTAAAAATGAGAAAAATATTTTTTAAAACAGAAATAAGCTAATTTTTAAGAGAATTTCTAATTGGTCGCAGCGAAATATTGGGAACCATTTCTATGCTGAATATTAGCATAAAAAGGCTATTAATGACTAAATAATGTTTATTCATAATTTTATAGATTAGGTTGATAACTAGATCTATGTTTTGATAATGAAGTATTAAATAAATATTGAATTGATTTAATGTAGGTATGTTTAAATGACAGATTTATAAGTTTTAAATGAAATCTGAATTTAACATCCGTTTCCAGCGAAAAACGTTTTGACATCGAGCAGCTTACAGTTTGAAACAGTTACTAAGCACTTTAATATTTACGGCATCTAGCCATTTGGGAAGCCTTATTATGAAGTGGACAATGTTCACTTGTTGAAAAGGAAAAAAGGAGCTTTGAAAACTATAAAATTCCTCCGACAAATAAACTTACTGAAAAGAAATCCAAAATCCACCACCTGTTGTACTACAGTGGTTAGGATTGAATCCAGGACCAAATTAGGAATTCTGAGGTTTGTACAATAATGCAAGTTATGCTATTTTCAAATTACTTGGAATTTTGAATATGACATTCATAATTAACACGAGGAACTTTTGTGTTTTATTGACTAAATACCTTCTGATAAAGAAGGTTTGTTATAATGTCTATTGATAAAATAGAGATGTACAATTTAAATATTCTTATTTCATTAGTCTTTTGATTAAAAACGTCAGCAAAAATTGAATACCTACAACGAAATCTTAAAATGATTTAGAAGTCAAAGCTGCAAAAACTGTTTAATATGAAGAAAATTTGTACGCAGATATTTGTAATGTTTAAAATCCTCTTTAAGCAATTAAAGCTTCTTTACGGAGGAAATATTTTCTTTTGTTAATGGGCGATAGCGATAGAATGCTATTATAAAGGCTCTTTACATCAAACAATTTCTGTATAAATTAATAATAATTTAATTTCTTTTATTCAGCAATAATTAAATTTTAATGTAGTTTTTATAACTGTACTGAAAAATACTGTTGTGCGTGTGTCAAATATTATTTGATTTGATCTGTGATAACTGATATCTTTCATTATTACTAAATTTACATAATACAACAATAGCGAATTTCAGAAAGTAAATAAGTAAAATTAAAGCAAAGTATTTCACGCAGTGTTCAATCTCAAATCTTATCTTAAAATTGATAACAGTTCTTTTGATTGAAATACATAATGCATAGTTATTTTTCTCAATTAAAGCGATTATTCTTTATAGAGAAATTTTTCTTAAATTGAAAGTTCTTATAAAATTAAAATATATGCTTCTTTTTGTAATTATTTTTTCACCTTTCCTTAAAATATTTCAACATTCATCACCAATATTTTATCAACCCTTAAGAGCTTAATTGTAAACAATAATTCTCATGTTTATTGATAAATAGAATTTTTTTTCTTTTGACCGGTCATAAAATTTCTTACTGATGACTCTGTATTATAAATTGAAGATGTTTAATATTTGATCTTTTGGAATGCTATAAGAGTGAATGCTAGTGACTCCATCTCTTGTCGCCAAAGTAAATATACTAATTAATCATCGATAAAAGCTGTCAATTTTTCCATCAATATATTCATATCTAATGAAAATTCTCAATTATTTTAAGAATTATTTAAATTAAACTGTGTTCATTTGCAAATTGTCAATTTTCATTTATTTTAACCTATTGTCGCCATAATTTTTATCGTAGAAAAATTTACATATTAATTGATTTTGTCAGTTTTCTACCTGCAACCGTAAAATGTATTCTATTCTTTTATTTTTAAATCATTTTCTTTGAAATAATAATAGATATAGATATCAGTCTGAACAAAATAAAATTTTTTGTATGTTACGTATAGGTTATACCGAATGCTAACATATTTGATAAACACAACTGAAAATATTTGGTGCTAAATTTAATTTATTCTAAGAATTACTCAATTCGAGTTGATGAAGAATGCTTTTTCGTAAAATTTCAATTTACCTCAGAATGAATAAAATTCGCTTAATTGTGATTTGACTTACACGAATATAATCATTGTAAAAATTTTTGTGTATAATAAATCATTGAAGTATTTTCACAAAGAGTAAAATTGAAGACTCGCGCAAAGTGTTCAAAACTGCCCAGGAATCAGATAAGAAATGTAAATCAAGATAGCATACTACATAAATATCATCATTTATAAATTATAGAAATTAAAAAATTTTATTAGGTAATTTTAAAGAAATATATTAAAACATTAAATGTATGGGAAATATTAAAAGAAATCAAACCTGCTTGACACAGAATGGAATTTAAAAAAGTGTGAATGATCTTTTGCAAGGAAAATAACCAAACTTTAACATTTATTGAAAATTAATTAGGCGACATAATAATATTTTCAATGTTATCTCTCAAAAAATAAAGGAAAAACTAGTTATATTTTGATTTGCACATAAAATTTCAACAATTTTTGTAATTTTAAATAAAAAAAAAATAACTTGCAATGAATTATTTTTAATAGTTATTCAAACTCTGTATTTAACTTATATGTTATTTCAATGTAAAATTAATCAAACATTTTTCGCAGATTCCTTTAATTATTCTAAATGTTTTATAATACTTTTGCTTACATTATTTTATTGATATTTGTTTTAAATTAGCTCCTTTTGGTTGATCACATTGAGAAAAAACGTAAAAATAATTTTCAGTACGAAAAATTAATATTAATCAAAAGTAAGTGGAAAATTAAATCCATTATATCTTATTCATCGTTATAATGTGGGAATAAGTTGAGAAAAGATGCAGAAAAGATATTAAAACATATAGAATATCAAATTCACCGAAAGGAAATAGAGCTGTTATGATAAAAGGTTTTTAAGTGGTGACTCGAAAAATTTGAATTAAAAAGGAATAAAATTTAAGTTTTCGAATCTTTCTCAGAAAAATCTAGTATTTCTATTATTCTATATATCCTTTCTAACTTAAAACATTATAATATATTTAATATATTCATAAAAGCAATTATCAAATAATTCTTTATTAAAATATCGAGTATTATCTTATAGATAAACAAACATTTGCCATTACGTATACAAGTGGACATTTGTTTTTTTTTTTAAACATTGAGGATAAAATTAAAAAAAATAGATGACATTTCCTTTCTTGCATGTAAATAAATTAACTTTCAAGCAAGCTAGTTAAAACTTAACATACATCTTAGCAGGCTTCCATGAAAGTTTCCTGTTAGCAAGTCTGGAAGATTGCTTTTCTGTTTCTCTTTTTGTATCGTGTAATTAATGTTTGTCAAAACATCTGTATAATTTCGTACTTGTGTTATCTCTTATTTTAAAGCGGTAGCTTTGCTTGAACTTTTAATAGATTTTACAGCTATCTATCTTTTGAAAAGAATTATCTTGTTTATCTTGATGAAATATTTGTTTGCAACTTCTATTTTTGCTTTCTAACTCCAATTGGTCTAATAAAAATGTAAAGTATTCTCTAAGGACGTTATCTTGTTAAGGAAATTAATAAAGATAATTTATTATTTAAATGACATCGATTTCTAGTTCTAAATATACTTATACTTCCTTAAAAATAAGGAAGTTCATGTAAATTGTATTCAGCATTGTGAATATGACAAATTTTAAAGCAACACGAATTCTTATGTAAATATGTTAAAATTTAGTGAAACGAATGCAGTTTTTAAAAGTTTTTTAATTATTAGCGATTTATCTATGTTTTATAATTATGTTCATATTTTGATGAACATAATGCTAACATAATGCTGGCTTTAATAAAATTTCGTTTTAGACACGGTAAAAAAGTTTCAAATTTTTTAAATTTGCCCTAAAAGTAATTGGTTTATAAAGTAAGTTGGATAAATTTTGCTCAATTTTTTTAATTTAAATTCTTCATTTATTTACTAATTAGCTTCCTTTGTTAAATAATGTTAGTATTCATAAATTAGCTATAAGTGAATTTTTAAAATGAATTCAATTATTTAAATATCTTGAGATTAATAAAAATATTTTCATCAGTATTTCTTAAGGTATTACTAAAATTAACATTTAGCTTTTTGAATGATCATTGCAGTTATATTTGTAAGTATCACGCAAGTTTATTCAAAAAATTTCTATTTTTTATTATTTTTAATTCTTATTACGGGGTTATAAAGAACAACTTTAGCTGAAAATTAATTAAAATTAATACACACACATACATATACATATATATATATATTAATTAGAAAATTTTTTTCTTTTTTATGGGGGCATATGTAATACAGTTTAAGTTACAATTCAATAAAAAATAAATTTTATTGCTATTAATTATTAATAGCCATTTAGGCATCTCAATACACATATAACATATCGTTTATTTTTTCGTTTAATGATAATAATACAATGTGATTTAGAACAGACAAGATTTATAATGAACAAGAATAAACACATAATTATGTAAGAAAATAAAATAAAAGAATAATAAATTCTCAATACAATACCATTCTGAGAAAATTAAAAAAAATCATTTATTATTTTTTATTCTTTTGTCTAACGAGTATACATTAAAGAATGCGTAATAGAGAATTAGTAAGTAAACGAAGAAGAATAATTTGGAAATATGCGTTTTAAATCATGTCACTTTCTATTCTATAATTGCATTGGGCTTTCATTGCCTTTCTGTATTCCTTTGATTAAAGATAATTGCGATTAAATTTGCAGCTGGCACTTTTTTATATCATCACGATTTTCTAAATTACTCACCTATTCCTCGCAAATCATGCATATTAAGCTGATTGGCGGTAGCAAACAAAATTAAACGAAAATACATGCATCGTGAAGTTACTCTCGTGTTACTTTTGGAACTTTTATCTTCGGTTTTGCCCAGTTGATCAAATTTAGTTTAGAGGGATGGTTCTTAAGTTGAAGTTGGGTTGCTTTTAGAGCTACTTATGTAATATGATTTTAATAAGAGAAATAGAAATCTAAATTAATTAAACTTGACTGCTGAATATAAATAAAATATTATAGTCAGTGGATTTAATTTCAAAATCTTTAATTTTGAATTCTAGATTTACTCTTGGTAATAAAATAATCTTTCATATTTTTAAAAATTAATAACTCAAATAGAAAAGTAACTTTTTCAGAGAGTAATTAATAATTTAAAAGTAGTTAAAGCTGCTAAGTCTACGATTACGTATTCCCCTTTAGCTAAATTCAGATTTTAAGCAGTTATTTTTTTTACATGTAAGTCTTATATATTTTTCATTGTTGTTTTTGGCTGTAAAGTACATTTAATTTTTGGAATCGAAAAAATTATGTCATTTTATATTACTTATAATACTGTCTCTCGTTTGCATTTGTAATATCACTTATACTTAAGACTTATGAAGTATGTATAAGGTACACTATTTTTAATAATAAAGATTTTGCTGACAATATATTTTCCAGATTTTTAAAGTGCGGCACACATAACCGGCCGTAAAGTCAACACATAAAAATAATTAATGTATTAAATAAGATTATTTCCTTTCACTGTAAGCGCTGAAAGTGCCATCTTCCTACTTCTTGAAAGATGTTAGCATGCTGGAGGAAATTTATAAGAACGCTTGTCAGTTCTAGTGTTGTGATGCTATTGATGATATTCTGGGTCTTAAATTCTTCAATTATTGTTTGTGACTTTGTTCCGCATACTCTTTCCTTTAACAGTACCCATAAGTAATAGTCTCTAGTGGTCTGATCAAGTGGAAGAGGATACCACAAGCATTCGCTAATCATCTTCTCATGTGTCAAAACCTCATACACACTGGATTATCATGTGACCTAATCTGTGGGAGGATACACATTTCTATTGAGAGTAACATAACTGAGGCTTCACTTCTGGAAAGTTTGAATAAAACTCTTCTATGATTTCCAAATCGACTTTATTGTTCACCATCATTTCAAAGAATACAGACCTCACACAAAGGGATTTGTTGAAAAAATCGCAATATACGAATATAAGCAAATAATTGTAAAAAACGCAATATTCCATATTATTACGATGATCTAATTTTAAGTGTCTCACACTCTAAAATAAAGTGTTCAATCATAAATCAATGTAATTTATGAGCAACTAATTATGTGAAATCTAAATCTCGTTGCCATAAAATTCTACGAATTACTCACTTTTTAAAACACTCACATTTTTCTTAGATTTAGTATTCGTATTACATAATTATAAAAACAGAATAAACTTTATTAAAATTAAAGAAAATTATTATAGTTGGAAGCTAACACAGAATAGAATATTATATGAACCAAGAATAGAATATCGAACTTAACACAGTTACAAATATTCTATTGGTATTTTAAATAAATTTGGCAAACTAAAATAAAATGCGAAATAAATTTAAAAAATTTTAATTACTAAATAATATAAATTTATAACAAACTTCAAATTATTCAAAATATGCTTCTTTAGCATAAATTTGTATCTTAAAGAGCCAAAGAAAAGCAGTGAGAAGAGCTTAGATATAATTTAATTGTTCTAACAGATATTTCAGATTAATTGCTTAATTTCTTTAAAAGAGAGAGAATTATAATTTAATGATATCATTTACTGTATGATAAAATTTGTCATATTGTGCAAAGTTATTGGTTAAGTCGTAGATAAAATTTATCTCTTTTCGGTAAAAATGCAAAGTGGAAGATAAGCTAATAAGATTCTTATTTTAGCAGCTGTAAATTTCAGTTGTCAATGAAATTAGTCATGTAAATCATAGCTAATTTCACATTTTGATAATTTAAACTATATATATTTTCAAAATACTTATTTATAATCATGAAGAAGCAAGTAGTAAATTGATTTAAAATAAGTATCGATAAATCTAACTCTGTTAAGATATATGTTGTTCTAATTTATGACACACTTGGGCACATGAAAAGTTCTTTATGCCGTTGGCTATGCGAATTTAAGTCACTAGAGTACGTCTTTCGTTTAACCTGAGCACCACGAAGGTGAAAGTATAACCTTGCTCCAAACTTATCCAATAGATGGCACCACCAGAGGATCCACTCCCTCAATTCTGACATTAATCTGAAGGGGCAGCAATCTTTAGATAATTACTTCCATGGTGACTGCTCAACCACTAACCACAGTGCTTTCGATTCTACATATTAAACGAACACGTGTATCGCATGTATTCAATGGGTCTTTTGAGGCATTGAGAATCGAACCACTCTCTTCGGAACGGAAGGCTGATGCCCTAACCACTAGACTGCCACTATTATCTTCAGCATTTTCCCAAATAATATACTCGAATAGAACTAAAGAAAAATTTTAACACTTATATTTAATATAGTACCCATAATGTGAACAACCAATAAGATTCAGTATAAACCGCAAATATATAAAACAAAACTATAAGTAAGGTTACATATTTTTTTTCCCACGAAAGATTCATTTCATTAATGTCATCTGACGTTAATAATTATCAACAGTTGTTTTGAATATTCAAGCATATTAATGAATATTTAATACTCGGAAAAACTAAGAATTGTCAAACATTTTGTAGACTTTTTCTTGTCATGTTATTTGGCATGTGAAGACATCTATGGATGATAAATTAGGATTTGCAGACGAGCTCATTAAAATTTATTCTATTAGTGACTAATTAATCAAACAGTGAACAAGCTAAGAATTTTAATGGAAGTCATTGCTAAGATGACTAAATTAAATACGTGAAAAAATATTTCTAAACGTTAATCATTAATACAACTATCTCATTAACTAAATTCTTATTCTCTCTACTTGGAACATATGTTAAATTATCATACTTTTCATCAGTTTCTAATTTTTTGTAGTTTTTAACCATTCTATAAATCAGATCTATTTTATGAATATTTTCAGATTTATTGATTTATGTGCAAATAAAAATTAACAAATAAAAGTAATTTTCCGTTTACATGAGGAATACTTTTTTGTATCCTATTTTAAAATATTTTTTATTACTTAAAAATGATTAAAAATTTATAGTTATCTTCTCAGAAACATTTTATATTATACAAATTTAGAAGAATAAAGTAATGTATATACTACTGAAACTTTTTTTTGAACCCAGATTAACATTTGATTTAAAAAAAAAATCAATAGCTTTAAATTTTATTCATAAATGTATTTTTAGCAGAGAAGTATTATGACGATTGACAAACATTTGATTGTATTACTATAATTCTAAAAATATATTTAATAAAAACCATCAATTTTTTAATATATTAAGGATTATTATACTTTTAAACCGAACGAGCAATTCGAATTAATTATTTATAGATTAGCAAGTCTTTTCTATATAAATTGGCGTAAGTGCTCACAGTAGGTTTATTAATCGAAAAATTGTTCGTTGGTTTATTGTGGCAAATAGTTAAATATGATTTAAATCAAATTTTAATCAAGTATAACTTTATTTAGAAAAATGTTCAGGAAAGTAATTTTGTTTCAACAATCACTCATCAATACTTATGTAAACTTTGAGAAGAATAGAAAACAGAGAAGAGTTATTATTATTTTTTGTAAAGTGAATTCCGATGATTATGAACCTTCAAATTACCCTGTAATATGCTATGATTACTATATCGAAAGTACATAAGACACATTAAGGAGAAGAATTCATAAAACTTAACCATGCAATATATTCTACATATCTATCGATGTCTGTAAACACACCTATACAAACTAAATTAATTTCTGCAAGGATTTGAGGGTATTTTTTTGAAAATATTTACAATAGTTTTTATCTGAAATAATAAAGAAATGGATTCCTGGTTAAATCTAATAATAAATGTGTTATTGTGTTTTTTGGATTTTTTTTTTATATTTGTTTGAAATTTTTGGAAATTTTTCTATTGAAAGATTTTTTTTATGTTAAAAATACTTTAGAAAAATTTCCAAAATTTCTAAACTGTAATTTAATTACAAAATATCGAGAAGTGATTTATAATTTTATATTCCATTATTGTTTTTTTTTCTTATAATAATGCTTTTGAATTTTAATTTGTTCTTACATTAATATATACGATTACTAAAATTCAAAGCTTTTATATTTCTTATAATATTATCATATTCATTATTTTTGAAGGGAATTATAAGATTTAGTTAATCTCAAGATCTTATGTTTTTAAATATATGATTAAAATGTAAAAAACTAATTTAAAATATTTATATTCTTACACATTAGTTCCAGTCAAGCCAGCTTTCATTTTCTTCAAAATGTTAAATGGAATAAAATATTTCAGGCTATCTCTAAATAAATGCCTAAATAACCGTTTCTAAATATTAAGTATTTATATCAGAACGTCAAATTTAACTATATTTAAGAGTAAAAAAAAAGTTCGACAAGTATAAATTTTGAAATATCATTTATTATCCTATAGAATATTCACTCATAATGACTAAGGACAACATCAATATCATTGTATTAATTTCATTAATTTCTTTCTGGTAATTCATAATGAGGATTGCTTTAAGTGCAAAAAGTTTATTTTTGTTATTTGACAAATTAATTTGATTTTAGTTATTTTGTTATTTAATTCTTTATTTTTTCAAATTCTTTTGTTCTCGATTTAATCTAGATTAATGTTGGCAAATTAACTAATTGCAATTTAATTCAAAGATAGCCAGAAAGAAATGGATATTTAGTCTTATAAGCAAATTTTTTAAGATGTATTATTTCATAAACAAAATATTTAAGTTTTTGATATATTGACAGTTCAATTAAATCTTTAATCAAATTAAATGATCCTGTAACTCCATTGTCTTAGATATAATGCTTTGATATTAGCCGAAAAACTTTGGTGACAGAATTCTGTTCAAACATTACATATTAAAGATATTAAGAAATATTCTAAGTTTCATCAGAGTTATTCAAACATCTACTTTTCCTTTTCAGACTCTTCTACGTGTTTTAATAAAAATAAATTATCTTATGAAAAATTTACAAATATTTAATAAAATGAACAGTTTTATGTTGATTTTATTTTAATTGTTAATCATGCAAAATTTAATGCTCAAATATGTGTAACGAATTGAGTATTATTTATAATATTAATTAAATCTACAAATGCAAAAATATAAGAAAGAATAAAAACATTTTAATTTAAAAATACTAAAAAAATTTATTATTATTTCAATTAATGTAAGTATAATATGCTTAACTATAATGTTAAATTTAACTAAATTACTGTATTGTAAATTTTATCGCCATTTCATTACATTGACATATCACGACTTTCAAATTTTAGGATATTACCAGTGTTATATGATTCTTTATATCAACGGTAAAAATATTTTTAAATGAAATACATGCATGAAACAAATTCTCGCATAGTTTTAATTTAAATATTACCCCATTTATGAATTTCAGAAGCAAAACAATGAATCTGGAACAAAATTTGGGAATGCCAAAGGCGCGGCCTCGATTGCAAATCACGAATCGCTTTTGTTTCAGCTGAAATCGTGAGGCTTCTGTCCGAGTATTTCTTCTTTTGTGAAAGTCACGGTTTCCACCTCACCAACATCATAAACTTTTCCTGCTACTGTAACATAAGAAGAAAAGAACAGCCGAAATAAAAGTAATTTGTAGACGTCTACCAAATGAAAGTGATTGCGTCAAGTGGCGGTTCATAATTAAAGATGAACTAATTTTCAAATGAAAAAATATTTATGGCAACGATCTTTGTTTCAGCAGAGATTGAAAATAATTAGAAGAAAATGTTGGAAATTATAAGCTGACAGTGAAATAAATGCTTGACATTGGAGGAAGAAATGTCATGCTATTTTTTGTATGAAAAAAAAAAACATTTATTTTGTTACTTATTTTCCATTGGATAATAGAAATTGTTACTCCTTTACAATTACAATTTATATACTTTAATTCTTTCCACTTTGAGAATATAATTAGAAGCTATTTAAAAGTATTCGCTCAATAGCATAATAACGCTTCCTCAGAAATTAAGTATTAAGAACAGAAGCTAATTATTTTCATTCCAATTTTTGTTTTATTTTTCGGTATTTCGGAATTTTCTCCTTACTTTTCATATTTTTTTTTATATTCTTGTTCCTTAATCGACATTCTCTTAATATGAAAAAAATGAAAGGACACTTGTCTTTCAGTGATTATAGTCTTTCAATCAACTACATCTTTTTAAGATTTTTCATTCAAAATAATGCTGTTGTATAATGAAAACGTTTTTAAAAGAAACGTATTAAATGACATTTTATATGGTATATTTGGATATGAAACATCCTAACTATAGCTGTAAAATATTAAAAAAGAAATGTGTGAGAAGAAAATAGATAAATTATAAGTATTTTTCACCAATCGAAATAAATAGAATGAAGTTTTTGATAAGTTTTCCAAATTGTAAAATTTACTAGTTATTTAATAAAGAAAGTTATTTTGCTTTGAAAAAAGCTGCATATTTAATCATTTTTTTGGTGCACCTAATTAATTTTTTGTTTGAAATTGAATGTTCTGCTGAAGCGTAACTAATATTATGATATAATATAGAACTAAATTTTAAGAATACATTTTTATATTAACTCTTTTATGAACATATTAATAGCTATCGAATTACAAAGTGTATTTAAAATAATATATCTATTATAATATAATTCATTTGACAGTGATATTTTTAATATTTTAAATAATAATACACACTGCATTTGGTTATTCTTTTTAATTTTCTATAACCTTGACTACGTTTATTTATTCAAATAAACTTATTATTTTGTATAACTAACGAAGCTTATTTTACTTTTTCGTTCTATTTATCGCTTTATTTATCTCATTTCATTTCAATAAAAAAGCTGTTTTCCAAACATTATTTGAAAATTCCAAACGTATTATGTGTATCTGATAATAATATATTTGAAGTACATAAATGGTGATGCCTTTAAAAAAGAATAATGGATAAAAAAGCTCGACGTGTTATAATTATTCAATTATTATTAGATCTAATGTTAATTGGATAAATAAAGATAAGAGATTGTGAGTAATTTACATAAACTATTTCTAACAGTTAAATCTTAACTGTGATTTATTATATACCACGAAAAATAACAACATAACAAGAATATATTCTGAAGAAAACCATTAATTGTTTTCCAGGAAAACATACATCACATCATTGCTTTACATGATTAATTCAATACCACAAACGGAAGTTGTATTATCGTCTACAGAAAAATTTCTTCTGAAACTGTTCGTTGCATGTTCTTTTTACCATTTCCTTTCGAATAAAAACACGTAATCTGCAGTTTTGAACAACAAACTTCACAGACTATCAATATCATTTGAATGCAGCTTAATTTTTCACCCAAACATTTTTACTAACATTTTTTATGGTAGAGGAGCAGTTGCACCAACGAACGGGTGAATGTTGTTCCTTTTGACTATTAATCCATTCCATGAAATTATCTGGCAAAAATGTAATTATGATTGTTGTGAGTAATGGTCTATTGGTTCATTCATCTTTTCGCTACGTGTTTAGCGCCTTCTGAGCAACGATTAATAGCCAAAAAGTTCTTCTGGTTGTTATTCTGAGTAAATGGGTCTTACATTTGTTTCTTTTGTATAAATCGATTTTACTTATTAAGAATTGTAATATTTTTAAAACCTCATTACAAAAATGTCTTTTAAAAAATCAATACGATTAAGCAATTTGCTTTAAAATAATGAAAAAAATTACCACAAATAGCACTTTAATAATTAACATTAAAAATTTATAACATAAATATTATTTTTATTAGTAAATTTGCTACAGTTTTCAGTAGAGGAAAAAGACATTTCAATCTTTAGAATTTTTGAAAATTGCTATCAAGAAATTTGATTTCAAATTATTGTTCTCTAATTTTAAAGTTTAGTTACTTAGTTTTGAATCAGAATTACAAAATGGATACTTTATCGGTGATAAATATTTTAAATGAATGATTAATTCATTTAAAATATTTATTGTTGATAAGTAATGTTTTTTTATGTATAAATGTTCTTGCTTTAACCTAAAGATTAATAAACAATTTATTCAAAAGCAATCATTAAATATTAAACAGAAAGTATTTTAAAAATTAATTGCACATTCAAAAATTCTTGAATGAAATTTCAATTTATTAAATTAAATAAAATATTGTAAAAATAATAGTATTTTTTCCAATTATAATAGATCAATTGAAATTTATCTTAAGTAAAGATTTTTAATGTTATTAAACATAATTGCATTATTTTACTTTTCATTTTTTTTTTATAATTATTATGTGACAACAAGATTCAAATGTTTTTCCTTTGGATATGGATTAAAGAAAAAATAAGATCTTTTAAATACTGACTTATTACAATTATACCAAATTTTCTGTCATATATATTTAACGAACATGGAATTGTAGACCAGAAAGATGAGTATTACTTATCAATATGAGATCATTGATACTCAGAGTTGATTAATCAATGTCAATACCTTTATCACCGTTCCTTCTGAAGACTGTGCTGCACACCAGAATTGATATCATTCTATGATACAATAATTATAAATTTCGATATAAGTGGTACGATTATGTATCTCGGAAGAAGGCTATGATTATGATTCTACTGAATATGATTTTAATTGTTACCGCATTTAAGTTTTATATATTTTAATTTTATTAATATATTGTATCTAAATAACAAATAAAATTGTATAGAAAGTGAAAATAAATAAAAAAATAAACAATTAGATAATAAACCACTGTCAAGAAAGAGGCCATTATCTTATCTTTTGCTACTTTTTAAAAATTTATAAACTCATATACATCATTTAGTGTATATTTTATCACACATGGTTATAATATGAGTGTTTATAAATTTCGCCCTCAAAATACTCATCGATTAGACACAGGATACACGCAGTCTTAAAAAGGACATTTCTTTCTAACCTAAGAGTTAAAATAACAAAAGTATTTAAAAATACAGTTGTTTTTAAAATCAAACTAGCTAACATAAAAGCCATTAACACTAAAATGCCATTTACAAAAATTAATGTATGAAATTGTTTGCTTGTTTTTGAAAAATAGAAAATATTTACATTTAGAAAAAAGTTAAGATATCATTTAGACCAAGAAGAATATTTGCGAATTTTTTTAAATGTTATTTATTATATTTCCTTAAATTTTTAAGTGATTCAAATTAAAACAATCAACATTCGCAGAAAAGACATTATTTTTTATTCTTTTAATTGTCTTCTTTCTTAATTCACAATAAAATTTATCTTTCTTTTTCATAATTTTGATTTTCGATTACGTTAACCAGTATTCTTCACAAAGCAGTTATTCAAATTTGCTTAAGGAAATGGAACGTAATCAATACAAATATAATTTTACTATTTTATATGTGAGGATAATTTCCTGTTACTAACAATCATGAAAAAAATGATAATTAATTTTTTTTTAGTAAATTTTCTGATAATATAATCATATAGCAGTTGCAAAAATTATGGATACTAAAGTATTGGCTGTTAATATTTATATATCCATAATTTTTGCTGTATTGCTGTAACTGCTGTATTGGATGTTAATATTTATATTTAACAGAATTATAATCAACATTTGTATATAAATGATTCTACAATTTCATTTATATCTTTGTGTAATTATCTGGCTTATATTTAAATCTGAAAACGCAACAGTCACGTTATATCATAATCCATGAGAAAGATCATTAGAATAGGGTAAATGCTAGTTTCACGGTAAATTAACTTCTGTCATCGAAAATGGGGGCGCGTCCATCTTCATCCTTGATGTTGTCACATTGATAACTATTTGCACTCTCATGCATGCCTTTGTCCAAAAGGCAATCTTGCCGTCCAATCACAAATCTTGTACCAAATCTTTCTTTTTATCTGAAGTCCAATCAAAACTCATTTTTACTCGCTTGATTTACATCAAAATACACTCCTTGACAATTGAATAAACTTCATTCGATTTGAAAATAATTTTTATAAGTAAGAGCAAATGTTATTTGTAATGTTTTCACTTGAATTTGACTTTTGTTTTGAATTTAAGGAAAAAAAATCTCGTTGAAAAGTATATTAATATTTTTAATTTACTGGTCCTAACATCTTATTTTCTACAAATCTCGCAGAATTCAGAGATCCATAGATATTTTTTTTATTAAAATTTGAAAAACATCATTCACGCTCAATTTTACAGTCGATGTTCAGCAAATAAATTATCGATTAATAATGTTAAATAAATCAATTTTAAATTTTAAAGAATTTAATATTTCTTTTTTTTTCTTTATAATCATTAAATTTAATGAACAAATGTTTTGTAAGCATTTTGAGCCAGTTCAGTTTAAGGCGTGTATAATATATTATATTTTGCATTGTTTAAACTCAATTACATTTGGACAATATATATATATATATATATATATATATATATATATATATATATATATATATATATATATATAATATATATATATATATATATATATATATATATATATATTATAATCACAAAATGATCATATTAATTCCCATAAATATCTTGCTTACTTCTTTACTCAAAAATAAAATTCAATGTCTTAATTGTTTTTTTCAATTTTTTCCCAATGGCAGATTGTAGACAGTTACAACTGCAACAGAGTCTATTAATCTATTGTTCCCTGATACCAAGGAATCGGCCAGACACAGAGACCTCTTAGCCACCGAGGCGTTGCTCCGGGTGCACCACAGGGGGTGGGCCACCATCGCACCCTTACATATGCCATAGGGACCCGTTTACAGGGTAGGCACCATTCGTACTTCATTCACACACACAAGGAAAGGACAAAGACAGGATAGAGAGAGAGAAAGTACATTCAGGCCTGAACCGGGATTCAAACCCAGGACCTCCCTATCCGTAGTCAGGCATGCTGACCACTAGACAAGTTTGCCGGCTGATTTTTTTTTCAAATAAAATTAGTGAAAATGTTTAGAGAACTGCTGACATTTAAATATTGATATTTCAAAATTAAACAAAACCAAGAAAATTTCTATAACTTACTAATTACAGCAATAAAGAAATAGTATTATAATTTCAACATTTTGGAAATAATTCTCTTTATTTTGTCACGATTTAGATTTTGTTACTATTGCTTTTTACAACTGCAGATAATTTTATAATCTAGCATAAGAGTATTCAAAAATTATTCATTTATTTGTAAATATGTTTTTAAAAATAAATAAAGTGTCACTTTTTTTGAAAGAGTGTTTGAACGAATTTTCTTCTTTTACAAGAAAAATAATACTAAAGATATCGCAATTTTATTCCTTAAATTTCTTCTATATAATAATAGACTATTACCCAATGGAATTAAATCATTAGTTTCAAGAGTCAAATCTTTTAACAGTTTTCATTAACAACTAATATTAACTAATATCAATCCAACGAAAAGATATAGGCATTTTCTTGATATGATGCTGTAATAAAATGATGTATGTGATGATTACTATCACACAAATAAATTTGTTAATGATATTTGTCTTAATTAATAAAATCAATTTTAATTAAAGTCATTAACTCTTATTTTCAGTCGCATATCATGAACAGCAGAGAAACAGTTTTTGTTTAAAATTTGTACCAAAACATTTTTTTTCAATCTGTTACTCTTAACTTTCAAAACTAAAAAGAAACTTAACGAGTTTGAAAATCTTGAATCTTTCTCAAGAGTTGTGAAAATTCAAACATGCCGTTTTTAATATTCATAATGTCACAAAAATTATTTGTTCCGTTTTATATAAATTAAATGAAAGAAAGATTAAAAAATTAAAGATATAAAATATATGTTAACGAAAGCAATTTTTAAACAAGATTTTTTCATGGATAAGGGAATCCTCTTATACAAATTACATATTAATTTGATTTACCAATATTTTATCTATTAGACTGAGGAATCTCACATGCATCTGTAACAAAAAATAATATTTCTCTAATATATGAAAGAACCTATATAAAAATTTTTATATTGCAATTCTAACACCAACAAATATTTAATAGAAATATTTTGCTGAGATGTAGTACATGATATTTACTATTAATATGTTAACTAAGTGCAAGTTAATTTTTGAATAAATAAAAAAGTTGTCTTCTTTTATGGAAAAATTTAAATGTCTTCAATAATTTTTAACTTTATTTATTTGAAATCTAAATGAAATAATGTTTCATTTAAAGTGAACATAAATTTCATTTACACAGAAAAAAATATAAATTGAAAACCGTAAAATAAAATTTTTAAAAAAAAAAAAAAAAAAAAAAAAAAAAAATTTAGTTATTTTAATCTACTCCCCTGTACGAAAACTTTTTTTGTTGCAGAATGAAAAATTTAACAAATTACGCATAACATTTCTTAAATGCTTTACTTTTTATTAATATTTATTAATTTCTCTAATCTAATAGTTTGTGTATTCTATTTAATGCGTGTTTTAAGTTTATTCGTGTGCCAATTCATTTTCTTACTTGATCTCACGAGAATTAATTAGTTTCACGATTTTCATGAGATTAAATTAGTTTTAAAACATTTTTTTTAAACAAAGTATTTTATACATTTATAAAATATCCGAAAACTAATATATAGCAGGCTGCATCCACGCTGATATTGAATAATTAGGATTCTGTTCAACTGATAAGTTAATATCACCAACAGAAACAAGTTTTGAAAAAATCTAAAAAACTAGTTACACTCGCTCTAAATTCAGCATATATACCAATGAATTTATCAATTTTACCTAACAACTTATTTTGATGAAAGACAAATTATTTCATGCGCATTATAAAATAACGTTAATATTAAAAAAAATGCTATTTTTAAAACCAATATTAAATTGATTGATAATTTTATTTCAGAAAGTAAAAGTTCATTAAATTAAGATCCAATCTCACCCACCGAATTAAAATTTTATTTTTCCTTTTACAATGAAATACAATGTTTCAAATTATTCTCATTTTTATTTTTTATCAGTGTCATTTTGAACCATAGGAAAATATTTGTATCTCTCGAAACCAACTTAAAAGTAATATTTTCGTTGAAATTTTAATAGATAAATCAATCAATGTTACACTAATTTTAATACTTAATTTCTAAATACCTAAATCAACAAATTCATAAAAGTAAAAAATTGATAAAATAATTTAATGATCTACTCTGAAACTTTTGCAGTTGTAGCGTATAACTTAATTTAAAAAATTTAAGCCAATTATTTTATTTAACAATATTATATCTAGGAATAATCTCAAATACAATCTTATTTGTGAACAAATTATTAAATACATATAATGTTTATTCGAATCATTTTTATATACTATCCGGATGCAATGATATTTGAAAAATATTTTGAACGTGTTCAATGTTAAATAACCTATTACCAGCTATAAATAATGTTGTTGTTACTTATCTCAGGTTTTCTAGCTAGTCTAGACAACCCCCATGAAACCAAAAATATCTAAAATGTCTACAAAATGTGATGGGTCCCGAAGGACATCGTCTTTTTTAAAATTTAGGTAGGTTAAGATATGTCTAGGGGAGGCTATATTGACGAAACACCAAGGACAGTCTGGAAATGTCCTCCACCCCTGCTGGAAGATGTGATTTCTCTCGTGTGCCAACAATTCCCAATTTATAATGACATCATAAAACAGCTTTATCATCGTACATATGTAAAAGTATATGTGCTTGTGCTGGAAGATTTGTGATTAATATTAAAAAAAATGAATACGTTATAAAATATAAAGTTGACTTAACAATTGACAAATGCATTAAAATTGGTAAAGACTACGTTTATATGTGCTTATAACAAAAATGATTTTATTTTCTTATTTCTGCTTAAAAAACGGTGATCTAAATACATAAACAAAATATGTTTAACTATTTCTGTTATGATACCTAATTGGTTGTGCTTAACTACAGTGAAATATTGTTACTAGATATTTCATTTGCTGTTACAAGATATAAAACAAATCATAATTCTTCAAGCAGCAGCGTCGTTCGTCCGATTAAATCTATTTATAAACATATCTGTGGTAGTTCATAATATTTGCTGAGGACAATAGAGTAATTCCATTTTTAACAGACACTCAAGCGCATTTATGATTTAATGGTCTCATCCTATAAAAAGGCAGGTCACTCGTCTTCATGTTTTGAATGATAAATTGAATTCAAATATGAAGTTCCTTCTTTGCAATCAGCATATCAATGGGGAGTAAAACGTCGGCGATTAAAAGGTAAACATTTAAAAGAGTTATTCACCTTATCGGGGGATCAAAGGCCGTTATAGCCGAATGAACACTTTCACCAATTCCAGATTTATTCACTTTCAGCGCTTGCTGTCTTCATAGAAGATGAGGAAGTGCTGTAGAAATATTAGTTCCATTTACAAGATGTAAAACAAATTATAATTTAATACAAGCAAGATATATTTTGAATTTATTGAAAAATTTTCTTATTTAAAAACCAATTCTTAAATATAAATAAATTTAAAAAAATTTATTTAAATCTGAAATAAAGTAAATTTTTCTTAGACCTCATTTATAAACATGAAAACATATATTAAATAGTTACTTTATATTCACTAGGAAATAAACATATTTTGTAAAGCAAACAGATTCAAAATTTAAAAGATTATCATAATTTATCTGTTGAAATGAAATTTTTTCGTAATGAAATTTCCAATGTTAGAAACACGGTATTTTGTGAAATTAATCAATGATTTAATTGAAGATTAATTATAAAATAATGAAAACAGAAAAAGGAATGCGTCTTTAGGCACTCAAAAAGAAATTTTGATTCTTTATTTGAAATATTAAGAAAACTAAATGTAATAATTACTAAAATAATTTGAAAAATTCTTTTACTTAAAATGTTGTAATTTTAAATATGCCCGCCATTGAAAATGCAACACCAAGAAAGAGTGTCCAGATAATTATACAAATTTCAAGGTAGAGAGATCACACTGAGCATTGCAAATGAAGTGAAATGCACAGCTCTTCAGTTCACATAGGATAAGATATAAGATGAGGAACACCGGCAGAGTGGGTACTATTCGCACCTTTATTACTACATGGAAAATAATCGTTGTCAGTCTGTTTTTGAAGCAAAGGACGCCAGTAATTGCAAAAAATACCTATTTATCGTTAACGGAGTCAGTTTCAGCAGACACACGAGTTTACGACGGGCTTGGTGATCGAATAGGAACTTTGGAACGTTTGCCAGAGTGACATCAGCGCGCGTGGATCAACGGATCCTACGGGAGATGGTGGCAAACCCGCAAAGCACGAAATTTATCAGCATGTGCAAGGCATCCTGGATGTTCTCATATGGAGCAAAATCATTTTCCGTCGATTGATTGCTTGTGACCTGAACATGGAGTTCGTTAAGAAGAAATGGTGCCGGATCGATTAGAGCGATGTGGATGACGAATTGACATAGGGTCGTCTTCTTATGTGAGTCCTGCTCCTGTTTTTACAGTGGTAGTCACCGTGTATAAGTGTGGCGTCAACGTGGCGACTGATTCAATCTTACAGCAGTAGTGGAATGCTCCCACAAAGCGATAAAGCCGTATCATGGCTTGGGGCACCCTTGCGTATAATTTCAAGTCACTTTTAGTTCATATTCACGGCATTATGACTGCCTAACATTACATGGATGACGTGCGTCAGTCTTTGACACTCCCCTATCTTCAGGAGGTACCTAATGCCATTTATCAGCAGGATAACTACCGAGAGCACATTGCTGGCATCAGCCAACATGCCATGCAAGATGTACAGCTGTTTCCTTGGTCACCGAGCTCGTCAGATCACTCACCAATCGAACAAGTTTGGGATATGATTGGACGCCATTTGATGGACACCCTGCCACTGCCCCCTTCAGAAGTCGTACTTTGGCAAATGGTTAACTGGGATAGAGAATTATTCCTCAAGACGCCATCCATATCCTCACTGACACTGTGCCTAGACGCATGTCTTCATTTATCACCTGCCACGATGGTCCTATAACCTACTGAACCCTGTTCTTGCTATATATTATGCATATCAATTGGAAAAACAGATCACTTATTGTTCATTACTGTGTCTCTCTGTTTGCTAAAGTTTGGTCACTTTCTGTCAACTCCTTCTAGGTGTTGCATTTTCAACGTCAGACAGTGTACATATTTTGATAAGAAATGTATGAATGAGAAATTAGAAACTATGATTACTTCAACAATTTCATGAAATAAAATAAGGTGCATATAAACGGATTAATTTATGCATTCGCAGTTGATAGAATTTTATTAAAACATTAAGTATCCATAAAATTATAAAATTAAAAAATATTGTTTTTATTTAAGATTAAGGAAGTATTTATTTAAGATTAAGGAAGAAAATTTATGTTAAATTTTTATTGTTAATTACAAAATTATATGTATATAAAAATCGATGTTATCTTAATAATTTTACTCTAAAAATTGTTTCTTGTTTTTCATTTAAATTTGTCACTTTCCCTTTTGAAATCATTTTGTATTTCTCGAATCAACTCAATTCTTATCAACTCAATATGTTGTATCTCGAAATATTTAGTAAAACACATTTATTTGAAAGTTATCTTTGTTTATGTTATGGTATGCATAGATATTATTCTTTTTCTGAGCATTTTACGGTGCTACTATTTTAACTTCATAAACTCCCAATCTAGTAGTTATATTTAGCAGATGAAAACCTGAAAAATTCCAAAGTATTAGTGAACACTTACAACTGACATTAAAATTAGTTTCAGTTTTGAATATAAAACTTCCTAATTTTGTTTGTTGCTAAAAGATCCTTGCTTGCAATTAATTCTTCTTGCACTATAGATTCAGTTTTTTGTAAAATAATGCTTCTTGATTCACTTAAAATATTACAATGGTTAATATATATGATGCTTTTTCAGATGCACAACAATATCTGCTTGTTCAAAATTAGATGGTTAATAAAGCATGTTTCAATTTTATTTTAAGACTGCTGATTAGTGGAAAGAAAATTTGTGTGTTAAAAATTCGAATCATAAACTACAAAACAAAAATATCATTGACTAATGCAAATTATCCACTTTGAATGTCTATTTCTTCTGACCCAAAACATAACAGTTTATTTAAAATTTTGTATTTGAATAATTTTCAAAGTTAAACTTCATCCACATTTACATTTTAACCTTCTGCCAATGAAATTGCTTTGATAATCTCTAGTTATTTTTTGAAACAGTTTTAATGCATTTCCCTAATTTATACTGTTTTATTCCTTTCATTTCTATAATAACATTGTATACGTTACTAAAACTTATATTCAGAAATAAATTTATACTTGAATTTAAATGAATTAATTGAATAAAGTATATAAATTCTGTTTGAATCTTAAGAGCAATTAAATACTACTTTGCAGATTTTACAATAGCTACTTACGGTAAACATCACATTATAATAAAATATCCAGTATATAGTTAATATTTAATAAAACGAGTATTTCTCTCTCTGTAGCACATTTTTTAAAAATAAGTAACATAAAAATGTTATTATAATCATTTTGGCAGTATGCTAAGTGGCATGCAGAAGTGATCATAAAAAAGATGTTTCTCACTTCAATATGACAAGACTGAAATTTGTAATAAATTAAAATGATTAATGACATAGTTAAAAATTCATTCTAAATTATATCAGTGCCTCCTTATCACTCCCGAAGAAGTTTTTATTTTAATTTTATGAAGCACAGTTATTTTACTTTTGGACTATTAACCAGCGCAGTAAAGGTATTAACTTCAAGATATATCATCATTTACTTGGAGATATTAAAAAGATAAACTAAAATGCAGTTCTTACAGATGAAGAGTAATAATTCAAATGGAAGAAAGATAATGCAATTAGTTTAATACTATCTTAATACATCGCTTCAAAATATTAATGCGCAGAAAATATATGTTATCGTTATGAAGATATCAATTTTTGTCGCTTGGACGGTGAGAACTGCCCTCCAGCTATATATTTGATTGGTTGAAATTATTTTGGTAAGTTCCTCGTTCGTGTATCTCGAGATAAATATCTATTACCTTAAGCACCTTCATGATTCTATGTGATTTATTCAAAAGCAAATGTAGTAGCTAAAATGTGTTTATTCAGAAAATTCAGTCTTATTATGAAATGTCTAAAACATGATAAAATGTGTTTTTTTTTACTACTGAAGGATGTAAGGATGTATCTATGATAAAGATATTATATATATATATATATATATATATATATATATATATATATTATATATATATATATATATATATATATATATATATATATATATATATATATATATATATATTATATATATATTTCAGTGAAACAACGAAATATGGAGAATGTCGACATTCACCATGCACTAATGATGAATGTTGAACATGTCCGGGATTTATATTTTTTTCTCCGTAGTTCAGTCGCGATAAATTTTTCGTCTCGTCTCTCTTTCTGAGAGGAATAACTAAGAACTTAAACACACAAGATTTTTAAAATGAGAAAGGAAAATCATAGAAGTTAAGAGAACTTACTTATTTATACAACACATTCAAAATGAGAATTTTTACTTTTTATTTATTTTTTTTTAATTTTATTTTTTAAGGTGATACAGGTGGGGATAAAACTTTATAGAAACCTTCGCGTTTGAACTGTGATTCAATCCCACTCCAGTACTGTGGGATTCAAAATGAAAAAGGAAAATAATAGAAGTAAAAAAAACTTACTTAATTATACAATACGTTCTAAATGAGAAAAAAAATAGTAATAAAAAGCTTACTAAGTCATGTGAATCAAATCTTATATTTATTGTAACAACTTAAACTATTATGACAATTTGAATTGCACAAGAGGCCCATGCTTTTACAACTGCATTTATTTGTGGAACACTTTCTTTCGCAATGACAGCGTGTATTGCCTTGTCCACCGCTTCTCGAATTAGCTGCAGCTGCTTTTCTCAGCGAAATTTCTTGAAAAGAAATTTTATCTATGGAAAGGAGTTTTTATTTACAAATTTCGAACTGATTAGATGTGTAAAGCTACATGAGGTACCATTTTCATTAGCAAGATTTTAGAAGTCGGAATCTTCTATTCCAACAACAACCGCTAACACATTTCGGTCATCTGTAAAAGTATGGTCGGCATCAGGGACTTGTATTCGTACAGTATCACCAATTTGATCAGAAGGAAATTGATTTTGTGAGTTTCGCAACATATTTGTTGCTTGCAGTAGAAGATTCTTTTCCTGGCCGCTCTTTTTATAGAAATTAACTCGTGTTTTTCATTCAGACATTGATGTGAAGACGTGGTAGATTGCAAGTCCTCTTCCATACTTTTCGTTAGAATTTGGTTTTAAGTTTACCCACCGCTCAAATTTTTATCAGAAATATTACCAGTTTCTTCAAGCTGTTCTTCGGTTTCATAAGTATTGGGGATTTCTTCACGTTGTTCCTCAGTTTCGATACTTGCGAATTGTTTGCTAAGCAAAAAAGACGATACTATGCCTCTTTTCGCTTTAATGCCAAACATGGCTTCATAAGGACTTTGGCTTATTCCTTCGTAGTATGCAGTGTTCTTGGCAAATTGAACAAAGGGTAAACCTTCAGACCATTTATTTGTATTGTTATCGTTCATCCATGCAGTTAGCATATACTGTATATCCTGATTGGCCCTTTCAACTGAGCCTTATGTTTGACTGTGACGAAGCTTTCCATGAGCTATCTTAACATCTTCTCACATAGCTCATATTTCAGAAATGACTTGATTGCTAAATTCTCTTCCATTACCTGGTTGTAATATTGCTGGAGCACCAAATGTTAAAAATATTGCAAGAACGTGATACGCTGCTTCTTCAGCCCTCTTAGTTTTCAAAGGTCATAGATGGACAAACTTAGTTAAATGTGTTCTTGATACACCATTATGAACTTATATTCACCGTCTGAGTTTGACTGCTGATCTATCAGATCAAATTGACATCTAGAATTTAACTCAGAATTGATCATTGGTTTTACAACAATACCTTTCTTAGATACACTGCGTTTCATTTGACACTGTTTGCATAGATGTAATTTCAACATTACAACTTCATGTGTAATATTTTTGTATTTATTTTGCAACTCTTTAAGCATGCGTGTTCTTCCACCATGACCTATCCTGGTGTGAGTTTCATATAGAATACTGAACAATTCTTCATTGGTAACATATTACTATACATTTGTTTCTCCTGGTTTTAATGGTACAGTTAACTTCTCTTCATCATTAATTTTTAAAACGTCAAAACGTTTTAACCGTATATAATCCAAAGGTGTGTTACACTTAGTTTTAGTAGAAACAACTACAGAAAGTATTTTAGAGTACTTTTCTCGAGAAAAATAAAAACAATTGTCTTCTCGTTTACTCGCAATTGATACATTTAAATTTTCAAGTAAAAGACCACAATTCACTGAATTATCTATTATGTATAAATCAGGAAATCATAAAAAAAAATTAAGAAAACTTTGCTCTCACCATCGAAACTTGCATATGCAAAAGACTGACTGACTACACCAGCTTAAAGAATTTGGCGGGAGACTCCATTAGAACAAAGGATTTGGCGAGAAACAGCCAGTCGCCTCTTTGTCGGCTCCTCTCTTTTCGACCTCCACCAAAGCATATCTGTGATTGTCGACATACACCGATGAGGGTCCGAATGTACAAGAATGTAATGAAATATTCGATCTTTCACCGACGTATTTGGGTGTTGCATATATATATATATATATATATATATATATATATATATATATATATATATATATATATATATATATATATATATATATATATATATATATATATATATATATATATATATATATATATATAAGTTAGAATGATGCTTCCTCATTCCGTGATTTTCACTGTTTGCAATTTAAATTACGAAAGATGCAGTATAAATAAAAAAAATATAAAAATTCCAAAATTAGGTATTTTAATCGTCTTAGCTCTATTTTGTAATTTTATTTATTAATTTCTTTCACTTGTTAAAAAGTTAAGTTTAAACGAAAAGAAATGGTATGACATTTTTATTAGAAATAAATTAATAATTTAGAAATAAATACATAAATGACGAATCATTTTACTTACTTCTGTTCGAAGTATATAGTCTCTTGAATATTTTAGGAATAACTACATTCTGAAAATGATAATGTTCAGAAGATAACTACATTCTGAAGATAATAATGTTACAGGAGGTAGTTATTCCTAAAATATTGATGTGTGTGTAGTTATCCCTAAAATGAATGTAGTTATCCCTCAAATATTGATATTGATGTGTTATCCTAAATCCTTGATGTGTGTGTGATAGTGTTAAATAAAAATAATTTGTGTTGTTAGTTTTCCTTAAGCGATAAATTGGATATCAATTTCCTTATATTAAAATGTTCTTTCATATGTTAATTATAATTTCGATGCAGTTTAAAAGAAATATAAATAAAATTTATTTTATTTATATTTAAAATAAAATAAAATATATTTTATTTTAAGAAATTAAAAATAAATTTTTCCTTACTAATTAATAATTACTTACTAATAATTAAAATTTCTTACTTAATATAAAGTGGTGATTAGTATAATTGTTAGCAATTTATATTATTTGCTATGTTTTGATAATTATATTAACATAAAAGCTTACTTTATTGAAGTTACGTGTATACATATTAATGATTTTTACGTACAATATCATATTATCGAACATTTTAATATTTGTTTATGTATTAAAGTATACAATACTACTTTTTAGAATATTTTTATTAAAAGTATAATTCAATTCACTCATTTTTACACCTAATGTAATTTTATCAAATATTTAACAGCAAGAAAAACTTATATATGGTTTGAATTTTAATATAAATTTCAATTAAAAAATAAGTTGAATTGGAATTTTATAAAAACTTTTAAAATTTTTTAAATTTTCAAGGAGCAAATCAGCGAGCATAATTAATAAGAAACGACAAATAAGTAAAAAAAAATAAATTGTTTTTTCACTTATTCAGTAATAACTAACAAATAGAAATATTAATCATTCCATTTATTAATATTTCTAACTATTCACACAAACTGATCATAATTCTCAAATTACGTTTTGAATTAAAATGGAAAGCCGATTAATAAGTTTCACTAATTTCACTGAAAATAAAGAAACAAATTTTCTCATAAGCATAAAAATTCAAACTGCATCTGCTTCTCTAAAACTGTATCACAGAAGTTGATTCGTTAAATTAGGCAACATGAGCCTATTTTAATATTACAAAATGTCTACCCCCTACTGAACTTAGCAATGCTTCCCTTGACCTTCGTTCAAGGTTAACTTTTTTATTTGACCTTGTTTTAATTTATTCCAAATCATGCATTCCATACACATAAAGCTTTAATCCTTTCAATGAATTTACTATTCTGTAAAATGAAACCGTTTCAAGTCATAAAATAAACCGACAAAGGGTTGACGTGTCACAATAATGCTCAATGGTTTTGTATCGACGCGGGATATTCAGGCCATCTCTTCTTTATCCTTTAAATCAGAAAGTAACGTCGTTAAAGGATAACACAAAACTCAGATAACATTCATTTGGGTATTTTGAATTTCTTTTTATTATGATTTCAGCTTGGAAATTTACAACTTCCACTTCTAACGAAGCTTACTTCAACCAGCCAATCCAGGGCGCATTTTACAATAGACTGGAAACACTTTATGAGCGCGGTTTGCGGCACTCCAAAAGACCCAGGGAATTTTATGTTACGGAATAAAATCCGCACAGGAGGGTGTTTGTGTCATAAAAGGTATTTAGACCTCGACCCCTAGACAGAGCGGGAGTAGTGGACTGACTTCTTTGACATCAGGGGGCATTTCGAGGATTCCTCGTATGCCATCTGCGATGATGCGTTCGGACAGCCAGAAAAGAAAATACTTAGCTCTCTTTTATCGGTTGTAAACAGAATATTAGACCACCATGTTGGCTGATTGTTCAATAAATTTCTCCCGTGATACTCAACCAAATGCGTCTTTAATCCAATTCTATCGGTCCATTTGGATAGGCAAAAATAGTTTGTTTGCTTGTGAGTGTTCTTTTTAAAATAAGCTTGTCAAATATTTTTAATGATTATTTCACGCGATATTTTTTCTAAACTTTGAAATTTTTGGATGATTATTTTTTCAAATTATTACCTTATTAACCCTATCAAGTAATTTTTTTAAAATTTATTTATTGAATACATCATAAGTCTACTTTTTAAAAAATTGGATTTTGTGATGAGTGATGTTTTGAATGAGAGTGATATGAAATTTGTATACATTATATATATATATAAATCCTTTTAAATAAAATATTTTATTTAAAACTTTACCTTGTAAGATATTTAAACACCCTGTAATTAACAACCTTCAGTATATTTTATATTTTGAAAACAAAAAAGTCACTTTATGGAATATTGTAAATATACTTAACAGTATTTATGCTTCCCTTTTAAAACATTAAATTAACATTCATACTTGCAATTATAATTCAATTAAATTTTAATTCATAATTTAAAACTATATATTTAAGAATTTTTTATGATTATTTAATGAAAGCAATTATAAAGCTTCTTTATGTTAAGCCATTTAATGGAATATCCCATGCCATTTTATACTTCAATTCACGCTTACTTAATTTTTCCTACTTATTTTAATCAAACTATATTTGTAAAATTTCTCCAATTTACTTAATTCATCATAAGATTTTGTTAATAAGCTTCTAAACTAAGGGGAATGGTATAAAATAAAATTCAGTGAAAAAAAATATGATTATTTTAAAACGATAAACCTAAACGAGATATGCAAGAAATTTTTAACATTCAAATTATATAATATTATAAGATAAATATATTTTAATAGATTTTAGTTTTGAAATTAAAGAGTTTTATTTTATTTTAATTGAATACACATTAAATATTTGAATGAAAATAATTAATTTTTTTTATAATTGTAATGTGTAATTCTGTAACCAACTGTAGAAAAATAATATTTGCCAAATATATTAAAAACTATATTTTCTTTATTTTAAAATTCGCTTGAGTGAAAAATGCTAGTTTTGAAGAGAACTATTGTTTTATAATAATAATACTTTAAAAATTATTAAAAACGTTATTCGTTTGCAGTGTAGTAATCAAATTTTATTTTAAAAAGTTACGAAAATTTATCTTGAGCTACTTTTATTTACATTTATAATAGCGAAAAGGAATTTACTAGTCATTTAATGAACTTATTGAAATCATAAGTTTTTATGATAAAATCATCACTTACATATCAACAAAATTTACAAACATGCAATCAGAAGATAGGAAATGTACAAAAAAATTGCTTAATTTTTTTTAAAAATCTGAAGCAAAAATATGAGGTATTTATTTCTGGATTAACATTTTGACACCTTCGAAATGAAATATGTACACAAATCCCATTAGTATGCTATCACATAAAGAATTTATATAACATTTAGGAAGTAAAAGAAACATTTTTTTGACAGTTAGCTTGTTCGTCACACTCGTTTTTCACACTTCACATCCAACTAGATTTCGGAAAAAAATTGTAAAAATGGAATTAAATGAAACCTGTAGAAAAAAAAAAATCACATCTATTGCCAAGTTTAGATTTCTCCCCGCCCAGTTTTAGGATGATTGACAAGCAGCGTGCGTTGGTTTCTTGTCTAAAGATCGCAGAAGTCTTGGCATTGACATATGTTACGAGTTGTTTATTTTTTGTTTCATACTTACTATCTGTCATTTTTGTGAGTTATAAATTATTTTTTCACGCCGGATTCATGTCGGAAGTATGGTCGTTAAAATGAGGAGCATAAAAAAATGCAAAAGAGATAATAATAAGAGTTTTTACGACGTGTTTTTCTTTGGAGACCGCCTTTCTACAATTTACAACACTTTTCCTTTCTGCCAGGGTAATTACGAAGCGAGTTGGATGACAGCTTTTAAACCTTTGGAGAACAGGTTATCCCGTTTTGTTGAGGAAAATGATGAATTCGGGTTTGAAAGCATTGATATTCAGGAACAAAGCGGGCAGCCATTTTTCAGTTTGGAACAATCGAATCGCTTTGTAAGTTCGTGAGACGGTGAATACTAGAATAAGGATTAAACATTAATTTCGCTCATTAAAAGCTGGAAAAACATCTTACTTTATTGTAAAAACAACACTCTATATTCACTTTCGGTTATTATTTGAACATCTGACACAAATAAAAACGCTTTTTATATCGTCACGCAAGCGATTTTTTTTTAAATAAAATAATTATTTGAGCATTATGTTTAATCACTTTCACTTATTTACATAACATAAAAACTACACTAAAATGTAACTTACTCTTAACTGTATCGTATGAGAACTGGCTGTGTTAATCTCAGTCACACTGGCTTCATTTATTGCATATTTTTTGTAGGAAAATGTAGATCTCGAAACAATGATAACGAAAAAGAAATCCTTGGCATAAGATCTGAAATGTAATACGCATTTAAAAACATTACACCAATTTTTGTACACAGTGAGAGAGATAGAGAGAGAAAGAGAATGTGAGAGAGAAAGAAATTAATTTTAGAGATTATTAGATCATTCCATTTCATTACATGTTTAAAAAAAATAAGAAATAAAAATGCTTTTAATCTTTTGATTATAACGCAGAAAGAAAAAATAGAAATAATTGAATAAAGAGATTTTCAAAATAAAAATTTAAAAAATTCTCGATTAAGGATTATTGGTGAATCTTCAGACCGAATTGTAAAATTAGTTGAGAACCAATCCTAACACTATTAAATGCAATTCTTATTCTAACATAATCCTTAATTCTGAAAAATGATCTTATAATGAGATTGTTACATAAACTGGTATTCCCCAGTTACCCCGTATTAGTGAAAGAACGCTGATCCTACAAATATTTTATATTCATTGTTTTCAATATGGTAATCATTGATTAAATGGAATCCCATTTGTCGCCACTAGAGGACAGTCGTAAAGCATTGTAGGGCATATTAATATTCACCATATTTTGCCAGCAGTTTCGTAACCTGTTGCCAAGAGGTTTAAAAGAATTCTGTGCTTGTTTTTATATTATTTGCCGTTAAATTGGCGAGCAGAATTTCGAAGGACATAAATACAGTAGAGGCGACAGTTCAAGCAAAGATTAATCAATTCAATATATATATATATATATATATATACATATATATATCATACATACACCTATATACTGAATTAATTAATTTTTTCTTAAACTGTCGCCTCTCTCTCTCTCTCTCTCTATATATATATATATATATATATATAAGGAGTTTCTTTAATTTTATCTGAAACTATCTATCAAATAAAAGTATACACTTGCGTCGCAGCAAAAAGAAACACTTGGAATGAGAAAGAAGACATTTCTTTACAAATCATTCTTACCTGTTGTTTATGCTCGTTGCCTTGACATGAAACACACTAGCGGAATTCACTAAAATTTATATGAAGATGGCTTTCACACATCTGTGTATTTTATCTTACTATTTTGTAGCTCCAACTATGCCTAAATTCTTCCAAGGACAACGACGTCAAGTGTTAAAAAACGAAACTCAAGTCGACCATCGGGATTTATTAGCGCTAACGGTATCTTTCGCCTATTTATATCGCGAATGAAACGTGGAATCCCAAGCATAAAAAATGTGACCTACATTTTTTGTAAAGTCACATTATTTCCAAAACATAGATATTTTTATCTTACATTTTTTCCAACTTCGATTATCTATTTATTTTGTTTTCATGATTTAAAGTAAATAGTAACATGAAAATTAAAAAGACTGCATTTTTCTATATTGTATATACATCTCTCTGAGAGATGTACATGCAGAAAATGAAACCTATTTTCATTAATTAGTGGCAGGAATTAAAGGTAATATTTTCTATTCCAAAAGCCTGGTCATTGGGCAAAAAGGAGATGTTTTTTACACCATTTTGTTGCACTACGAAGTCCACAGCATAAAATATTCTCTCTAGTGCTGACTTCTAGCGGTAAAAGTGAAAATTATTGAAAGATTTGGACTTTTCTTGATGTGACTGCTTATTTTAGTTTTTCAAAATTTTTTTCTTTTTTGTAATGTTTTTACATCAGAATAAATTTGATTTATGCACGTTACAATTATTTTATAAACCAATTGCTAAAAAAAAAAAAAAAAAAAAAAAAAAAAAAAAATTCCCAAAAATATTCTGCATGAGTTCCATAATTTTGAAAAGTGCATTTAGATGTTTGTAATTAAATAACTTTACAATATTAATAATTAATAATATTCATAATTACTCTCTCTACTAAATTATTTTAAATTTACTAATTTTTAAATTACCATTTATATTAAAATCCATTCAATTTCATGTAAGAAAAGAAACATCATTAAGCACTGTTAGAATTCAAGTATCTGCAGCACATTCTTTCAATCCAAGTTATTATCAGATCGAACATTAAAGAGCACATACTTTTCATTCATCAACATATCTCGATCAGATAATGTCATTATATTTATTATTTGTTTCTTCACTTTTCACCTGCCGCATAATCGCTTCTAAACTGCAGAGCATTAATTAGTTTGCCTGAATGACACTAATACCCATGCCGCCATCCGTAAACACAGTGTCTTCATGTGTTCATTCACAGCATTCGCCATCTAAATTACCATGTTGATTGATAATGACTGTCGCCACATCCGAAACTTGTCTGGCATTGTTTAGATGTCGCTTTAGCATTCATCGCCTATAATTTGTTTGCCACTTACGAAGATGAAAATCGTAATCTTTTACGTTTTGCCGTTTTTCTAATCGCTGAAATGTTGTGCATGTTACTGAGAACTTCCTTTTTTATTGTAATTCTGTAATTTTCATTATTGTAATTGTATAATTCTCTCAAAACAAAATGGATAATAGATTGTTTTACATTGAAGAATAAATGAAATGTTTTATGTCCATTAGCAACATTATCTAATAAAAAGTAATGGAAAAAAATTCCTTTTATGAGCTTTAAAATAGTTTTTTTTCTAGCTCATTAGTTTGTAAGATCATTCATACATCGTATAGATTAACTTCATATGGAACACATATACTTATTCCTACGTGTGTTCTATATTAACTTAATCTATTTGTTGTATGACCATGCGCAAGCGTGTCATCGCCTATAATTTTTTGCCATTTGCAAAGATAAAAATCGCAATATTTTCCCTTTGACCATGTTCTAATTGCAAAAATGTTGTAATGCTACTAAGAATTTTCAATTTTTTTCAATTATTGTAATTCTATGATTCTCTAAACTAAATGGGTAATAGATTGTTTTACAATAAAGAGTGAATGTAACGTTTTATGTCCATTAGCATCATTATTTTATAAATAGTAACGGGTGAAAACCCTTTTTATGAGTTTTAAAATACTTTTTTGCAAGCTCATTCATACATCGTATAGATTTACTTCATATGAAACACATATTCTTATGTGTGTTCCATAATAACTGAATCTTCGTGCTGTATGAACACGCACAAACGCGTCGTCGTCTATAATTTGTTGCCACCTACAAAGAGGAAAATCGTAGCTTTTTACGTTTGACCATGTTCTAATTTCTAAAATAAGAAAAATAATAAATACGCATTTCTATACACGCAGTTTGGTATATTTACAATTTAACTATCTTAACTTTAATTTAAAAATAATTAACGTTATACACATTATATATAAAATTAACATAACAGTATTAATGAAGACTTTTTGCTATTCCCAAAATTTGACGAACCTGAACAACTTTCGGACATTCTTTTGGAAATTTTTTTCTTTCATTTGTAGCAACCATTTTGGAAATACAAGAAAAAATGAAAAACTCATTAAAAGAATAAATTTTTAAATTAAAAATATGTTTTCCCGTTGTTAATTATTATCAATAACAGGACTAAAATAATACTTCTTCTAAATTATTTTTTCCCTCAAATTTAAAACATATCAATTTCAATTAAAAATAAACGACTAACAACAAGAGAGAGAGATTCCATTCATTCAAGAATAATCATTCATTATTCCTTAATTCATTAAAAAACAACCATTCTTGAATGATTGTTATTAAAATAAAAATTTTGGCAACAAACATTCAAAAATTATTGAAAAAAATCCATTCTCTTGAGAACTAACAATTAACAAAGTTGTTCACTTTTTCAAAAGGAAAAAAAATTACCATAGTCATTTTTTAGTTAAAATTTACTTTAAGAATTTGTAATAAACATCTGAAACACATATTTTACTTAAATAATTTTTTCCCACACAGAAGGATTAAATAATAAACTTTACCTTTCAGATTTTCCGGTACAATTAACTTTTGATAGCATTTTATTTACGGACAAGCAGGCTCGTCAGTGATTGATGCAGTATGTTTCTCTCCGTGATAACAACAATCGGTTCTCGACTGATTGTGCTAAACCTGCCAGCTTAACATTCTGGTAAATAAATATGCATTTGGTACTCCACCAGAGCAGTTATGTGCTCAGATCAAAGAAAAACAATCAAGATTGATGAGACAACTTAGTTAAGTTGGGCGCTGGTCTAAGGTTGAAAATCATGTCTAGGGGTCCTTCCACCTTTCCTTGGTGATACAGCCTACGGGTTACTGTACAAAAAATTAAAAAAAATTAGTGGAAAACACATTTAATTTTTCTTTGGATCTTTTTATCAAGCACGTTTCTTAGGGTGGCTCTTAAGAGATACATCAACCTTTATTTCAAAGAAGGGCAAATTGATTTTTTTATGTGTTAAAAGTGTTAGAACTACTGAATTGATTGAAGAAGATTTATTCTGAATTATTTTTCACAGAAGACTACATCATGGGTTAGTGTCAGAAATATGTATGTATGTAGATTACATCAGATGATTAGGTTATGTGATCCATTTTGCTTTACAAAGAATGAAATGAAAAATGATGGTATACAGTTAAAGTTTTAATTGAATTAAAACATAATTGAGTTTTGTAAATTTTACCTTATTAACGAAGAACAAATTAACGAAGAGTTCTTGTATATTATTGTTCTCTTATTTAACCACAAAATTATCAGCAAGATTCTTTAAAAACAAATGTAATTTTTAAACAGTTTTTAAAGTTTTCTTTGATCAAATACTCAGCTTGTTGTGCTCAGCATATTTTTTACGTAATTCAAATATTAGTTTTAGATATCACTCACATCACACAGTTTCTCTATCAGGCAATTCGTCTTTAAAATGGACACTTTTCATGTTTTTTACACATAAATAAAATTCTTGTATCATAAGGTACCCGGATATTTATTTCATAATTAAAATATTCATTTTCAATTACTGCAAAAATTTCAAATTGCAAAAATATTCTCACTTTATTTTTTTCATCTGGTTAATACTAACATTTACTAAATATGAAAGATGTTACTGAAAGAATAACAAACTCTCAAAAATAAAAATACAGATTTTATGATTTGTTGATTTAGATTGGCGTATTATCTGCATGTCCATTATCAGCTTATATTTCTTTTCATGCAATGTTTAAACTCAAATCTATTATACAATTTGTACAATATTTTGTTTCAAGCTAGTAAAGAAATTCTAAATTTTTCATTTTACACCTTCATAAAATCTAATATATTTGTGATGAAGGTTTACATTATTTCATAATGTACTGTAAAGAAATACTATACAAAATGTAGAAGAACAAGGAAAAGTGATAGAAACTCTTGCATAACAGTCATAAGTGAGCATAAAACACTTTATGTAAAAATGAAATATAGTAACAGGATGAAAAAGTACTTTTTGCATTATTTCATTGAAACTTTGTGCGTCCTTAATAACTTTTGACTAGTGCATTAATGGTTGCATTTCATAACTCTATTCTGATTTAATCTTACATTATAAATTCACTCGGAAATTTTTGAGATACAACTAGGTTTTTAAAATTATACTTACAAAATTTTAGGTGTGTTCAAAGTAGTTTCCTCCAGCATCAATGCACTTAAGTAGACGAATTTTCCACAGATTAAATGCCTCAAGCTATTCATTTCTTGGAATAGATGAAAAAAATGCATTTATAGCCACATTAATCTCTTCTTCTGAATGAAAACGACGTCCACGTAAGTTCTTTTTTAGATTAAAGAATAACCAAAAGCCGCACATAGCTAAATCAGGTGAATACGGCGGATGTTCGATCACTTTAATTTGTTTTTGTTTAAGAAACTCAACTGTTAATCCTGCTGTATGTGAAGATGCATTGTCATTGTGAAGCATTAGTCCCCTAACATTCATTTCTTGTAGAATTTCTGAAAGACATTTAGTGGTATACCAGTTTGATGTTACTGTCTTCTGTCCTTTCAACTTGATAGCTTTGACCAATCCCGTACTACTGAAAAAAACGGCATACATCACTTTTTTCAGTGCGTATTTTTTCACCATGGTCGGCGTGGGATCATCTTCAAAGACCCATACTTTGCTTTCTTGACGTGTTGGAACGTCAAAAAACGGTATGTACGTTTCATCTCCTGTTACAATTTTAGAAATGATGCGGTGGCCACCATCATTTAGTAATTTAAAAGTTTCTTTACTGGTTCTGACACGCTCCTCTTTTTGGTGCTCAGTTAGATTATGGGGAACCCAACGGCAAACTACTTTTCTCATACGTAATTATTCATGAATGATTTTGTGTATGGCTGCGGATCCAATGTTAAGTTCCTTATGTATCATTTGATAAGTACAGCGATAGTCATCCCTTAACATTTTTCGTATGGCAGACACGTTATCTGGGATTTCTGCCGACGGCGGCCTTCCTGTGTGTTCTCCATCCTGAAGAAAATGGCGACCTCTTCTAAATCCTCTAAACCATCTGAATACAGTAGCACGAGCTGGAGATTCAGCTCCGAATGCTAATTACAACCGTTAAACGTATTCTTCTTGATTTAATGCTGCTTTAAAATCGTAGAAAATCATAGTGCGAAAATGTTCTCGCATCAACTCCATTTTCTCTTCTGTTTAAAATTTATTCTACGCTAAACAAGCTGAAGTAAGGCAGTAAAAAATCGTCTTCTGTGTTAAAATACTTTGTATTTTAAAATTAAACTGTTATTTTTATTTTGCAAATTGTCGTCTGCTCGTATCTCAAAAATTTCAGAGTAACCCTCGTATATTCATTTAATATGTCATCACTCCCAAATCTTTCTCATACTGGGAACCATCAGCTTTTGAAAATTACCTACTATTGATCCGCTTGAAAAATGATAATTTTTTTATATTACATTTAATGAGATTTAATACATAAACATAGTATTATTTTATGCATTTTCTTATATACTGTAAGCAATACTTTTATGTTATATAAAATGTGTTTGTGAATATAGCTAACACATTTTACATAACATAAAAGTATTTGACATCATTTACACCTTAGGATTGTTTAATTTGGTAATACAATATGATATTATGATAATAAAAGAGTATAGAAATATGTTTTTTTAGGTAAATTATGGGAAAATTTTCTGTTTAATAGATGAATTTTATAACATCTTAGTGTTTTTAATACTATGAGGTCTCAATACAAAACTAATATCATTATTTAAATTTTCGAAAAAAAAATATGTACAAGAAATAGTACAAGATTCAGATTTTAAACGTAAAAAATATAATATTGTTAAGGTTCTCACTTTTCAATACACTTGAATATTCAATTGATTTGATTTCGTTTGACAACTATTCATTTTTTCTACAACTAATTTAATTTTACTAGTGATTTAAAGCTATTTATTAAATAAATTGTTATGCATTCAAATAATTAACGTCGAAACATATACACTTATCTATTAATATATTAAAGTTATGACATTATAATATAGAGCGTTGAAATGAGTTATTTTATCGCAGTTTATAAAATGTAAAATGGTCGTAACGAAACACTTTCGCGAAATACTTTTTTCAAATAAATTAGTAAAATTAATTTCATCGTTGGTAAATTCACACTAGGTATATTTACGCATTTCTATCAAATTAGAAATATTCATGTTTGTTAAAGAATCATATGTGTATTAGATTTTTAATGGAATAATGAATGGATATCATCAATAAATGATGAAGATAATCAATATTAAAAATTATATAATAGAATAAATATTAAAAAAATATAGTTTTTTATTAAAATAATTGAAAAATATCTATGTAATTCAACTAAAATAAAACTTGAAAATCTTTCTTTGGGCTTCAGTAAAATTTTGTTTTATAACACTGTAAATTTAAACTAAAAATCATAGCTGCATATTATTTCTTACAATATTTTTTCTAAGCGAATTCTATGAATTTGGATGCATGTTTTAATTCCGAAATGAATGGTTTTATTTTAGGGAAAATTTCATAAGAAAAAAATAGAGAAATGTTTATAGTTGTAATTTATTATAAGCGATGGAGTTTTTGATTGAATCAGTGACAAACGAACAATTATCAATGTGCATAACATAATCATAAAATGTTAAAAGTTGATAATGTAAGTAGAATTATATAATAACAAAAATCCAACAGTATAAAAATAGCTCTTAGTGGAAGGATGTACATCCATTCATGAGAAATGAACAGATAAACCTGTAAAGAAATCGGTTTCATAAATTTCCTTCAAAGTACATAACGAAATAACCAATCAATGTACTTTTCCTTCCTTTACACGTTCGTTTTCATTAACATAAAAGACACAGCTATTAAGAGTCATTTTGGAATCAGAAGTTGATAACAGGGCGGTCGATTTCAGAAAAAAACAGGTGCGCCGATTGGAAATAGAATAAAAGCGAGAAATAAACTGAAGTGAAGAGGAAGATCGAGAAGCAAGATTTGACACCTGTGAGACAACTTCATTCAACTCCGTGTCAAAATGGAGGCTCTAATGTAGCACCTAATAGATTTTTTCTCTTTTTTCTTTATTTCCCCACCAAAAAAAAAAAAAAAAAAATTAAATGTATTAGTTTCTAATTTTGAACTTACTTTCTAATTGATAATATTGGTTGTGTTTGTGACACTAAGATTACTTTTATCTATATATGCAAAAAAATCAATTTTCAATTGAAGATCTGCAACATGTATTTTTCTAACTTCAAATTATTTTATTAGCATATCCTATTTTATTTTCATTAATTTTTTTCTATGATATTTCCGTTTATTTTTTTTCGAAGATTTCTGATTTGGTTTATTTACAATTGTGATAGAATAATTGAATTCCTTTCTCTCATTAAGAGGAAGATAACTAACTATATCTTTGTTCCCAAACTGTAACATCAAGAAGGCTTAGTTTTGTAACAAAATTTGATGGACTGCAATTTATTCTTAAATAACATGATAACAAGAATAAAAAAAGGGAAATTAATGTAAAGGAAACAAAATTTTTGGACTGTCTTTTCAATTAATAAATATATGAGAAAAATCATGGTTGTAATAAGTCGACATTAATGTTCAATCACCAACTAAGTCTTAAGGAAATCTTTGTAATTTAATTTAACTGAAACAAAATTTTTTAAGTCACAAAAATGTTATGCTATAATAAATTCATAAAACTCTCGATAGAAATTTTGAAATTTACGTAACTAAAAATTAAATTTATTTATGTTTTTTGATATTCTATAATTTATGAATTTTTAGTTCATTAAAGAATTCTGATAATAAATAACTTACAGTCGTGTTTACAGTGTAGAAATTGCTATGTATAGTCATTTACAGTAAAATATCCCTCTTACAAATAGTTTTTAAAACTAGAAAATAAAATACTATATATTTTTATGATTTATATAATTATAGAGGCTCCTAAGTAATAATTGATAAATATTAAATCTGTGAAATTTGGAAAAAACTAAAGTAAATCTGTTTTCAAATTAAAATCATAATATTGCACTGAAAATTTTTTATGGATAAAGCGAAATATTTTTGTTAAAACATCCATAATTGATGATAAAAATTTGGAAAATGAAGGAAATATTTTAATTGATAAATCAATAAATATTCTTCATTCTTAACTTGAGGAAATATTTTTAAAGATAATTTTATAAAATTTTTGTAATTTATTTTAAGTTCAGTTTTTATTTTAAATATTTTTCAAAGAAATTTTCAAAGCATGCTTTAATTGTTAAATGAATTTGTTTATTATAATAAATAAAATAGAAATATTAAAAAAGTAAAAGGTACAAAAAGTTTACTTTCTAAATATTTGATTTTTTGATTAAATTCAAATTACAGATATTTCAAAAAATATTTATTCTATCTCGAAATTTTAAGTCATAAAATCTATATCTGTTTTATTAGTTACAAAAAAATCCATGCAAAAACACAATATTTTCTCTGTTGGAAATAAATCGATTAAAAATATGTAACTATTTCCCATAATTTTATTTTTTTCAAATACACAAGATCTGGAGAAATTACTTGGTTTAACAATGTATTTAATCAAATTGAAATTTTTTAATAAAATACACCTAATTAAACTGCTTTTTCTGTTAGTTGTAATGTTTAATAAATTGCCACAGTTAATTAAATGGGAATACAGGAATCATTATATATATTCTCAGTTTCAAAATGGTCGTTTCTTAATTCTTGTGGATAAATGAAATTTGTGATTGATATTTCTGTTTTATGTATTTAAATATGGTAATCAGAAAATGTCCTGTAAAATACACACTATCAAAGTATGGGGCTCTTATCTCCTTAAGTTGCCATAATTGCAATCAAAAACTCAATAAACGATAGTAAATAAAGGTGGCAGGAACTGTGGGACTAGAACAATTAATCAGGGCAAACTCGGCAGGAAATTTTTTTCGCCACTTAAAAATGCATTTCACGTGTCAACTTTCATTAGATCTTTACCATTAATCACGGATATATTCCGCCATTCTTTAGAAAGGGTAAGGATTAATGATCTTGAATCTTGAAGTAGAGTTTATTTTCTTCTTTTCTTCAATGCTCCGATAATGATATTTTAATTTACTAATGGTACGAAAAAGCACTTTTGAGTTTTATTATCGGCTCACTTTTTAGCTTTCCTTAAAACGAGGAATCTTTGGAGAAAGAATCTGATAGTGGTCCTACAATATTGAAAGATTCAGTTAAAACTTTATTCGGTCATGAAAAGTAGATAAATTGTGATTTGCAAACGAAAACTATTTTCTAGAAAGAAAAATATATGAAAAGGAAAATATAAGAATTTTTCGCGTGATATCTCCATTTCTTTTAAATATTCATGAATCAGTTAAATATAAATAAGTAAATGTATAAAAAATTAATACCCATGTTTTAATCCTTTCTATATTAAATATAGGTGCTTCTCTAAGATAATAATTTGTTGCGTAGTATCAATTTTGTAATGAGTTAAGATAATGACAAAAAATCGTTTCTAAATAATTGTTATCAGTGATTAAAAATCCATACAATTGGTTAAGATAAAAAGTAATAAAATAGAAAAAACAAAATTTTTAATGTTGGCGTAAGAAAAGCAGTATTCCTAAGATTTAAAAGAGATTGCTTAGAACTATTGCAATTGTTAATTTAAAATTCTATTAATGAAATTTTTGAAATTTTAAATCGTCTTTATCGATTTAAACTAATCATGAAGAGGATGTTTTGTCTTGTCTTTTTCATTTTGCTTTTTCTTCTGTTTTATTGTCAATGTGTTAATGGCTTGAATCAATGGAAAACAGCTTTTCAAACCAATATTATTTATACAAGAAATCATTTTTTTTTTAACAAAATGAACTTCGACACAATTCTTGGACACTCGATGGTGAACTTCGCCTCGTTTTCTGCCGTTTGAAGAAGGAGATTTGATAGCAGGACCCAAATTCCTAGACAAGTCGGATGTATGTCTCAATACGATGTGACGTAGATGAAATATTATCTGACGTCATGGATATTTTACACCAAAGATAATTATAACAAAGTTATGCAATCATAATCTCAACTCTGGAAGGAAAGAAACGTACTTCATAGTAAAAAGGAAAATTTTGTTGTATGGTTTTACGCTAATAAAGAATAAATATTTTTCGAAACTGTTATTTCAGATTAGTTACACCAAACTGTTTTGTGTTGTTGAATGGGGTGTTGATATTGGAAAAGTATACAGTTAGAGATATATTTTATAAAGAGTATCCATCCATTTCTAATATGTAGCTGTTAATTTACCAAGTGAGATATGTTATTTTAACATGTAATAAACTAATAAAATATTGAGAAATATTCTGGGTTTTACATTTTTATGATATCTTTTTAATAATTCTCGTAAATTTATATAAAGTTGTAAGATATATCGTCAATGCTTACAGTTTCCTTCGATTTTTTTATTTCCTGTTTACATAGATGATATGTCTTAAAATTCTGTAAAACGAACTGCAAATATTTTGACTTATAATACTTTTAAGACAGTTGAACTGCAAACACTGTTTTAGAACCAATATTTTATTGAATTAATCTAGTAAAGAAAGTATTTAACTCAACCAATCTTAACTATAAACTAGAAAAGCAAGACACAAAAAGTTTCTTAATTAAAAATATATCATAATATTAAAATAAGTGAATTAGTTATTTTAAGAATAAAATTGATAAAAGTAATTTTTCTTTTCTTTGAGTATTTAGTTTTATTAATAAGTTTTATTCGTATATTTTATTACTATTTCTTTTCATACGTAACTTTTAATATATTCAAATTTTATTACGTATCGAACAATTTCAAAAACAAGTGTACATTTGTAAAAACTATTTATTTTTCTCTCTTTAATAGGCTTTAAATGTAACAATTTATATCAAACGGAAAAATAATAGAATTTTAATAATATTATTACCAAATAAAGTGCATTTATTCATAAAGCTTATCATTCATATATTATTTTGAATTATCAAAGCGAAATAGATATCGCATATGAGATTAACAGAACTTCCACAGTGTAGCTAAATCACATGTACTGAGGAATGTTGAGTGTGACGTCATGGCAAAAAATCCAACCAAGCAAAATGGTCGCAAGGAAGCGGGAGGTGCTTGTGCAAAAATGTTTGGTACGTGACCCGCGTACTATTTTCATACTCTTCTGACGGCAAGTTACCATGTTATTTGTGACGTATAAATACTCAATTACATATCGGGTCCTACTGCGTGAGATAGGCCAATCAGAGGAACAAAACTGTAATTTACGATTTGTAAGGAGATACAAGAGTAAGAAGTAAACGCCATTTAAGCGTTTTCATTTGCACCTTCAGATAGACCCGAAGCACAAATTCATTTTGTTGTTTCTTGTTTACATTCAAGACTCTTCTTCAAAATGCATTCGAGGAATGTTTTCAATATCGCTTCTTTTTCAGATTTAGTTAAATGGCTGTCGTTTTGCAAAACAAATTGGACATTAATTCCTAAGTTCCGAACTTACGTCAGAATACTATTATAGCGCCTTTGATTTGTGAGTGAAGCAATTAAGAGATGGGAAAATTCTCATATATACTTTCATGCTATATAATCTGAATAAAATTACTATTACATTTAAAAAAAAAAATGTAAGTTGTAAAATTAGCATTAAAAGTTTTTCAAATTAGGTGATCGTGTGTGTAAATCATAAATCATTTAATATTTAGCTTTGATTATATATGATATTTTTTCCTGAAAATAAAATATTTGAACGAAATAAGCAAAGATTATTAACCTTTTTAATGGGTAAAATTTAATTCGAATTTATAACTCTTATTTTTTAAAAAGATTTGCTCTTTATATACAGCAAAAAACTCACAATGTAAAAATTTACATTCACAATGTAAAAAAGATCCTATTTTTCACAGCTAAGTTTTTAATGTAATTAGGGACTGTATTAATTACTTAATATAATATAATAACTTAGACAATTATAACTATATACAATTGCTATATTATATAATTTAATGAGAAAGAAAGCATATTTTTGTTTCTCAGTTATTTTCTGTTTCCTTAATAAATTAGTAAAAAATTGCTAAAAATACTGGATAAAAAAAAGGCTTCTGAATGCATATTTTTCATATAAAAATTAAAAAACTAAAAATTATGAATTTTTAAATTATGAAATAAGAAAAAGTTTGAGCAAACGTAAGAGTAATAAAGCAATTCGGTATATTTTAATATTAAGATTGACTTTTCACTCAAATTTTAATAATGAAAGGCATTTTACAAATAAATTCGAGGTTTAGAATTTCAACTTCAAAAATCGCACGACAATTAACAAATAGTTAAATTTCTAACTCTCAAAATAATTTAAATTCAGCAATAATAACTCTAAGTAAATTGAGGAGTTAAAACAATTTGCACACAAATTTTCATTCTGGGTAAAAGTCAATTAAAATTTTTTGTTAAATAATCAAATTGCTTATTTAATATTAATTGCTTAGTGAGTAAATGCTGCATCATCTTGAATCACTTGGAACCATTATATATATATATATATATATATATATATATATATATATATATATATATATATATATATATATATATATACAATATATATATATATATATATATATATATATATATATATATACACATGCATGCTTTTAATATCTTTTACAGTATAGAACTAAGTAAATGTTCATCAGCAGTACATTCACAAAAAACAAAAAGTGTTGTTAGTAAAAAAAAAAAAAATGACCCAGAATAATTTGCAGTGTTTTGACTAAAGTTCAAGTGATAAATAACAGCCTCTTCTTTTACCTAAAATCAACAGTCATTTATCAAATTTTTACTAACCAGCATTTTCTCTAAGCGTAACTCATCTCTTACTGAAAGGATACTTCAAGCCTTCTCCACTTAACTCTTCCTAACAAAGACACGCATAATTAATAGTTCTAAAATAATTGTATCGAGTAAAATCTCTACGCGCGTTTTCTATATTTTAAAACTTATTTTTTATTTTTCATTATTATTTGGTAAATTTTGCTTTAGTTGGTGAAATTCAAAGTTATCAGTTTAAAATTTCCGATGAATATATATATTTACATGGGTAACTTTTCGTCTTTCAAATATAGCAGTCAAGTTAAGTTATTATAAAAGTGATTATTGAATAAATTTTAAACAAAGCAAGAATGTTTAATTCTTATAACCCTAAATTTAGTAAAATTTTAAAGTAAAAATTCCACCGGGAGATCAAATCCCACATTCTGTTCAAAATCTCTTGAAAGATGTGCAAACAAAACATGTGGCCAATTTTTTGAATTAAATAATAGTATTCAGCCACCATATAATGAGGAACCTGCAGAAACAAAAATTTCGACAGTTTATTGGAGACAAATTTATAAAAACTTTTGTTTATTTTTGTAAATGCATTGGAAAAAAATATTTTATTCACTGAGACGTTTATTTTAAAATCGAAATTTGAATAGTAAAAAGATTAGCCAATACAGAAAAATGTTATGAATAATATCAGATATCCCCTTTTTAGAAAAAAGAATCTTTGAACTCATTAAACCATGGCCAGATTCAACCCCCTTTTCATGTCCCTCAACTGATAGTGTTTCAAAATTTCAATATTAATATAATACTATGCAAAAATGATACTGCCTATAATATACTAAAAGCATACGATAAGAAAATTTTTTTTGATAATAATATGAATAAATCTAAGTACATATTTTTAGCAATTTTGAATAATGTACGATAAGCATATGATAGGTATAACTCTTTTATTAATTTTTTTTAAAAATAAAGAATTCATCTTCTAAACACATGTTTTTAGCAATTTTCTATCTTTAATGTGTTCCGTTTATTATGGTGTAAAATTTAAGGTCTTACATATTTAACCATAAAAAGACCCATTCACATTACGACGTATTTAAAATAGCAATACTATTTAGTAGAAGTATTTTGGTTATGATGTTTTATTACCTTATTTTAAACAATTTAACCCCTTCTACTAAGGAATAGGTAACATTATTTGAAATTAAACGTAGGAACGGAAATTAAAAGGGGAATTTTACCCTCACATATCCTTTATTTTTGACTATTTCTAATAATGTAATAACATTGCCATGTTCACTTTAATCAGATCTTTATTTCTATAAATAAATAATCCTTTATGCAATTTTAAAGTAAGGTAAATTGTAAAATAGTAAATAACATAAAATTTTATACTATAAAATGCAGCTTTTATTCTAAAATAAAATTCTACTCTAATTTGTTTAAAACGAATATTTCCTTGCTCAAAATTAAAATTATTCATTACTTTGAGGAAACTTGTATATAAATTTTTAATTAATGATAATTTACATTCAGGATGGCATAAAGTATGTTTTGATAAGTTAATTAAATTTATATAATTCTAAATGCTATCACATACACTTTATTCCTCTAGTGGCTTTAAAATATTTGAGAAAAAAAAAAAAAAAGATAAAATAGTAGCAATGATAAGTTCAAATCAAAGTACATATATATATATATATATATATATATATATTTTTTAACCAAAAAAAAAAAAAAAAAAAAAAAAGTGTCATTGAAGATCCGGTTAAAGTCAGAAAACTTAAGTTCGATGGTCTGCTAATGTCTTAACTGAACTGAAATTTCACAATCGAGATTTTCATGATGGTAATTTGGGTCCTTATCTATCATCTTAAAAGTCTTCTCGTTCTCTTTTCCAATATTATAAAGCATTTTTGGAATCGGAAGCCGACACCTAGATTCCAAGTGTTCTTCACGAGTTTGACCCTTGCGGAAGCATTAACCTTACTAATACCAAAGCCTCCTAGAAAGAGAAGGTTCTCCCTCTTTCTAGGAGGCTTTGCTAATACCCTGTCAGTCGCCCTCCTGATTAAGGAGGCAATGAAGCGATAATTGTTTTCTGGGTGAAATGGCTTGGCTTAGGGTGTTGCGGTAGCAACAAAAGGTAGCCGAAACTGATATATTACATGCTTGCAAACACGAATTAAGGTCAAAGGTGTGGTGCTTAAGAAGCAATTAAATATCAAACTGGATCACTGCTCTCTAAAAACATATTTTCCAGTTTTTTCAATGTGAGTATACAAATTAAATAATCATGGTTACAAGCTATTAAAATGAAAAGAATACACAGCTAATGAAACTTTTTATCTAATTTATAAATCATAATAATAGAATCGTCACTTTTTATGCATATTAACGGGAATCGAATGACTTATTACAAAGTATAAATGTTCTATTTTTTATGATTTTTAGTGCTGCCATGTCATTCTAATTTGTCGTTTGTTTTTATGCACCATCAAAGATTTGCCTCTTTTACAAGCAAATACTGTTATTATGCACCTCAAGGTCAGTATTCAACCGGAGGCATTTATTTTTTATGACTTGTGTAAGAAACACCTGAGCAACAAAAGGAAATAGGTGCTTGAGCACTTAACTCTAACTGTAATTGTTAGTTTCCTCATACAAGTCAGGATTTTTTTTCACTTTATTAGAAGTTGTTAGTAGTTTCACGATAAGATGAGGCAATAAATGAGGAAGTCCTGAAATGATGAACTTAATCACTTGATTTATTATTGAAAAAATTTTGCTTGCTGGCTAGTGTTTTGACTTTCTTCTTTCATGTGATTATTTTTAATTAGATTTGCAGATAAATTTTATTTAATTATTTATGAGGGATTCTTACATGATAATGTAGAGGAATGGCGCAGTTTGGGTGCCACTGTCTTTAAGCAAGTTCTGATGTGAGCTTGCTTAAAGACAGAAAGTTCATGTGACAATTTCGATATCTTAAATGGTTATCTTGTTACACTACGTCAACAATGAAGTACGAAACCTCATAAATATTAAGACTAATTTAATATGATCATAACTATTAAGTTTCCTTAAAAAGAGTGGTTTCTGATTGGCTAAAAAAATCCTATTATTTCGATTAGTCTACCATCGGGTTCTTTTAATAAAGCATGAAACAAACAGCTTCAATATTTCCTTAACCCAATAATATTTGACTTTGTTTTCTTATTTAATATCACATAATCACTTTCTATTCCTTTAAAAGTGTAAAATCGTTGATAGTAACTCGTGTATATTTTGTATGAGATCCTCGTACAGACGTCAGATAAATGGACAGAATATGAAATTAAATTTATACCATAGTATAAATTACTGCAATCAAGAACATTTATAAAATGCTTAGAAAATTTTGCGTAAAAGCATAACACATCTGTTAATTTTTATATTTTGCAAAGTCATGAAATATATTTTACAAATTTTATGTGTAAAATTTATGTTCCTCAAGCGGGGAAATATTTATTTAGATTGTTATAAAGTGAAAAAAATATCCTTGTAAAATATCAAAAAATCTTATTCCGTATTGATAAAATAACTACAGTAATATTATTTCAAAAATTTTCCACTATAGTAATTGTTATACAGATAATAAATTATAACTTTCTGACTCACATTAAAAAGATTAGAACGTGCACATTTATATTTTATAAAAACTGTAGGCCGAAGGGAAATTATATTATACCATACCTCAAATATAAATATCAAATATATCGCATGTTTATTAAAAATTATCATTTTTATGAAAAATAAAAACAAAATAGTTTAATTTAGTTAAATAAAATAGTTTTACAAAACAATTTTATGATCAAAATACCAAATTTTGTTGTGATTTAACTATCTACAAAAATCAAATTTTGTTTATGATTTAACTATTTGAAATACATTATTAAAGAATCTTATTGCTAATAACAATAGTTAAAAAAAGAGAGAAATTATATATTACACGATTTTGTAAGTTTTATGATATGACATTCATTGTCAAATATGCAAGATAAAATAATTATTTTCTTGTTAAATATAGCCGAGCTGGCAGCCGAATGGTTAGCGCTCTTGCCTTCGGTTCAACAGTTCGTGGGTTCGAATCCCACCTAGGGCATGGATGTTTGTAGTGGTTCGGAATCCACTTTAAACCGTAGGTCCCGGTCTAATTAGCCCTCGTGTGCAAAAAATGACCGTTGAGCGACAAAACAAACCAAACCTTGTTAAATATATTGCTTAAAAAAAGCAAATGTTTTCTTTCCAATATATATTTTTAAAAAGTTAACTCTTTGGTAACATAAAAAAATGAAGGTTGAAGTAATTGTGCAGTAAGATAGGTAATTATACCGAGAGATAATTTATCTGTAAATTAAGATCCATAGATCGATATTTGAGAGCCTGGATCAAAAGTAAATATTGAGGCCGCTATTTTCATTTACGAAATTTTCATTTCCCTTGAAATTTAAAGCTCTCTCTAGGAATGTATTGTCTTCATTTCCAGTTAATTGTAATAAGAGTATTAAAAACTAATTATACTTATGATGGTACTTCACTTCTATTATTTATATTTGAACTTACTTATTAAGACTAAAGTACACATAAATATTCGTAAAAGAATACTAGAGTATGTATTTTGGGTTACACCGTCGAGAATAAGTCGTTTATCCACTTTACATTTGTATATTCTTTTTAAGATGTTCTTGTTGGATGTGATGAAGAAATTAAAAATATTAAAAGTAATTTCTCAAACTATGAGAATTTGAAACCCTTTACAATGAAGATTTAATACTTTGAATTTTATATTATAAACTGTGTCCTGTATTATAACGATTAATATGATCTAAGAAAGAAAATTTAAACATCATTCTACATTTTTTAAACAGCAAATATATTTTCCTTATAGATGTGTGTAATAGTTTTATACCGTACTTATCAATAACAATTTTATTCACATTAATAATATAAAACATATCAATAACATAAAAAATCAACGATATAAAATTGTTCCTTTTAAAAGAAATAAAAACTTTTTAAATCTGTTTAATTAATGACCAATTTTTTTCTATTGAAATTTATAAGAATTTCTTGTAAAATGTATGTTTTTCAATAATGATATGGATAAATAAATTTAAAGACAAGAACTACTCATTTGTAAAATGCAATAATATTGATTGCAATTCTGTTGGTACTTAAATACATAGTATTTTATAGAAAAGTACATGATATCGAGGTATACCTTAGCAAAGTGTAAGCAAATAGTCATTCTAAATCATACTATTTCTCATTCGACAAATGTTTCCTTAAATATTGAATCATTTTTCTGAATATTTACGACATTACAACTCATTTATTTTTAGCAAACAATCATTGATGTTAAATATCCGATTTTGATATATAGCTATTCAAGGTAACAAATGATCGGTTGTAAAATAGGAGATATTAATCGCAATTCTTTTTACCAGGGCTCTTCTTCATTCAGCGTCAGTGGCAAACATTGAAAAGACTGACCAGTGCGATCACCTGATGGGTCTCACGAAAAGACAGATAAAGATATGCAAGAAAAACCTCGAAATAATGGAATCGGTACGTTTGGGTGCCAAATTGTCTGTCGCAGAGTGCCAGTGGCAGTTCAGAACAAGGAGATGGAACTGCAGTACAGTGAACGGCACTAAGATATTTGGCAAAGTTCTCAGTGATGGTGAGCATTTTTTTTCCTGAGAAAAGGATTATTTTGGTTTTAAAATAGTTTATTACAAAGGCAATAATATTTCCTTACTAAAAATCATTATTTATTCTCCATTCTACCCCAAAACAAGGGATTATTAAAGATAGTTTCTCCATTTTTATATTCTGCCCAACGTTTTCCCTAATTTTATATGCTATATAATTAGAATTAAAATGTTTATTATTAAATAATTCTGAATGCAATTGAGATTTGAAGTAGTTAAGTATTATTTATACTTTAATTCAACTCACTTATTTGAAATGTTTTCTTTATTCTATAAAAAATGGACGAGTAATGAATTTGTTTGACTTTATTTTGAAATACTTTTATTATTTAAATTATATCTGAACTGCGCAATGAGCTATTGATACTGGTACAAATGAAAATACATTCACAGATACTGTTTTGTGACTTTGAATCTTGCTCAAATTGTGAGATCCGCACTAAAAATGACAACCTGGTTCAAACATTTTATTGCTACATCACAGCCGGACAATGTGAATATTTTCAATATAATTTAGAATTTATCAACACAAAGGTATTTTCTTTTATTTCACTAAAAATCTATTTATCATAAAAATTATTGAAATTATGATGAGTTTATAGTATTATTAATACAAATACCATATAATCCAGAATGCCAAATTTAGAGTTTGGTGATTTTTTTGGCGGATTTTCTAGTTTATCTTACAATGGTTTTTATTATGTCATACAGATGCATATAAAAAAATAAGTAAAAAATTCTATTTTGGTAACCTTAGTATTTACATCATCGCAAAACTTCACAATACATCATTTTGGCAACATTTCTTCATCACCCAAAAATTTCAGAATTTGGAATCCTGGATTATATGGCATCTGTGCCATATTCTTTTGTGTTTGATAGTTAACATACATGGAGGTACCATTTAAGTTTTATTATTAAGTTGCATTCTTAACAGTTTTACTTTCCTTGAACAGCATAAAATTAATTTTCTTCTTTATAAATAAAAAGTTTAAATTTTAGCTCATAAGAATTGTTGAGTTAAAACTTTTTTAACACTTGTTTATTTTAATACTTGAAAGAATTTCATGTAAATGAAAAGTAAAATTCGGTTTTTCAAATCTAAGATTTTCGGAATTTACAAACTTTCTTTCAATTTAATCAATATTTCTAAAATGATATTTTCATTCAAAGATATTTCAAATGAAAATAATTTTAGCTCTTTAAACATACTTATATTTTTCTTAATTTAAATATTTAAAAACAAGGTTTTGAGTGAAAGGATATAATTCGAAACAAATTTTGCGATAAATACTTAACAAATGTATGTGATTTATATAAAGATACAAAAAAACTTATGTATTTAATATCCATAATTTAATAGTTTCCATTAACTTTTTCTCTTCATATTTCTTAAGCTATTAAATAGCCTAGACGTTTAGAGCTAAGCACTCCCACATTCTTTAAGCAAATGTGTTTGATTTGCATAATGAAAGATTGGTAGATATAAAAGTCAAAAAATAAACTAGTAATTAACGTACTTGATGGATAGACTGTTAAAGAAGCAAATTACCATTCAGAATTCTCGCTTGATTTGAATAGTAGAAGGGGTACTTGAATGCAGCCATCCACGTGACTCAAGAAGTTTTACAATCAATCATTGTAAAAAAAAAAAAATATATCACTGAGAATTAATAATAGCAGAAATAACAATAAACATTGACTAGATTGTTCAAAATAAAAAAAAATTGGGAAATATAATTATAGGATTGCGATCAGATATCAATTCAATTTTGACTGCCAGAAACATATTGTTTCTTTTTGTGTGTGTGAATGAATTAAAATAATACATACTTTGTGTAAGCGGTTTTACTACATCCCTTCAAATTAAAATACTTATTGCACACACTAAATATATTAAAGATGACATTTTGTAATAAATAAATTTTAGAAAATAATTTTCTTGGGAATGAATGAAACTAGTGATTCAATTTTTTCTTGTAAATTATTAATCAAGAGCACAGAAGTATGTGTCAAATTATCTCTCTGTTATTTTTATTATAAAATTTGGTTAATCATATCACACAAATCTTAATATTTCTGTTATCAGATGATATATAATTTTTTTTTTAATTTTCAAAGTACAAGATAAAAGAGAAAATTCTTGCCGTTTTTAATACCTCTAAAAAACATGACTCACAGAAAGCGTAGTCTATTGTTAATTCTCGAAGTAATCACCATCGGCATCCAGCACCTTCTGCCAACGTGTCACCAGTTGTGCCGTACGTGTTTTTAGTTGTGCAGTACGTGTATCTAGTTGTACAATCTCCAATTGTGGAATGAATTCAGTGACTGCTTAATGCAAGTCTCCATTCTTATTATTTGAGAAGGAAATTCACCAAGCACAAAATTATTAATGCCAAGAATAAATAACTCATCAACTATTAAACTTTGAAAAAAAAGACGTATTTTTTATATAAATATTCGTATTTTATTTTCTTCGCTCAAAAAAAAAAAAAAAAAAAATATCAAAGTGTTTTTTACATAAATTTTCTTTAAAAAAATAGACTGTAAAAATAAAATTAATAAAATTTCGTCTTTTGATATGAGTTGTTAGTTAAAAATATTCATTTATTTTATTCCTAATTTGAATTTAAATCTATAAATCATTTTTTACTTTCCATGTTTATTTTATTCAATTAATTTTAGAAATACACTGCCCGACATTAAAACTGCATCACCAAGAAGTAGCGGCCAGAAAAATGATGCACATTTTAAGGTAGACGCACCTTACAGACTCATGCAAATGATGTGAAATACACTGCTATATATATCCAGCGCACGTAGAATGAAATATAAGGTGAGAAACCGACAGTGCGGGCAATATTCGCGTCGTTATTGCTGCTTGGAAAATAATCGTTAAAAGTTTGTTCCTGTCGCAAAGGGCTCCTGTAATTGCAGAGAATGCCAGACCATCGTCGACGGAGTCAGTTGCAGAAGACAGACGAGTTTACAAGAGGCATCATGATCGTACTAAGAAGGGCAGGTTGGTCCATACGCTGCTGACAAACAACTGGCCGCGTCCATAGTAACAGTGGCAAATTTGTTGGAACAAGGAACTGTGGAATATTTGCAAAGTGCCAGTGTACGAGAAATATATCAGCACTCGTTGATCGATACTTTCTACGGAAAGTGGTGGTGGCCCAGCATAGAATGTCTACCAAAATTCTGCAGAATGTGCAAGATACCTTGGATGCTCCCATATGGAGCGGAACGATTTGCCATCGATTATATGCTAGGGTCTACACTCGTATCGTTCGTTAAGAAGAAATGGTGCAGGATTAGAGTGATGTGGATGGTGGAGTGGCATAGGATCATTATCTCAGAGGAGTCACGCTTCTGTTTCTTCAGTAAGTTACCATAGCGTCAACGTGGAGATACGTTCCATCCTGCTGAATTGCAGAACGCCCCACCACATGATAATGTTGCATCATGATTCGGGGTGCCCTTACATACGATTCCAGGTCATCTCTAGTTCGGATTCACATACCTATGACAGCCTAATGTTACGTGGATGATGTGCTGCGGCCGGTGACACTCCCCGAGTTTCACGATGTACTCAATAACCTTTATCAACAGGATAACGCCCGATTACACATTGCTACCATCAGCTCGCATGACCTGAAAAGTGTACAGCTGCTTCTCTGAACACCGTGCTCACCAAATCTCTAACTAATCGAACGCGTTTGGCGTATGATTGGATGTTTTGCAAGCCTTGTCACTGCCACATTCAGAAGAACACATTTTAGCAAATGGATGACAGGGAATGGAGAGCCATTCTCAGGATACGATCAGCACTTTTATTGATTGTTGGCCTAGACATATTGCTTCGTGTATCGCTGTCTACGGTAATCTTAGAACATATTGACCCGATGCTGTTCTCACTCTGTATTATGCACATCATTTCGAAATACAGATAACTTATTGTTCAATGCTATCTCTCTCTATATGCCGAGTTTCGTCACTTTCTGGCCACTTCTTGGTGTTGCATTGCCAATCTAAGGCAGTATAATATTTGGGAACATTAAATTGGATATATATAAGATTCATCTTAAATAACTTAAGATATGATAATGTTTGAATATATAATAACATTAAATAAGTACACACACATTTTTAATCAAACGTGATAAAAAATTAGTTACCGATATGAAATATGATTTTATTTTACCAAAACATTTGCTAATTTATCCAAATTAAAACTGCCAATTTTTTTATAGATTGCCAAAAAATGAATGCAATTCTTCTTAGAATAAGTGAGCACACGATTTTTTTAAGGAACTTAAAAAAAAATCCAAAACCAAATCGAGAGTGTTAAATAAAATATGCTTCCAAAGACAAACATTGAAATATGGGTAATTTTAATATTAATAATATACTGTAAAATTTAAATAGAAAAATTAAAAAATATTTTCATTAAATATTTATTTTCTAATCATTAAAATATTTATTTGGGTTTTGAATAGAAAAAAGTGATTTTTAAGTATTTCCTTTTACTAATTAATAGAATTTGAATATATTTGTGTTGTCCTACTAGATTATGTAAATTACCTTATTTGCATATTCTTGTTGTAATAAGTTTCTAAATTTGTGATTCAAAGAAGGTTTGGTTTGTGGCGTGTGTTTATCATTCTATAACAAAGTATGCTTCTCTAAAGTACATTATTAGCTTTAAAGTAATTTATTACCTTTGATTAAATATCAAATAATAAACTTTTTATAAAAAATAAGTAGAACTGCTATCACATTATCAGTATTTTTTGGTAAAGCAATTTTAAAAATTGTGTGATCAATCAATTGTGTGGGGTCAATTAATCTAAATTATAGAATAAATAACTTTCTGCATTTGACTTGAAATAAGAAACATTTCCTGAATATTAAACAAGACTAAATAATATTCCAAAGTATAACGATTAAATCTTGATTTTTATTCTTATGTAATTTTTATTTCAAAACTTAGAAGTAAAACTCAATTTCTTTTAAACTACTGAATTATTTTAATTTATCCGAAAATTTCTGTCAGTTTAATATATAAGCGGTACATAAAGACGTATTTATATTATAATATTAATTTTTTTTTAAAATTACGTCCTTATGTTGGCTTTTTGAGCATAATAAGTCTTGCAGTCCAATAAAGAAAAGAAGTATCTTCAGGAGTGGAGAGCATCTTGAAATGTGAAGAAGTGCGGGCTTTCTGAAGGGTAGAACATTTCCAAAGATGCTCGCCATCCATGTCAACATGTTCCCTACATAAAATGCAGTCGGGTGAATCCACAAGCTCTATGTGATATAGATGTTTCTGGAGAAAATCATGCCCAGTAAGTGACCGGAAGAAAGAGACCCCTATAGATCTAGGTAGATCTGTGGGGATACATGAGCTCAGCAGGGTCCTCCAAGAGGCATCAACTGCATTCTCTTTGTAATAAATTTTTCGCTGCTGAGAGATAACCCGTTTTAGAAGGAGTTTAACATTTCTCAGGCCAGTAGGAGTATCTGGAGGTTTTAAAAAAGAAGCCTCTTTCGCGAGATTGTCTGCTTTTTCATTACCAGGCGAGCCGCAATGGCTAGGGATCCATTGTAAAGTAATTTCCTTTCCCGCAGACAGTAAAGTGTTAATGATGGTCTTACAGTTAAATTCTATAGATGTAGGTAGGAGAGTATAATTTGCCACTGTTTGAATGGCAGCCTGACAGTTAACAAGAAGGATAAATTTCATTTCCGAGAAATCTAAAATATTTTGGAGAGCCATGTAAATTGCATACATTTCTCCATCAAAATTGTCTGAGTTTTTTCCCCAAAGGCTCTTTGAGTTGGAAAAATTTGAAGAAGACACCAGCTCCCGCTCTCCCAGTACTTCTCTCAGCTGATCCGTCAGTACAAATGTGCATCCAATTGTCGAGTGGGTATCTCTCATTAATAGTAGCAAGAGCAGCAGCCCTGAGTTCTGCCTGAGGGGAGACTCCCTTCTGGACAGGAAGGACAAGATCGAAGACAGGGGTGGCATATTTCAGCATACCTGGGAAGACAGGGGGTCTGGCTGTAAGGGCTCTATTACTTGGAGTGCCAAGTAAGCTAGAAATTTTCTGGAATTCTGATAAAAATGTTCGTTGTGTTTTTAGTCTCAGAGTGCTTGGTCGATAGTTAGTCCAAAAACCCTCCCTACGTAATAACCTTTCACCAAGAACCAAAGTAGCAAAAACTCTCCTATCGTGCAAACAGTCAAGGCCAGTCTGAAGTTCCAAAGCTGGTATTGGAGTTGAGAAGACTCCCCCAGTGATAAGCCGAAGAGCACTGATTTGAGCAACATTGAGTTTCGATAAAACAGTATCTGAGGCAGTGATTAAAATTTCGGCTCCATAATCGAAGACCGGTCGGATGAAAGAGTTAAAAGTCATGACCAAAACATCCTGAGTGGCACCCCACTTAACACCAGCTAGTCTTTTTAATAAATTAAGTCGGCCTGAGATATTTCAGCGATTTTTGAGGCCTGTTTGTTCTAGGTGAGTCTTGGGTCTAAAAGAATAATGAGGTATTCAGCACAATCAATTCTCTGAAGTGATTTGTCATCAAAGTTTAAAATAATCTGATGCTGTTTAGTACTCAAAGTAAAAAGCTCAAAATTGGTCTTGTCAATGTTGACAGAGAACTCATTATCATTAGTCCATTTCAATAAAAAGTCCAGGGCAGAATTCATAACCCTCTCTAGTGTTCGTAAGTTGTTGCCAGTTGTCCAAAGGACCAGATCATCTGCATATAACAAAACCTGAACACCCCATATATATAATTCTAATTTAACCATCAAGAGATTTGGTGATAATTTATGTATTTATGCGCATAAACATTTGCCAGCACTATTAATAATAAGCGATGTCACATACATATTCAAATAAAATTATATGATTGCTTCAAATTATATCTCTACTTCTCTCTTCATACCTTCAGTCAAAGTATTTAATAAATATGATGAACTAAAAAATAAAAATTCCAAGTAACTCATAAGTATGTGACGTCACTATCAATGGGTATCAGCAAATTAACTCATCTTGATATAAAATCATTGATTTGAAATGTAACAATATTTTAAACACGTCAAATCATGTTAAAGGATTATCTAATTTTTATAAAACAAGAAACATCAATTAAATATAGAATAATGTATTATTTATGTATGCAAAAGTCTTTCGTTTGAGAAACACTAATTTTATCAATGGTATACGATGCCAGATGTTGGATTTTATTGAGGTCAATATATTTTGCTTGATTTTTTTTTATCAGTGAAATTTTTAAATTCATAAATATTGCTTCATAAATATTATAATATTTATAAAGTAAGATCTTATGATATGAATAGCATTTTCTGTCTCATTTAATATGATTAAAAATTATTTTATTTTAAATAGTTCACCAAATGCTATTTCATTTTTTTTTATATTTGTATAGTTTCTAATTCTCAAATTAATTTAAATTTTATTTAAAAATAATCTGTTGCTAAGGTTTGGTTTAAATTTTCTAAAATGAAAGTAGTAGGAAATATTCCTATCATCAAGCAAATTATATTTTATTAAAAAAGTAAATATGTTTGGGTTTTTTTTTTTCGTGTTTGTTTAAACTTACATTGCTATAATCATTGTTTGCACACAAACATTATAAATTTGAAAATTAATTTCAAATCCCTACAAGCATTTACATCTGATGCAGGATTAAAACGTCAAATCACTAAATCTATTTATTTTTGAAGTGGGAACCGTACCCATGAGCTGTTGAATTGAAAACCTAAAGGCTAGCTTTGTTCAGTAATAAACTATGATTATATACTTAAGCGTTTTAAAACCTAGAGATTGAGAGTTTCAAACTCATCATTATAAAATAAAATTTTAAGATATATTGTGCGTTTTATATTCTTATTTCCTGATTTCTTTGAAATTGCTATGGGGTTATTATTTATTTGGGTCTTACAAAAAATAATTACTTCCAAATCGAATTTCAGGCAGGTAGATATATGTTATACTTGCATTGAATTCGCATCAGATTTTTAAGAATTGATTTCAAAAAGCCCTCTGTTTCATGCTATCATATGTAATTTCAAAATCAAATATTTCTGCTACACATATTTATATGTGTTTAACCTGAAGTAACTCAGTCCACCATATTTTCGTACTGAATTATTATTTTGTGTCACAACAACATTTAATTTGTGATTTATGTTGATGCGTTACAATTATTTGATATATAAGAAATTTAAATCTAACTATTGATGTTTACTTATTTTACAGGAACTATAATTAGAAAGACATTTCATTATATCTTAAAAAGGCATTACTTAAAATCTAATAAAAACAACTATTTCATACCAAATGACCAAATATAGAATCTAATTAAATGAAATGGAAACTGAGAGCTTTCAATAAAATGTTTTATGATTTGGCCTTCGTTTCTAAAGTTAGGGAGTTTGATTCCGACCTCGTATTTGGATAATTGTAGAGGCTCAAAATTTATTTTAAATTCTAAGTACCTATTTAATTAGCTATATTTCCAAAAAGCGTTTCTTGAATGATAGAAAAATGCATGAATTAATTTAGATATAAATAAATTAACCGAAAATGTTATTTCTAAAACTATAAAGTTAGTTATAGAAGGTATCACTACAATGAAAATAAGTGCTTAATTTAATTATTGTAAAATATTAATTTGAAGACAAAACTTTTTCACAATTAAAAATCATCACATTTCTTAATTTATATCGCAGTAAACTGATATTATTTTGTATTGTTTATTTATAATAAAAAATTTTCAGAAATCATTCATTACTTACATATTTGATTTTCGAGGATGTTTTTGAAATTAGACTATTTTATTGCTGACTTTAAGATGTCTAAAACACCGTCAGATAAATTGAATTTTTAGAGTTATTATTATTTCTTCATACTCATGTGATTTCTTTTTACACAGTTTATCATTCTAATATTTATGAATTACATTTTATCATACAAAGATTTCTTTAATTTATTAATCTAAGAAATTATTGTTATTCAGCTTCAAGTCAAAAAATTGTTTCTTGTTCAAATATTTCAGCATACTTTAACAGTTTATGTATCAAAATTTGTGATCTTTGGGATAATTTTTCTCAAAAAATATCAATATTTATTCTGAATATTCATTAAAAGATTTTGAATAAGTAATAGATTATACATGGATATAATTAGTTTAATAACATTTTCAGGTTGGAGCCATTTCTCAAGTAATGCACAAAAATTCTAAAAATTCTTTGAAATTATAGTTTGATGTACTACTTACATACATTTTTATTGCTGATATTTCCTTAACTCCTTATAAATAATTTAGATATGTAAACATTTTTCTACAGTGCCAAATCTTGCTGTCGGATAGTTTTATTTTGATAAAGCTGTTTTAATTAAATTTTTATAAAAATGAGATAAGTATCATGTGTTCACATTAAACTGTTCACAAAAAATTAAAGCATTCGCACAAAACATAACAAATTCTTCATTTTTATATACATTCCCCATTTATTGAAAATATTAAAAGTTATTTATTTATTTTAATGTAAATTCAAAAGTCCAATTATCGGTGAATCATTTTATAATTTACCTTTCTTAGATATTTTAAAAGCTGTCACAAAAAAGTTCTAATTTTCTTGTTCGTTTTAATAACTTTTTCCTTACGGCAATAATTCTTAATGACGAAATCTCAGATACTAAAATTACAGTACATTAAAGTTAATATTTTTTAGTTTTTCTTTTGAAAGATTTAGCTCCATTAGCTCAGTAGCTACACGTCACTTCCCCTTAACCCCTTGACTGACGAATTAAATGGAATTTGATGCGACAAAAAAAAACTATTTAATTTCGCTTAATTGAACTACACCATCAATTTACACCATCATCCCCACTTTCATATAATGCATCCGGCTTATACATGTTACGGGGATTATTTATAATCTTTACTAAACTCAAATATTGGCTAGTATAACATTCACCGTGCGAGACTTCTGCTAAACTGAACTCTTACTTTCAGTGTGCTTTTTTAAATGAGAATCGTCGAACGAGTGAAGCAACTATGTAATCTAATTGTAACTTGCACGGCGTCCGCCGAAAGAAGCGCTTGACGAGTCTGACTCGTCAAAGTCTGTGATGGCCCAGGAAATCAATGACGAGTCAGACTCGTCAAAGTCAGTCAAGGGGTTAAGATAAGCTAAGTAAAGTATCACTTGCTTTGATGAATGGCTAGGATGGTGACCACATTCTCATTGCGAGTTTAGGGTCGTGTTAGCCTAATCATCAGCCCCATTTATTGAAAATATTAAAAGTTACTTATTTATTTTAATGTAAAGGTCATCAGCCTTCCGTCGGAAAGAGTGGAGTTCGATTCCCAATGCCGCCAAAAACCCACCGAGTACAAACGATAAATGTGTCGTTAAGTCTGAGGAATCGAATATCCTATGGTCGGTCATTGACAGATGTCATCGGTGCAATGGTCGGGAGAAAATTTCCTTCACCTTCAGATCAATGTCAAAATTGAGCGAGTTGATCCTATATTGGTGCCATCTATCGGAGGAATTCATAGCAAAGTCCCATAATTTCACCTTTATGGTGCTTTGGTTAAATGAAAGACGCACCCTACTGACTTGAATTCACGGCATAGCGAGCTTGGCTTGTCCAAGTGTCATAAATAATAACAACAACAGAAGAGAGCATTTATCTATTTTCTGCACGTTTATCTATCGGGTTGAACATTTGAAATTCTCAGCGTTTCCTCCCTATCAAAACGTTCTTTAAGATACATTACAGGGCTCGTCTGCAAAACTATGAATTCATATATGAAATATTAATAAAAAATTACACTTGCAATTATCTTACGTGATTTACTTTGACTTCCACGCTGTTTCTTTTAAATTCGAATGTGGGATAATGTTATCTGATATTCATGAGAGGTTGTATTTTATTGCATTAATGTTTTCGATTAATTCATTCTTATACTAAATAGCTTATTCTATACCTGAAAAGTAACAAAAATATTATCTAGCTTGTTATTCATATTTCAATGATAATTGAGTTACATAGTTTGCTTTGTTAGTTACATCGGAATAGAAAATAGTCTTTAAATATCTATAAATCAACAACGCATAAAATAAAATAAAATTAACTTTGTCGAAATTTTACTAAATCACTTTTAAATATATTTTATAAATATAAAACAACAATATACAACAAACACATTAATTTGAGATTTTATATAATATTGTAAAAACAAAGAACAATGCTATGCTTATTAATTTTTATTGACTTGGTATTAAGACTAGGTAAACGTATTTTAAAAGATTCAAAGTTTTAAACGGTTTTAAACAGGAATTATAACTTAAAATATATTGAGACATATAAGAGAACTTTTTGCTTAGAATAAATATTTATTAATCAAATAAAATCAAAAGCTTCAGAAAGTTTTACACCGGAATAATAATTTGAAACATACGGGAATAGAAAACTTCTTGCAATAAATATTTATTAATCAAATAACAATGTTAGATAGCTTTAAAAACATTTTTCCTTATAGAGTTAAAACTCTGGTGAAACTAAGTATTATTCAAAAACCTATATTTATGAAACTTCGAAATGAATGTAAATCTATGAATACATCTAAATAAAATCCAATAAAAAATATCTGTCGTTTATAACTTTTCGAAGCAATTTAAATGCTGTGTATGATGTATTTTACCAAGTTTTCATTAAACACAAGCGAAATTTGCGTATTATGAGATTGTTTTTTTTTTTTATATAATTTTGTATGGTTATATCGTGCAATAATATAAACCATACATATTGATGATAGAGTTATTAATTCCCTATAATTTGATGATAATTTGTTCATCAATCATATAATTTTTTTATGTATTTACTATTTTTTATGGTTATGGGATTTTCATAATTTATTTCTTAAAAATATATCTAAATACCTGTTATATTTTATAAATATGAATAAAAATTTACAGTCTGTACCCTTAATTTTTTGGCGATATTTTTGACGCTAAGATAGGAGCCAAGATGTGACTAATAAAATAACAGTTGCCCCCACACAAAAACTGAGTATCAAGGCATCTAGACATTAAATTTTCTCCAAAATTTATCGCCAAATATATTGCCAAACCAAGGAGTACCCGATTCTACACCGAACTCAAAAAATTGATTAAAAATCAACTCAGCTTATATTAAAAACAATTTCAGAAGTATTAAAATATTAAGAACATTTAGAGGATAACTTTAATTATAACAAAATCAATGATATTGCGTTTGTCATAAAATTCATACACATTTGCAATAATAGAAAGGAAATGCCTGCCAGTTGACTCGAGACACACACAAACACACACACACACACACACACACACACACACACACACACACACACACACACACACACACACACACACACACACACACACACAGAGAGAGAGAGAGAGAGAGAGAGAGAAAATGTGATTCATTCTTAAAATAAATATCGCGTTTTATATAAGTCATCATATCTTAAAAAGTTCGGTAAGGAATATCATGGAAAAGAGGAACTGGCAGGATATACTTGCAATATTTTCGTTCGTAAAAAAGTATTTAGATAAATAAATATACAATTAGATTTATCTTTCAATATTAGTTTAATAGAAAAAAGAGAAGATGTAACTGAAAACATTAGTAGGTCAAAAATGTTTTTTTTTTTTTTTTTTTTGAATTTATATAATCTCTACCTCTCCTCAATTTTTAAACCACTTTCTGACTATCATATTATATGGCTAACTTTAACATGATTATACTTAAATACAGTACCAAGAAAAATTAATCACATTAATCTTAGTATTCATTTTGTGTACTGATTTTAGACATATCACAGCTTTTGAATTAGTAAAGAAATTAATTCTTTTTTATAAATAGTTATTAAGTGCAACAGTGTTTTTAGTATTTCGCTGATACACTAAACATTTTTCAATGAAATAAGTAAGGTTTGACTGTTACGCATTAAAAAAAAATTTTTTTTTTTTTCATAAGCTAGTTGAGTTTTTCCAAATATATTTTCTCTAAAAATAATTTTTTAGTTAATATTTTCCACGAAATATTCAAAACTCTAAATTTCACTAATAATTACATTAATTCAGTTTTACAAAATAAACAAACATTAATCTCTTTTTGTTTGTAAATATACTTTAAAGTCAAGCAAATTTTCTTTTTTTATAGTAACGATAAAGCTGAATTTGTTAAAGTGTTTGTATTTTTTGTGTTATGTTCATAAAACTTAAGATTTTCATACTCGGTTTTCAATAGTACAATATTTTGATTTTCGAAAATAATAAGCTATACAGAAATCCTATCTGCTAAAAATATAAGCTATTCATAAAAGTTCATATTATTTTTTTTTGGCCAAAAAAATAATAAATTATTTTTTTTTCCATCTATAAAAATAATACCTATTTTTTCACATCATTTCTTTAAAATTAAAAATTTATCAAATAAGGCTTCATGAAAAATTAAACTAAAAAATGAGTTAGAAATAATCAAAAACTACTTTTTAAATTTTTTTAAAATATAAGCTTATTTACATTAAGGTAATAGTTCTAAAATTATCATTTATTTCATTTGGAATAAATCTATTTATCAGGTAATTATTAAACATTAAGATCAAAAGAGTAAAATAAATTTATTTTTACCAAGACGCGTTGTTTTCGTCATCAGTCCAAGTGAGCATCACATGTAAATGAAAGTGAAACAAAGAAAGTAGAGATATTCATCAAGAAGAATTTTGGAACAAATGAGAGAATTGCCCTCAAGTCACACAAGGACATCGTTGCCAACGAAACAAAAGGTAGAAATGTGTCTTCCTGAAACTTTTGTTAGTTTTCTCAAGGATAGACTTACCAAATGAAAAATATATCCCAAATAATTGAAACTGACATATATTTGCACAGATTATATATATTTATTTTTTGGGGAAGTTTTAAAGCTTTTAATAGTTTTTGACGATATTTTTTTAGTGGTAATATTCTTTTTCATTTGATAATTTTATTTTAAACTCTCTCTAGTGCTAATATTAAAAATGAAATATACTTGCGTTTTTATTATGGAATTTAGATTCCATGGAAGTAGGTATTAAAAAATACAATAAAAATTAATCAAATGTGTTGTTACTAATCGTAGCTTTTATATTAAATTGAAACAAAATTTTGTTAATTATTGTAAAATAAATAATTGATTCATGATGCTAAAAGAGCTTGCCATATGGTAGATGAAACAAATATTTAAACACTTGGTGGAATATAAAGACATAGAAATAAATTTTATCATTAAAAAAATTAAAAATAATATTCCAAACAATGGATTTACCTATCATTTTTTTAGATGATTAAAAATATAAATTTGTAGGAAAAAAATGCATTTTTATTTTTATTTATTCATGCTGCATTCATTTTAATGAATAAAGAGATGGTAATTGGATATAAAAGTTCATTTGTGTCACGTGATTCATTCTCAGTTTAAATATCTGTTGTTCATGCATGATAAAATAAAGCATTAAAATCTCCATTTTATAGGAAATGTCAGCAATAAATATCATGCCGAAATATTTTTTCTAAATTAGTAATTCGGTGAACGAAATCGTCTTAAAGAAAAAGAGGATTTACTTTTTTACATACATAGACATTGATTCTAATTATCTTTAAAAATAAACTTCACATTTCATCTCTTAAGTGTCTGTGTGTTAAGTATATTTCTGGATCCAAAATAAAATTTTTTTTACTATTATTGTACTTTTCAAAAGTATGTTCCCAATTTCATCTTAAATATTATTATGAAATTTCATTTGAATCATTAGTCGCGAACATAATATTTAAAAACATTTTAATAATATTAATAATAGGAAGAACGGTTACGTAAAATTACCGTAGAAAGTTTCAATGTATGAATTATAACCGTTGACGAAATGCAATTCACATTTGTATTAGAGTCCTTAGTGCCAATTAACATGATGAAACAAGAAAGAGAAATCATTTTCATGCTTTGTAAGACTTAATTTTTTTTTAAAAATCTAATCGTAATAATCCACCCAGTAAAATGGTTACTTCTCTTTGTAAAGATAAAAATATTTTTTAATCAAAAGAGTTAATAATATCAATTAGGATTAGCCAAAAAAGTTTCATTGGATTGTTAAATTGACCTTAAGAATCAAAATTTAAAAAAATTTCATGTGATTTTTTTTTTGAAAATTTCTAAGCAAATTGCATATTTTTCAAACAATGTCTTGTCCCCAAACCTAAGAAAAGCTTTTCCATTACTCATGCGTCTTTTTAAATAATTTAGAATAAAATATAATAACAGTTAAAAAAAAACGTTAGGTAACTTCCAGTTCTAAATTCTGAATAACTATAATTTTCAAACAACTTGTATACTAAATTGCTGTTGTTTAATTAGTTTAAAGTATATATAATTACTGTATATACAAGAAAAATATCAAAATTTGATACTGATATAATTTGTGATGTGGGAATACTAATATGCCAGAACATCAATCAATCAATCAATCAATATATATATATATATATATATATATATATATATATATATAACCCATCTAAAGAGAGATAAAAGTATATTGACCACGGAGTCTAAAATGAGCATCTTAATAGGGTGGGAGAAAAGAAATTATAGTTATCTTTTTCTGTTTTATTAGTTATTTGAAATTTTTATAGCTCGTACAAATCTTGATGATGGTTTATTTCTAAGGAAAATTATTAAGGAACTTTTATACTTTTGTTTGAGGAGGATATTTTTATTATTTGCTCTTTTTTAAACCTGGATATTTTGTAATAAATTATTTCAAAGTGAATACAAGAATTATAGCTCAGTTAAGAGCCATGAGGAAAAAATTTTTGCCTGAAGTTAGATATCAATCAGTTTAACTTTTGGAATCATTTCAAATATTGAATTATGTAAGCAAATTTTCTGATATTTTAGTTGTCAGTGTGAATAAGATTAAAAGAAATTAAAAAAAAATATTCCTATAATTTCTGTATCAAAATCAGAAATTAAAAATTTAGAAAGCATAATCTGGATATATTTTATTTTAAAGTTTAAGAACTTTGTGTCGTAAGAAAATGTACTGAGAAAATATTATCATAGGTTCAGCTATTTTGTTGCTCAATAACGATATAATTCAAACTGACTTAATTTCTTGGAAAACCAATTAAATAGAATAATCGAATATTTCTCAAATCATTACGTTTTTTTTTCTGAATGATATTATGGTATTAGTTAAATTAAATTTAGCTATCATGATAGTTAGTTGAATAAATGAATGATATTAGTATATTTTTCTTATAAAAGCTATGAATTTACAAGGGTAGAAATGAGATTATAAAACAATTATACTTAAATTGAAGGGATTTACGTTATCTGTTCATAAAGTAAAATATGTTACTTGAAGAATTTAGCTATCCCAATTTGAAATTGCAAGCTATCCCACCTAACTAATAAAACATCGAAATTACAAATAATACTAAAACCCATAATTCATTAAAAAACTATATTAAAACATAAAGCGTAAGTATAAAGCTTGTTAAAATGGCGTAAAAAACAAAAATAGTGAAACAAAATTAGAAAGTTTAGATCTTCTACTTATATTTAAAAAAATTAACTTAATTATTTAAAAGAAGATATAATATATTAAAAGACTTTGGTTGAAAGATATTCTCAAGTGTCATAATAATATATTTTTACGTTCAGTATCTCAATGATTTCCATAACCTCTAAAGAAATAAATTTTCCTTATAATTTGAGACACTTGAATAGCTAAGGTCAATTACCTAACTCTAATCTTATTGGTATAGAATGTTTTTTTCGAATAAATTTGCTTGAGACCACACGTGTGCTTTGTACTGCGAAATTGTTGCTTGGAGAAAGCTTTAATGTTTATCCGTGACCAGCAGCGGTCATTCGTCCATTCTCGTAAGTATTCTCTATCATTCCATCAGCATTGGTTAATTAGTTTTACAAGAATTTATTCACCTTCAACAAGATTCAGAAAAGCCAAAGAGTTTTTTCTCACAACAAAAACCCATAAATCTGTCTCCATCGCTTGGGAGGGTGTTTTGAATTATCGTCAGCCTCCTCCGTGGAACTAGTCCTACCAGAAGTTTGAGAATGTGGACAAATTACAGGCTAGTTCTCCACCGCGAGTGGCATGGACTTCTTGTAAATATTCTACTTATTTTAATAATTGGGAGGTGTACGCACTCTTGAAAAAGACGACGGAAATCCAAAATTCGGCTATCGATCAGGTTGTCATTAAAAATCTTGTTATCCCCGCCTTAGAACATGATCTATTAATTGCTAGGGATAACTGAATTCACTATCGCTACTTAGATGTAAGCTAGTCATCTTATAATTAGGTATTCTTCAAGTGATTATTAAAATGAATTATTACGAGTGATTAATTCACTTTTTAGTACTTAATTAAAAGTACATGATCAAGTAGGCATTGTTGAAAGAGAGCAGAACATCTTATCTCACACTTCTATTTTTAGATAACATAAATATAATATTGAAACAAATTCAAAATTTACTACAAGGATTTTTTTCAATGTTTCAAGTCGATATATGAAAAAATTACAGGTACGAAATAGAATCTTATTAAAAATAAGTTTTACAAAGTATGAGGATTCTAAAAAATTTATTATTGTTAAATGTGTTAATTTTTTTTCTTTTGTGCTATCGCTATGAACACAAAATTTTTAAGAAGTTTTATTTACTACGTTATGTGAAATGGTATTGTATAATAATCATATTCTTAATGTATTTCGAAATTTACAGCAAGCCTCCATTAAATAAGCTTTAGAATAGGAAAATATTCACTTTTTGTTACACTGTGTTTTTTACTTTAACTGATAATCCACCGTGATTTTTATATCCCTACAAAAACTTACAAGTAATTTATAACAGAAACATGTAATATATTAACACACACGCACACACGCACACACACACACACGCGCACACACACACACACGCACACACACACACGCACACACACACACGCACACACACGCACACACACACACACACGCACACACACACACACACACACACACATACACACGCACACACACATATATATATATATTTAAAACAGTAATCATATTACACACTAACGTAACAAATGTATGTTATTCTTAATTCAACTAAATGATATAACGGTTTTACAAATATTATCATTTTAGTATTTATTAAATGAACCAAGGAAATTCTCTAGTAATTAAATTCACTAACAATATATAAAAATGAATGTATATAAAATTAAAAATAACATAAATATACTTACTTACATACATATGTGTGTTACATAGTATAATTTTGTTTCGTATTTAATTAGCTGAAGAATTAAATTTCTATCTTTCATCCCTTTAGTGGGTCGATAAACCGAATAATTGGGAACTAAGAACTAGGGGTTTCGTGTTAGGCTGACCACCTAACCCGCTGACCACCTCCACACTGAAGGGCCCTCTCTCTATCAGGAAAATAGATATGGGCACTGTAGACCCTGGCCCGCATCAAGCTGTCGTGTCTCCAGTTTAGTTTTTTTCATCAAATTTCTATAAGAAATTCATTCCTTCATGTACTAATTAAATTAATTTTGTGAGGTATTTACACACAGTTTGATCCATACATTTTTCTAGGTAAATGTTTGTACTTCCAAAACGTATTTCTCTAATGTGTCATACTTATATATTTAATATGATTTTTATCTTAAATTTTGTTAGGTAAATTATTATATGCTATTATGCTCTCTCATTTTATATCATTTTTTTTTATCATTTTTATCAAAAATTTCGTTAGGTAAATTTTTATATGCTATTATAATCTCACATTTTATATTATTTTTTATCATTTTATATAATTTTTATCACAAATTTTGTTAAGTAAATTTTTATACACTTTTATGTTCTCTCATATGTGCATACCAGAAACACTAGAATATCTTTGAGCGATTGAATAATTATAACATTTGACTACTCAAATCTGTCCAAAGATTCATTTGGGAGTTAAGATAATTATTATTATATATGTATTTGATAATGTTAGAGAGTTTACTTCAACATCATATATATAATGTATATACACAATGATAATGGGTATATGTGTAGATATGTATATTGTTTATTATTATTATTATTCAGAACTGTGTGTTGTAAATGGGAAATTCTATCAAGTATGATCACAAAATTCTCTTAACATAATATAAAAAAAATCTCTTAGTTGAGTACTTTCAAAATCTCAGTCGAGAAATAAAATTTTGTTTTCCTAAATAATATACAATGAGTGAATATAAATCGACAGTGAATATTTTATATGCCAGTAAAATAAGTTTTCGAATACATATACATATAAAGGTTCATTGTAACCATAAACTATATTTTTATACTCACCATTAATCTGAGATTATTCAAAGTACTTTTGGTCTGCTTTTCTCAAATGCTTGTTTCCCCAACCATTAATCACAGATGCATAATTCATTCGCATACATGTTGAAAGCAAGATAACATATAATCTTATTATGCATTTCTGTAATAAATTATCAAACATAAATTTTTATTTAGTTCCTTGGCCATATGATTTATATTAAGTAAAATTTCCTCCTTGTCTTTCTATGGAAAAGGAAAAATTTTGTTATCTTACTTAAGAAATAGAAAGATTTATAAAGGCACTGAAATTTCTGATTTAATTTCTCATCTCTTATCTTAAATATAATATATATCAGATGTGTTTTAATAATTTATATTATAATGGAATTTAAATATTATTTCATTTTAAAAAATGTTTTAATTTTTTTTTTGTATTACTAATAATTATTCTTGGTAATCTGATTTCTTGATCAAATTAAGAAATGCTACTTATTAGTTTCATTAACTTATTTTGATTACCATTCCCCTTTTTAGGGTAAAAAGTCTTAAAATTTTTAAGAACTACAAGTGCAAAAGTTTGGTCATGTGAAAAGTTTTTTCCACTTTTTTACGTGGTAATATCAGAAGAAGTTTTTCAAATATTATTATTTGCAGCCACTGAATTGTAAAAATATATATTTCATCATTATTATAGAACTACATTTAATTATGAGTGTTTTAATTATTGAAATTTTTACTCTGTCCTATTTTGAATATTTTGCAATTGAAATCAAATGGAAAACTACAGTACTAAATACCATAATATATAACTTATTGCTGAGTAGTAATTTTTTTTATTAAATACTTGACATAGCATAAGGCCTCTTTCACACTAGACGACTTTTATCGTACGATAAGAAGTCGTTTGATATTTTATCGGACAATCATATTTCACACTTAACGACTTTTATCGTGGACGATAAAAGATCATGAGATATTTCATTAAATTCTCAATAAAAAATTTTTTGGCCGCTTCACTTGCATCATTGACCGTAGACGCATTAATGATTTCTGGTTATTGTACCTTTGGTTTCGAAACCGAAAAAAATCGGTTAGGATTTATTGGGTTCATCCAATAAACCAAAAAAGAGATGAAGTCGGTGTTTTTTCATGTTTTTTTTCCCTAGATTTGCGAGCTCACGAAAATAAATTATCAAAAATATAAATTCCTCTATTTTTGTTTTAAATGCATAATGAATTTTTAATTTTGATTATTAATTTTAACAGATCGTTAATAAAAAAAATATTTTTAATATTTTGTTCGAGCTTTCGATAGGTGATACGCATCTTCTTTAGGAGCTTAATAGTATTACAATGATGTAAAATATTATTTAATTTTAATATTATACATTTTAACTTGAATACTTTTTAGCCAATAAGAAGGGTTACAAATGGGAGACTCATTATCACCTCCATCTTAATTCAGTATATGCCAATGCAATCATACGATAAAATATCTTTTCCCGTTCAGTGTGAAAGAGACCAATCTATTGTGCAGAATTTTAATAACCTCTCTCACGATAAAATATCGGACAACTTTTTATCGTACGATAAAAGTCATCTGCTGTGAGAGAGCCTAAGCTTCAGAATGTTATATAAATTTTTCTTTGCGAAATAGTTTAACCAATGTACAGAACGTCGAATGGTAAAATATCGGGAAACCTTACATCGAATAGGATTTCATCTTCATTAAAACGTTTTTTATATATTAATTCAGGTCACTTGGAGTGAAAAATATATATTTTATAGAAGAATGTTGTGATAAATCTGTTGAGTAATTGTTTTAGTATGAAATAGCTTATGAAAATCCCTCTTAAAGAACTAGCTGCCCGAACGATGAAAAGTGCCAATTTTCTAAACCTTTTTAATTTTTCTAAATCAACACTGTCCTTCAAGTTTGTTTTTCCTATAAATTAAACGAAAAACTTGAGATTATTGATTTAATTTAACTATCGTTTAATTTTCATGAAATTAGGAAATTTTAAAAATTTGTAAATGGCTCATAAGCTAATGGGAAATTATAAAAAGTTAAGCTTTTATTGGTATTTTTTGGAATTTTTGTATGCATAAAATGTATGAAAGAACTCCCAATAGAACTCGTTTTTACAGTGCATGCGAAAAATTAATATTTTACTTAGCTTTTTTATTGGAATTCCTAGAGTTTCACACGTTTTGTGCATCATTAAGCATTAATGGTGCATGAATGAAAGAGAGATTTTTACTTAATTCATATGAAATATTTTTCCAATAAGACTTATAGTCACATATAATAATGTGATTCTTTCAGGACACATATCGAAAGAAGTATATTCTTCAAGAAAATTATTATATTTAATTACGACTAAAAAAATACAACTAAAACTTTGGACTGAATTTTAACCATTTTGTAATTTTTTAAAACTAAATGTGTATCATAATTTTCAATGAACTAATATAATTTGAACTTTTAATTGTGTATTGCATATTAGCTTCAGTTTTATTCTGTTATTGATATAACATTTTGAAATATTCTAGGCTTATTATGCGTAATATTATATTCTGCTATTTTAATTTCTAATTACGAAGGCAAATATATCTTGGCGAGTTTTATATTCAAGAAAATTGATATATTTAGTATCCCGGTTTTGTGGTATTTTACTTTTTATTTTACAAGTTTTATGTTCAAGAAAATTGATATATTCAAGAAAATTGATATATTTAGTATCCCGGTTTTGTGGTATTTTACTTTTGGTGAAAGTTGGCGGCATTTATGTTTGAACAAATCAATCGAAAAGTAAGACCAAAATTTAAACTTTGCTGTGATTATGGTTACAAACTAAAAGGAATATGAAACACAGAATGGGGACAAAATGATAGAAGAAAAATAAAGGACTTCAGTGATATGTACGAAAATAAAAACTAAATTCATTATAATATTTCTTGATGATAGCTCTCTTTTATTATAATAGACTGCAAATATTTTAAAAATTCCATAATTTCTTAATAAATGGATAAGTTAATAATTCACAAGAGTATTTCTGATTGAGATAGGTAAATATCAGCATTTAAGTTTTGAGATGGTTGGATGTAACAAAAGCTCTGAATAGTTGGTATATAAAATTCAAATACGACTAAAACTTTGTTCTGAATTTTAACCATTTTGTAATTTTTTAAAATTCAATGTGTATCATAATTTTCAATGAACTAATATGATTTGAACTTTTAATTATGTATTGCGTATTAGCTTCAGTTTTATTCTGTTGTTGATATAACATTTTTGAATATTATAGGCTTATTATGCGTAATATTATATTCTGCTATTTTTTAATTTCTAATTACGAAGGCAAATATATCTTGGCGAATTCAAATCTATGAGTATTTTTTCTCAAGAAATAAATGCATATATAGTTTCTAAAAATTAGTAAATTATATTAGAATGTTTCGCTTGATTTACCAGCTCAATTATAGAATGTAATGAATGTAAAAAAGGAAAACGAATATGAGAAAGTGAGATTAACTTTATTAAATCTAATAAGAAGTTAGTAATTAGATATCATTAATAGATGACTGGCTAGTATGTTTGATTGCAAAATTTATTCCAAAAGTAAAATCAGTAATAAATGTAACATTAAATACAAAATTATTTAACTGTTACTAAACTTCAGAAAATTATTGTTTAAAGCAAAGAAATTATTGCAAGTAAAAGGTTGAGTTGGGTGTGGTTAAGAAAGAAAAATGAACATACACTCTTAAATTACAGTTTTAACAAGCCGCGGGTAATGAAAAAGAAAAAGTTGAGAAACAATGGTCTATAGAATTAACTCAAAATATCAATATTGAAACAATTTATCTCTAGGTTAGAATATGATAAGTAGTATCAGAAAAACTGTCTTGTGTAATATCCATCAATTACAGATAGCCGAATAACTTCATTTGCTCTGTACGTATTTGATTACTAGTAAAATTTCTTTACCAATTCTTCCAATAAGGCTTTTACTTAAAAATAGTAAAAATATCTCGTAAAAAATTCTCTCCGGATACTGAATAAAAAGTGTGAAATCTCTGGAATATTAAAGTTAAGTTTTATATCTTTTAATTGCACGATTGAAAATGTAGAAAATTAAATCCCAATTCAAAATAAATTTTCTAAATCTTGGTAAGAAAGTTTTTATACACCAACTAAGTGCTTTTAATTTTTAAGCAAGCAAAGCACTTTATAAGTACAAGATTAATAATTCTCTAATTTCTTTCAATATATAAAATACATTGAAAGAAAAATTGACTTGAGACTATAAATGCTTCTATGATAATAAAACATAAATCCAACTAGAAATTTGTTCTTGTTAAAAAAAAGAAAAACCTTAATGACAAAATCAAACCTATCAAGTGGTCAGAGAGAACACATCCGATGTCCGCCAAAGCCTAAAACCGTCAATCTGTGCAATCCTGAAAGCATACAACTCAAGGATGGACATATCTTTATTGAAATTAATGGGCTCATATAAATCATCCCCAAAAGAAAATAAAAATGGTAATCTCAATATGCCAACCTGGCCTGCGGTTTTATGAAAGCCAATTCCAGCAATTATCTTACCTCAACAACTTGCAATGAGGATCATAAATAAAGATTTTCATGTTCCTCAATCCTTTAGACCCTTAATTTACTGATACAGATTTTTATTAGAGATCGTAAAAGCTGGACAAGTTGTCAGAAGATTTATATTTCAATTTTCCTTCACTCACTTTCCATATTTTAAGGCTTGTGATCTTGCACATTATAAAGAGTCTTCCAGGAGAGGTTAATTTGATGTTTAGGAATATTATTTTTATTGCCTTTTTTAAACCTCTATTCTGGTTGTTGAGGTGGACTGAAAAGAATCCCACATTGGATCAAGGTCATAAAATTTAATGTTATGGTACAGGCGAGAAATGGTCAATAACCTTCAATATAGACTTTCACCTTGTAAATCAATCTCACTCATTTCCAGTGAGAGTTTATATTGAATTTCGTTGATGCTTTATGATAACGTTACATGTTTTCAATAATTATGACGCATCAATTATGTACTTATGTGATCTTATGCAAGTGTTACAGTTTTTTACTTTCAAAAGAAAGTAGGATTAGTAAAACCTAATCCAAAAGGATTAGGTTTTAAGTAATTTTAGCTTTCTCATATTTCTCAATTTGAGATACATTTTCTTTATCGTTTAATATGAATTTTTGATAAATGATTCTTAAATAAAATATCGCACAATTGATAAAAGCGAATTATATAATCCTTTTGTTTTTATTTTTACTTTTGAAAAACAGAATTTATTATTTTGGCAGTTTTGTTATGACTAATAAAGAATCGTTTTATTCTATTATAATTTTATTTACCCAATGTTTAATCAATTTTTAAACCTAAAATAAATTAAAAAATTTTTAAGAAAATGTTTGAAAATTTCTGAATAGTTTAAATTGGTTTTTAAACACAGAAATAGTGACTTCTAAATGAATGCAAATTAAAAATTATCAAATCCCCATATGCTAACAATCATGGATGTAGAAATCACGTCATTGTAAAACAATCCAATTTCCCTTGTATTTGATGCAGGTACAAGAGAAGCAGCTTTTGTACACGCCATATCAGCGGCAGGTGTTGCCCACACAGTTACCCGTGCCTGTTCCAGCGGCACCTTGGGGCGGTGTGGCTGTGACCGGACAGTCCGGGGGTTCTCCGCGGATGGATTTCAATGGTCCGGCTGCTCAGACAATGTTGCGTATGGGACGGCTTTTTCCAAGAGTTTTGTGGATGCCAGGGATCTAAAAGCCGCCAGGGGACGCTCCAGTGCCAGAGCTCTCATGAATCTACATAACAATGAAGCAGGGAGAAAGGTATGTTTATATTTATTTAAACTGCTTTCAAAAACTGTGTCAGAGTTATAAAACAGGTGATATATATTCTGAAAGCATAAAAACTCCTACATTCCTTAATTTATCTTCTTTTTCTCTGATATTTCTTATCACACTAACAATAATTAACGAATTAAATGAATGTTGCATATTAATTAGAGTCGTCAACAATACAAGATTCACTTGACAGCTAAATGAATCCCAAGCAGCTTTTTTTAAATGATAGTGACATAGGACAGTGCACTCACTAAATAGTTAATATATTTATAAATATAATAGCAATTTTTATTATGAAATATATTATTTACCATGTGGAATGCAAATAATTGTTTAAATTGGTTGGATATTTGCAAAGTTTAAAACACAAATAATAATTAAAAAGCCACAAGTGTGCTAATGATTGGAATTTTAAATAGAATTTATTTTTGCGTAATATGTGATGTATTTTACAAACATTATTTTTGCATCAAAAATATATTAAATGCTTAAAGCTATTGACCTAAATTAATATATTTTAACACCATTTTGATATTCATTTCCAAAAATGAAATTTAAATTTTCAATAATTTTTTTTTAAACATTCTGAAATTTTTAAATAATAAAGAAACTTTTTTTAAAGTTATTTAATGACAATATTTTGCCTAGTTAAAATGTATAAATCTTCATTTCTAAATATAACTTTTTTTTTTGAGAAAAGTAAAAGACATGAAGGATTTTCTTTCCGTCTTATTAGAAATTCAAAAAAGTTTCTTATATATATATATATATATATATGTATATATATATATATATATATATATATATTTATATATATATATATATATATATATATATATATATATATATTTATATATATATATATATATATATATATATATATATATATATTTATATATATATATATATATATATATATATATATATGTATATAATTCTAAAATAAAAGATGATTTTACTCAAAATATTTTAAAATCTTACCTTATATTTATCTCACTAAGTTTACTACATAAAATCAATTGTTTCGTTAATTATGAATGTGTTTTGAGTTCATCATCACGTAATTATTTAGCAGAGGCTTTGAAAATATGTAGTATCTTTGAAAATTCTCGTAGGAATTTACTTTTCATTTTCCTTAAAGTTATAAAGCTTTTTAATGTTTTCAATGTAGTTTTTTTTTAAACATAGTGAAAGCAAACTCACTTAGAGTTTAGCTATATCATCCATAAAATCTTTTAAAATTCAGGAAATACTTCGAAGGTTTGTTGAATTATTCATCCAATAATCGAAATAAAGTGAATATTTTTTTTTATCTCAGTTTTGAAATAAGTAGTAATATTCTGAAAAAAAAAATAATAAGCTAATATCTTTTTTAATTCTTATAAAAATACCAGAATACGAGAATCACGCTCTGAAATTTTTGAGATAGAAATAGGTTTTTAAAGTTAAACTTACAAAATTTTAGGTGTGTTCAAAGTAGTCTCCTCCAGCATCAATGCACTTTTGTGGACGAATTTTCCACAGATTAAATGCCTCAAGCCATTCATTTCTTCGAATAGATGAAAAAAATGCATTTATGGCCACATCAATCTCTTCCGCTGAATGAAAAGGATGCCCACGTAAGTTTTTTTTTAGATTAAAGAATAACCAAAAGTCGCACATCGCTAGATCAAGTGAATACGGCGGATGTTATATCACTTTAATTTGTTTTTGTTTAAGAAACTCAACTGTTAATCCGGCTGTATGTGAAGATGCATTGTCATTGTGAAACATTAGTCAACTAACATTCAGTTCTTGCAGAATTTCTGGAAGACATTGAGTGGTATACCAGTTTTCTGTTACTGTCTTCTGTCCTTTCAACTTGATGGCTTTGACCAATCCCGTACTTCTGAAGAAAACGGCATACATCGCTTTTTTTCAGTGCGCGTTGTTTTTTCACCATTGTCGGCGTGGGATCATCTTCTAAGACCCATACTTTGCTTTCTTGACGTGTTGGAACGTCAAAATACGGTATGTACGTTTCATCACCTGTTACAATTTTAGAAATGATGCGGTGGCCACCATCATTTAGCAATTAAAGAGTTTCTTCACTGATTCTGATACTCTCCACTTTTTGGTTCTCAGTTAGATTATGGGGAACCCAACAGCAAGCTACTTTTTTGATATGTAATTCTTCATGAATGATTTTGTGCATGGCTGTGGATCCAATGTTAAGCTCCTTCTGTATCATTTGATAGGTACAGCGATTATCATCCCTTAACATTTTTCGTATGGCAGACACATTATCTGGGATTACTGCCAACGGCGGCCTTCCTGTGTGTTCTTCATCCTGAGGAAAATGGCGACCTTTTCTAAATTTTCTAAACCATCTGAATACAGTAGCACGATCTGGAGATTCATCACCAAATGCTAATTGCAATCGTTGAATGCATTCTTCTTGATTTAATACTGCTTTAAAATCGTGGAAAATACTAGCGCGAAAATGATGTTGTGTCAATTCCACTTTCTCTTCTGTTTAAAATTTATTCTACGCTAAACAAGTTGAAGTAAGTCAGTAAAAAATCGTCTTCTGTGTTAAAATGCTTTGTATTTTAAAATTAAACCGTTATTTTCATTTTGTAAATTTTCGTCCGCGCGTATCTCAAAAATTTCAGAGTAACCCTTGTATTTAGTTCTTAAGTTAAAAGTATTTTCTCGAATTCATCAATGAGGTTGATCTAGTATAGCTAATTGTAGAAAATGTATAAGTTTATTCCACAATTTAGATTATATCATTGGCGTAAATTGCGTATGTAGTCATTAAGAAGGCGTTAACCAAGAGAAGCTATTATCAAGAGAATTTTACAATGTAAGCAAACCGCTCCTAAGTGCTTCTAAGTCTTTTGGGTTAAGAAGCAACTACGAATAACTGAAAAATGATTCGTTTTCTCCAATAATACAGCATATTTTTTATATCAGGAGATCAACTATCAAGATTAAACTTTATATAGAATAAACATCATAATAATATACAAAGTAATCTCATCAGTTAATAAATGGATATAGGAAAAACTCTTAATTAAATACGATGTTTCGATTAGTGATTGCAAAAATCACTTGCTGCCATTCTTATTGAACGAATTAAATGAAGACATAGATTTATATTCCATTTAATTGTGACAGATGGTAATAAAGAAGACGTTTTTTTTCTGCCAAATAAGATGTTAACTGCGTTATAAATCTCTTTTGTTTTTATTTTTTCACTTTTTATGATTCTGTTGGTTTCGCTTACAACTCCATTAAAGAAAATTAAAGACTTTGATTGATATTATTTTCCTGAATTAAATTTAGCATTAAACCTTATTATTAATTAAATAATAATAAATATTCTCTACACTTATTACGGCTTATATGAACACTTATCTGTAAACATAGTAGGTTTATACTAAAAAATAAATTTTTATTTTTGTTTCTGATTCAAAAATTACTTATATTTTCCATTTATCATAACAAAAAAACTTATATAAGTATAGAATGGATTTACTTATAAAATCATTTACCAATTAACAAAGCACTTTTAATTAACTTAACAGCATTTTTTGCATAAAAATATAAAAAAGGTGTTTTTATTATCTTACGAATATCTATAAAAAGTTTTCCAAGGTTAAAGATTGCTATTTAAATCGTTGTTAAAAGGAATCGATATAAAAATTATTAAGAAACATTAAAGGTAAAGATTAAGAAATATTAAAGGCGGTTAATGTAAAAATTAAGATTCATTGAATATAGTTATATGTATGCATCGAAATTTTTCAAGACATTTGTTTAATAAATACATAAAAATCAAAGTTTTTTTTTATTTTTTTTATTATTTTTATTATTTATTTATTTATTTTTTGTAAAAATATAAAAATGCTATCCTACATTTATCAGCAAAGAGAAAATTCATTGAAATTGAAATTTCTTATAGAAGTTTCAACTCTTACCTTTTAAATAGAAGTAAAAATCTTTTCCTTTTCACCAAGTCACATAATTCAAAACAGATTCTTTCGTCTGTGCATGTTACAAAAGCATATAAGCATAAATTTTTTCAAATCATAACTTGATGAAGTAAGTTACTTTGTTTCTAAAAGACAATAAAAAATTTTGATACATTTTATGTTCCTTTGTTTAATAATTATAATAAATAAAAATATTTACATACAAAAAAAATTATGATCCATTGTTTAATAAATTGTAATAATTTATACATAAACATAATTTTTTTTTATATTCAATATTACAAGATTTATTTTATATTCATTATAATATTTCTTCACTTTATTTTATGGTCCCGAGATTAATATTTTACTTGCGATACAATCATGAATTGGTCACTTAGTTTTTCTCTAACA